>CM054165.1:11888908-11906408 GCA_028751875.1 Rapana venosa
AGAAAATATTAGCCCATAAGTAGAACCATAATGGCTTCCTTAGTGATGGTGGTTGGTGGTGCTGTAGTTAAGCACTTGCTTTTACAGGTAGCAACTACTTGTTTTCTAAACTTCATACAAACGAAGAAAGGAAGAGACACGATAAAGCAATAGAACAACTGAACAGAGCATAGACACTTATGAAATAAAAAAAAGTTCTGGAGATGGATCCTCCAATTTATCATCTGTTACTGCCTGCACCACAGCGAGCTTTCGTTAGAGAGGAACTGCAGCTAGTGCCACCTAATACTGTTTCACTTCAGTAAGGTAGGATACTATTTCATCAGAAGTAAGTGACTGCATGGTCTCATCTAACTGTTTTTTAATATGACACTTTGGCAACTTTTGCTAACAATGAAGCTTTTTGGACAGTTCTCATCGCACTAACAATTCCTAGAATATTATTTAACACAACTTCTTTTGTTTCTTCATCAAGTTTTATTTCTACTTGCTCACCAAAGCCTGCTATTATGTCGAGGCTGTAAAAGCAGAGACGAGGTCTTGTACTACTGACATAGGACTTGATAAAGAGTAAACAATCCATTGTGAGTCTCAATAAAAATTTTCAACTCTTATATTTTTTAGGAAAAAAATTAATTAAATAATTACTTTGTTCTCCAGTGACCAAGTGCGTACGAGTGCTCTGGTGAAGAATATACTCGTTTTGTGTTCTGTGCAATCAGAGTCTTTTTTCTAACCACAGTCGTGTTGATTTGGTGCAATTTTTGAGCAGAGCTTTGGGTTGTTTTATGAAATACCCTGCCTTCAAACAGAGCCTCTTTGTAGTTATCATGACTGATGCTTGTTTTGACCACCTGTTTTCCAACACCTTTTGCCTTTTTTATGACACCTGTCTGGCTTGCAATGCTGTACATCTTGGCCCTTAGCCCGACATATTCTTTGATAATAGTGCTGTTCATCTCATCCTTTATCTTACCAATAACTTTTTTGTTTACTGTTGAATGCAAGGGGCTGTCTTTTGGATAATCACAGGTGTCATACCATGACTCTGATCCCAGCACCAGTTTTCTGCAAGGTCTTTGTATATATCTGCTGTGGGTATGTCTAGGATGAAAGAGTCAGTGTCTGTGTACAAGACCCTTACCACAGGATGTTTAGATTTAAATACAAGAACTCCAGCATCAACAGCTTTGACAGCTCTAGCACGCTGAACTCAATGAATACTGGTTTGTCTAGTTTAACCTGCAACTTCTTCATCATGATACCATACATACTGTCATGGAATTGCCTGAAGTCTTGGTAGCTTGGATTTGATGTCAGCTTTATGGCCTCGTTTTCGTTTGTGAGTAATCTGACATCTTTTCTTTTGTGTGGGTTCTCCATTGTTTTACCAAAGCAGCTGTTGTTCATGAGCTTGAAGTAATCCTTTTCTGATGCATCAGTTGCCTTCGTTCTTAGATCAGTGTTCTTCATGATGAATGGTTTTATGAATTGCTGTTGGTCAAACATAATGATGCGGTGAACAGCAGTAAGAATTAACCCATGCCTTAGAACGAACCGCAACACTCTGTAGTAGCATATACTTGCTCTGAGTCAATGTCCACAGGCATTGCTTTGCGTGCCTTGTTCTGGATCTCGAATATCTGGTGCTTGTAGTCATCACAGTCAGCCTGAACACGTTTGAACTCCTCTTCTGATATTGTGGCATCTGTTAGAGCTTTGCTAATAATGACAATGACAATGACAATGACAATGACAAATTCTTTTCTTTCGAGGATAATGATTAAGCACTCATGTGCTTTTTTACATCCAGTCCCCGCCCGTAGGGATACATCTTAATAATAACCCAACACTTATACACTCTCACATTAGAAACAAGGGGAAATACCCTTTTCAAAACAGCCCCCCCAAAAAAAAACAACCAAAAAAACCCTTAAAAACACCCCCCCATCCCCACCCCCCCAAAACCCCCAACCAAAACAAACAAACAAACAAGGAGAAAGAAAAACCAAATCAACAAAAGAAGGAAAAGGAAAAAAAAGAGAAAAACAAACAACAACAACAAAACCAAGAAAAATAACAACAACCAAACTTAATAAGTCATAAAGATAAACATCCACACATTGTCAAATGGTACATATACTTGTTACATATAACAATAAGATATTGAAATAGGACACTCATTAAAACTTAAGTACAGCGGACAAGCCCAATAAAGTATTGAAAATATAAAATATGAATCCTTCGTCAGGATACACTATAACTATAACCTAAACGATAAAAGATGAGATATACAGAGACAGAGAGACAGAATCGTGTGTGTCTATTTCATATGATATCCAATATATAATTCCCAAAACATAATGAGTCTGAATGAGCTTAGCTTGGCTAGTGTTAAGGCAATAAAAGCGTCATGTTTTTCCAGTTTGTGTACAACCTTCTTTGAAAAGACAGCTGTGACAAATGAACAAGCTCCTGCTGCTACTTAAACAGAGCCCAATGCAATTAATGCGGCAGTTCCAATTCCAGTAGCCAAGAGAGCAATGCCTGTTCCTGCTGTGACTGTTGACAGGGTTGCTGTACCTGTAGTAACAGAGCTCAGTACACTAAATGCTGATCTGTACCTGCGCCTGCATTTTGTATACTTTGCTAGTTCTTGCTCAATGTCATGTTGCATTTGTGTAATGTTTGTCATATGAAAGGCATTAGCACTGGCACTGACATTATCATTGATTTCAGCATTGGGTGCACTGGGAACTTTAGGATATTTAACAATGGTCATCTTCTTCTTATACTGTTTAAAAAAAAACATATGTAATTTTTTTATTGGTATTCTGCCATTAAGTCTTGTAGTTGATTGTCAGGTAGTACAGCACCAGTGTAATATACAGCAATGAGGTCAATGTGGTGTAGATTGAGGGACATTAATGCTGTCAGCTGTGGTGGGTTTAGGAACAAGTTGATTTTATAACTGGAAGTGCTCACTTCGATGTTGTCGCCACTGCTGTTTTGAATAACAATAGCAAATCTAAGGGCTTCAACATCTAGGTCTTTCCAGTTGATACTAATGCCATCCATGAACAAGAAAGTAGCTCGTTCTTCCCTTGCAGCGAGGCCAAACACCCTTGTGTACTGATCATCCAGAGAAAAGTGTGGAAGGAACGTAGCTTTGTGGCTGATGGTTTAGTCACTGAGTCTTTTCTATGAAGCAGGTAATGTGTCTTCTTAAAATGCTATGATCTCTAATTCATTTCTGCTGGCTGATTCATAGGCAAGTGCGATGTTTACTGGTCCAGCATTTATTGCTTTAGGGAAAGTTCTGTCCATTGTACAGAGAGTGTATGGACTGATAAACTCAAACTTGATTTTCCAGTCCATGCTTGGTTTGAAGAGCCATTTATTACCTTTATGTGTTACTTTGTAAGTAATATCATCTGCTGTTGCTTCAGCTTCAACATTGCGCAACTGTTCAAGTTTAGGAATCCAAGGTTTCTTAGCATCTTCTATCCCTGTTCGATTGTAGTATCCTTCATCTGTGTACTCGAAAGCATACACCTTCACCAATCTCACCATCCTTCTCAAACTCTTGTACATCACTAAGGTCTTTAAGCTCAATAGTTGGGCAGGGTACAGGCGCTCTTATTACGGGACCGCATGACATGGTTAGTAGTATGTATATGGTTATTATTTTATTTGTGGTGTAATATGTAACTTACTACTGTTGACTGTTCTTTGGTCTACGTCTTTGATCATTATGCAGAGTGTTTTATGGAAGCCTTCTTCTAGCTCTTTGAATTGAAGTGTAGTAAAGCTATTGTGCTGCGTTTCACAGAACATTGCTCTGCTGGGTGGAAGGATTCGTAGTAGATCAGAAGGGACTGATGATGAAAAAGCCTTAGGCACCACCTGGTTTTGTGTTGTGTTTAACTGAAACAGGTGCACAAAAAGCAAAGAGTTTACTGCCATGTCAATGAGCCTTTTACCAACAATGGTCATTTTTCCATCATCATCATCATAAACAAGCTTTCTAATGCTATTTATAATCATCATCTCGTCAAACCCAAGCCTTTTTGCAAGTTGTTTTGGCATCAAAATTGGTGAAGATGACTGTAAAGTGACTCTGAGACTACCTTAGTTGAGTTTTGCTGTGATGCAAGCTGGGCGAAAGAGCTCGTTTTCCAGTGTGCAGAAGTCATAATAACCTTCTTGTATAGTAGTTGAGGCCACTGCTAAAATTTACATGAACGGCCAGCAACTGGAGGAGGTAGACGCTTTTAAATACCTTGGCGCTACACTCACAAAGGACGGGCGATCGTCGACAGAAATCAAATTCAGACTAGCCATGGCAACATCTTCCATGACAAAACTCACCACCATATGAAAAGTAAAGAGATCAGTTTCCCAATCAAACTAAAGCTCTACAAAGCCCTAATTCAGACTATCCTGCTGTAGGGAAGTGAAACCTGGACACTGACTGCTCAAACAGCAAAGCGAATCCAGTCATTTGAAACAAAATGCCATAGAAAACTGCTGGGCATATCCTGGAGAGAACGAAAGACCAATGAATTTGTCAAGAGTCAAATAACACGGCTGGCAGGTCCACAGGAACCCCTTCTCACCATTGTCAAGAAGAAAAAGCTGACATGGTTCGGCCACATCACCCGCCACAACACTCTGCCAAAAACAGTACTGCAGGGAACACTCGAAGGTGGCAGAAAGAGGGGAAGACAGAACAAGTCATGGATGGACAACATCAGAGAATGGACCAGGATGAATGACTCGGCACTACTGCGCAGAGCCAAGGACCGAGATGGATGGAGGAGGCTTACCATGGCATCGTCTTTCGTGTCTCCTCCACGACCGCCAAGGTCACGGGACTGATGATGATGATGATAGTAGTTGTAGTAGTTATAGGGTTTGGTACATTAGGTTCGAAATTTATTAAACTAACCCAGTTGTTCTTTTTGGTGATGTTTGCCCATGATACTGTGTAGAAGACCTCATGCAAAGCAACCGTTTTATGTTGACAACGGTTGTCAATAGGAATTGCTTGTTTAACAGGTACACCTGACTGGATGTTTGTTAGTGTAATAAACATTATAACTACTATAGAAAACTAATATTGTATAGATATAATAAGAATGCAAGATACGAGGCTGGATCTCACTATAACCCAAAGACTATTACCTTTGATGAGCTAGATGTTGCTGTGTCAGAAACGGCATGGTTTCATGTCAAGGTATCCAACCCACTGAAATCATACTTAAACCCACCCATCAAGGATGATACCACTGCAAAAGCATGGTTGTCTAATCCTATACAGCTCTATCAAAACCACTTAAACTTTGCTTTATATTGCACAACTACGGGCTGTGGTGTGTTATATGCTGACTACATGAACCATCCAAACCAGCTAGTAAAGTCTGTGTACAGGATTCATGTGTACTATCAGTTTAGGCGTGTGTTATCTGAGCTGCAGGTCCCATTGCCAACTGATAGTAACTTCAATCCGTTTAAAAATAGGATTAACATGAAGGCTTATGAGAGGCTGTACAATGAGTTCAATATTAATTCTAAGACTGCATTCAGACAAACACAGGACAAAAATCATGGTAGGGGACTCTGTATTTGTGGGGTGCACACAGGAGGTACAACTATGATGGTGGCCTCTATATACATCTTTCTCTTCAGGCACTACTGTATGCTTAGGATTGATAGTGCAAGAGCACAAAAATGCATGGACAACTTTCATTCTTGACAAGAGTGAAGGGTTGACAAGACCAGGATTAGAGAGGATTAATGACTCTGTTATGCCTATGTGTGGTGCTTGCATGGAGCACAGGCACAGACAAGGTCAAGCATCATCACAAGTGGTGGCACTGGGTTTGATGCTCAGAAGCAGTATGTAGCAAATCTTGAAGACAGTATTAACTCAGCTGTCAACCTGCCATCAAGCATCAAGCATTATCAAGATGTTCTTGACTATGCAAGGTCTAAGGTGGACTTTGCAATAGGGCATAGTTTATAATACATGCTGCCTTCCAGCATGCAGTTGCAAAAAGGAACAATCACAAACTACAACAACAATATCCTTATAGCTGGAGATGATGTGTAGCTTGGCAAAAATGAAAGCGCAAACATCACACCAGCAGCAGTAGTATCAGTAGCATTAGCAGTAGAAAGTGTAGTAATGGCACCAACAACACCAACAGCAGATACAGCAACAACAGCACCAACAGCTGCAACATATGCAAGAGCAAGAACTCCTACCACCTTAGAGCAAATTTTTAAAGTTTATTCCCCCTTACAACAGACAGTCACTCAGATGAGATGACTGCTCTCGCAGCCATTCTTGCTATAGGCCGACTTGTTTATTTTTACCTTAGAAAGCAAAACACCAACAACTAACAATGCTAAAGCCCACAAATGCTCTGCCATAAATCCCACAACCTTACTTGCTGTTGATAACAGCCAGCTAACAACAGAACCAGTTATCACAGGCAATGCGTCTGAGACTTTGGTAGCTAGTTTTTTTAATAAGTCAGATTAGTGGCGAGTTGCTTTTTAACCCAGCCTGTGCATGTGGGTGGGGAAGGTAGTGGTGGCGGTGTGCTGCTGGGGTCACCTGTCAGTGCATACACAAGTGTGCTAATAGCGAAACCCAATGCTGGGATTACACTGACAAGTGTTATGCTTTGCTCAGGAAACAGTGTACGGATTCTTTCCACTAGTGTTGTGTTTCATAAAGAATGGGGTGGATTGTTTCTGCTAACCTGAGATTGTAGTTGTTGTCTGTTATTGTTTAGGACCTCTAATTTTGCTTGGTGTTCATCTTGCAGAATTTTTAGAGGCTGTGTGATTCTCTTTTATTTCCTGTCCAAGATTTGTATCGTCTGCTTCTGCTAGCTTCTTCTTTTCTAGTCCTATGTGTGAGTCTACTTCACCTAGCTTTGCTAGATTGTTTATCAGTTCTTCTAATACTCTGTAGTGCTTGATTGAGCCCCATTATTTCTCGCATGGGTAGGGGTGGTTCATTTATTGTGTTCAGTGCTGTGTCTTTGTCTGCATATGTGAAGCTAGTTTCCAACTCTAGAATAGTTTCAGTTGTTGTGTTTGCTGACTGTGCTAGGTCTTGAAGTGGTAAACTTTCTATGTTTGTTGGTAGGGTTTGTTCAGCATTGTGTAGTTGTGCAACAGCTTGTGTCAGTAATTTGTTAGTAGTAGCCAGTGCATCACTAATACCAAGTTTTCTCTGCATGGTGACACTTAATCTCTGCTTGAGTGTACTTGTTGCTAAAAACTGATGGGGGTTATTTTTTGTTAATAAAACCTTTTGTCCTGGGTCAGTTACAGCATACAAATTGTCTTTGTTGTCCATATCATTGTCAGTATGGTTTAGTGCTTCTGATATTAGTTTTCCCAAACTTTTGTGAAAATCTTTAACCCTGCTTTCTAATAATTCTCTTCCGAGTGAATGCAATGGTGATGCTGCTGCTGCTGCTTCACTCATATCATCAGCAGGCATGAACACATCACCCATATCAATATCATAGTTCTCCATTATTCTATTATTGTTTTTTTCCATTTTGCTACTAATAGAAATAAGATGGCACAGCAAACATTTGGAGTCATCCTTGATTCATACAGACGTTTAAAAGACCCCTTTGGTATTAAGGGGAACAGACAGCCAATGGTTATCACAAACAACCCATCAACTATTGATGAGAATCAGATTATGACTGTTAAGTTTCCTAATCTAGGAAAAGATGATGTCATTGTTCCAAGTACAACTAGGCTTGCTTTTCAGATTGATCTAGAGTCTGGCGTATCATAAAAAAGATTAGTGTTAAGCTGGAAGGTAGAGGGTGCTGTCACTAAACAATGCAGACATATTCTTGATCTATACTGATTTATGGATGACATTTGAAAAAAGATATGGCCTTGTTTATCAGGGCATACAGGATGATGGTGGACTAAAATATAGAGTGAATTCTGCTGATATGGGAAACAAGAAAAAAGATGTTCCCATAGCAAGAGCATATGATATCAGGTTTTGTATTCCTCTTGACTTTGAATTGATCAGCTCTCACATGCATTTCTATTAGGGTGCATTCAGAGACAGACTGTCATATAAGCTAACCTTTAACTCAATGGCATCCAGTGAAATGGATCCTGCGTTTTTGTGGTTACGAGCGAATTTGGCTATATTTGAAATATTCAGCGGACTTACCCAACATAATAATGACATACACATTATACATCATTGAAAAGCTTATAATGTCTACTTTTGAGATTGTTCTGCAGTTTTTCAATAGATGACTGTATTTATTTTTTACAAATTTTCAAAATATGTCACTGAATGTTGAAAAATAAAAAGTTTTGAAAATTAGGGCTGCATATCTTACATGCCTTGAACTGTTTATCAACTAGTCCCCTTAAAGCAATGTGATGATTTTTCACCAAAAGAAAGTTCTCTGAAGCTGGCTGAATCCATCTGATGTCACTTTTTGTACAACAGATTTTTTTTTAAAGAATCATAACTCTGGAGAGCCTGAAATCCCAAAGATATCACTTGTTGACATGTCAAACAAAATTAGCCAGCAGACACAAACTAGGCAAGCTTATGGTCAAGGAAAGCAACTGTGTTTAGAAAAATGATTGCCCTACAGGCCAAAGTACTTTCCCTTGAGTTGAACATCACTTAGTGCATTTGAAAAAAATTCGTAATTCTGCAGAAGCTGTGCCGAAGCTTAAGCTTGGCACAACCTCATTGAGTTAATGACAGTGACCCTGTTATTACATCCACTGACAATGAAGGAGGTACAAAATATCTGGTATATCATTAGAGTATGATGTTGTTAATCACCCAGAGCTTGTTCGCCTGATTGCACAGCAATATCAATCAAAGCTTGCTGTCTACTATGAGAGAGTTCTCAACCATAGCACAGTATTGAAAAGCAAAGCTGATACTGTATGGAACATAACTCTGAACACCCCTGCAAGATTGCTAAAAGGTATATTGATGCTGTTTGAAGAACCAGACAATCCCTTTGCTACATCAAGGGAGACGTTTATTAATCCCTGTATCAAGCACTTGTCATGCACTATAGAGGGACAGCTAAATCAACTCTATGCCTCAGGTTATTTACCATACCAGCACTTTGATGAGGTAAGAAAATACTTTGGTGCTGGTCAACAAAATGATCCCACTACTGGTCTTGCGTGCAAATCTTTGCATCTACATAATGTTAGGCTTCATGAATACCTGACATTTAAATATGCCTTGTGGTTTGACTTGAGGTCAACAGATGATGATAAGCTGCATGGCTCAGGAAGACGCATTGAAAACGGGTCAAAAGGAATGGCTATTCAGATAGAGAAAGAGCAAGAAGATGATAAACCCATAAAAATATATCTATTTGTAGTGATGGATGCACAACTCAACATAGATGGCAACAGACTAAAAGAAGTTGTGTACTAATGGATCAGTTGAGTTTTCTGCCTAAAGAAGCACACTGCTCTCTAATATGAAGGCAGACTGGCTGTGGAAAGACTGTATTTGTACTAGATTTATTGCAAACGGTGTACAAAAATCATTTAGATTTCATTATTATATTCTTTCCAACAATACAAAACAATAGAACATACAGAGAGCAAAACTTTATCGGACCTACGAAAATATTATTATTGTCAATCCCTCAGACAGGCTAAGAAAGAGTTTAGAATACTATTATAAGTTGTTTGAAAACACCATAACACTTTTCTTAATAGACAACTGCTCAGCCCAACGTGACATTGTTAAGAAAAGGAATAGTTTGTTTAAGCTTGCTTTCAGCAGGAGACAGGCACAGATAAGTGTCTGAATACTAACACAAAAATACAATGCTGTGTTAAAAGATGTTCCCGAACAGTTAAAGGTTGTTGTTCTTTTCCACATGAAATACAGAGATGGGTTTAATAATTGCCTTCGGGAGAATGATGGATGTCATTACAAGACGGAAAAGAAAGAGAAAGGATTAAACTTAAGCTAAGAAGTGCATACAACCTACTGCCTAGTTTAGGCCCCATTGCAATAGGCCTAGCAATCCCTTTTTTTTAAAGCCCACAGCATACTGGGTTGTATGAAACTACACTGAAAAAGTACAAACACACACACAGCGTGGGAGGGAGGCTATCACATCACAGGTTATCAGGCCACAGGCTTGGCCAATCCTATTATGTGACTGGCAAATCTGATGTGGCCATCCTGGTTGTGTGTTTGTGCAGTCTTTTGTTTTGCCCAGTCTAACCATGGCAGGCGAAGGAGGCAGATGAGTTCTTACTGAGGAAAAACTTCTTGCTATTAGAGAGCATAAATTTTATCACGAGTGTATGTTGGAATATCTTCCTAAAAAAGAACAAGGTGAGTCCTGTTCTCCACCTAAAAAAACAAAGAAAAGTATTGCTTTTTTAGAAGGTGGTGAGAAAGAAAAATCTGAAGACACAGTAGAAGAAGTTGATAAATATTTGTTAGATAATTTTGTTTCTGGTGAGCAAAAAACTACTCCGGATATTACTGAAGAAGACAAGGTGGGTTAGTTGGTGGCACTGTTAACTCTATAAAATACTCCAAATGTCTAATGACCAGTATACTTTTGGCAAGTAAGAGGCTCTGTGAAACCTCTAGCTCTGTTAAACCACCCATGTCTTGTCTCAAGTCCAGAAGGAAGAAGTGTGAGAGGCAGAAGGTAAAACTAGGACAAGTAGTCTTGGCAGGACTATCTGACCTAGTTTGTTCTAAAAAATAAATAGTCCCATCCCATACATGCACCTTCTTTCCCCTACCCAAGCACACAAAACCCTGCCCATGAGCCCAACAATTAATAATAAGTAGAGAGAGATAGGATAAATGAGCATTGAGGGTAAATCACATTGTTTTGTACAAATCTAGGCAACTTTAAAAGGGGACGGGATAGCTCAGTGGTCGGAGCACTCGCTTTCCCCCAGCCAAGTTAAGCAGCGTGGTTACCAGTTGGATGGGTGACCGTTTGTGCGCCTTGGCTTCAGTACAGTTCCCCCAGTTCACCCAGCTGTAAATGGGCACCTGCCCTCTTTAGGGTCAGGGAAGGTAAAGCAGCGAGGGAGAGGAGATGGGTGCCGCCCTCAATATGCTGGCCCTAGAGAAGTGAGGTCTCTGACGCCTCACTCTCCTATGACCTTATAGGTTATGGGACTCCTTTACCTTTACCTTTTTTTAGGCAACTTTGGCCCAGAGTGGCAATAGCCAGGGAGGGCCAAAATTGCTGCCATTTGAAAGAGTAACAGGTTTTAAGATGTGAGCAAGATCATCTATGTGTGTGTGTGCATATGTGTGTGTGTGTGTGTGTGTGTGTGTGTGTGTGTGTGTGTGTGTGTGTGTGTGTGTGTGTGTGTGTGTGTGTGTGTGTGTGTGTTGGCTGGTGTACTCTGTGTCTTTGTGTGCTCTTGCATGTGTCTTTGATTTCCATTCCCACATCTTTTGGTCTAAACAAAATTTTATTAGTTCAGAACAACCCAGCGCCAATACATGAAATATTAATGAGTACAACAAGCAATGCTTTTCTGAAAATGTGTAATCTAACAGCCAATATCTATGCAAGAATTGGCTGCCGCTGAACAAAACTGTGTCAAATAGATGAACAATAAGACAACTGTAAGTATTTAAAAGATTATGAAAAATATCCGAAAAAGAAACAACAAAGAAACAGCTATAAACAAAGGGGGTAGATGTGTATCATGGCAATACAAAGCAATACCCTTATGGCAAGAGAGGCTGTGACATTCTTACTCCAGAATACAATAGTATGATAGTATCAAGCACACATAATAGTAATAAATCATCAACATCATCATCATCATCATCATCATCATCACAACACATCATCATCATCATCATCATCATCATCATCATCATTACAGAATTTCTAAAGGGCTGAATCTTTGTAAAGCAAACAAATGAAAGGGCTTACGCTTGCATTCAAATCATTCACACCCATTCAGTCATTCATGAAAAATATATAACAGATTTTGAATTCACACACACATACACACATATGCACACAAGCATGCACATACACACGCACGCACAAACACACACACACACACACACACACACACACACACACACACACACACACACGTACGCCTGCTCGCGCACGCACACATGCGCCCACAAGCACACACATATGCAGGCATACATGCACACACGCACACACAGGCACACACACCACACACACATACACACAAACTCACATACACGAATGCACGCACACACGCACACACACACACACACACACACACACACACACACACACACACACACACACACACACACAGAGGAGACGGGATAGCCTAGTGGTTAGAACATTGGCAATCTGACAACCCGGGTTCGATTCCCGTTCAAGGGGATAGTTTCCCCCTGGAGTTGACTCCAGTGCAGACTCCACTCTTCCCAAAAAGTCCTTCGGATGAGACTATAAACCGAGGTCCCGTGTGTGCGAACACACGCAGAACATCTTGCGCACACGTTAAATCCTGTTCCGCTTTTCGTAAGAGCAGGCCATTGTGTGCTGGAGGGAACAGATGATAAGATTGACAAAACTGCATACACACGGGGACTGGATGTAAAAAAGCACATAAGTGCTTATTCCATTATCCTCGATATAAAAATAATAATAATAATAATAACAAAAAATATTTAATAAATAATAGTAATAACAAAATAATAATATAATAATAATAATAATAATAATAATAATATAATAATAATAATAATAACAACAGATACACACACACTCAGATACACACACACACACTCAGATACACACACACACACACACACACACACACACACACACACACACACACACACACACACACACACACACACACACACACAAGGTGATGGAGATCAAGGAGGCTGATTGAAAATAGGGACAGATATGAGTTGTAATGATAGGTGAAATGCTATTACTGTGGGCTGATGGTTATAATTAACATGTCTGCTTTTATAATGAGTGATAACTATATGGCAATGGTCTAAGGTAAAAGCTATATGCAAACGGTCTGAGGTTTAAAAAAAATGTAAATGGTCTAAGGTTAAAGCTGTATGCAAATGGTCTAAAGTAAAAATTATATGCAAATCGTGTAAGGTAAAAAATATATGCAAATGGTCTAAGGTAAAAACTATATGCAAATGGTCTAAGGTAAAAACTATATTCAAGTGATCTAAGGTAAAAACTATTATGCAAATAGTCTAAGGTTATAACTACATGCAAATTGTCTAGGATAAAAGAAAACTGTATGCAAATGGTCTAATGTAAAAACTATATGAAAATGGTCTAGGATTTTAAAAAAAAACTCTATGCAATTGGTCTGAGGTAAAAACTATATGAAAATGGTCTAGGATAAAAACTATATACGCAAATGGTCTAAGTAAAAAAAACTATATGCAAAAGGTCTAGGTAAAAAACTGTTATGCAAATGGTCTAAGGTAAAAACTATTATGCAAATGGTGTAAGGTTATAACTACATGCAAATTATCTAGGAAAAACTATATGCAAATGATCTAAGGTAAAAAGTATATGAAAATGGTCTAGGATAAAAACTATATGCAAATGGTCTAAGGTAAAAACTTTATGAAAATGGTCTTAGATAAAAACTATATGCAAATGGTCTTAGGTAAAAACTATATGCAAATGGTCTAAGGTAAAAACTATATTCAAGTGGTCTAAGGTAAAAACTATTATGCAAATAGTCTAAGGTTATAACTACATGCAAATTGTCTAGGATAAAAGAAAACTGTATGCAAATGGTCTAATGTAAAAACTATATGAAAATGGTCTAGGATTTTAAAAAAAAACTCTATGCAATTGGTCTGAGGTAAAAACTATATGAAAATGGTCTAGGATAAAAACTATATACGCAAATGGTCTAAGTAAAAAAAACTATATGCAAAAGGTCTAAGGTAAAAACTGTTATGCAAATGGTCTAAGGTAAAAACTATTATGCAAATGGTGTAAGGTTATAACTACATGCAAATTATCTAGGAAAAACTATATGCAAATGATCTAAGGTAAAAAGTATATGAAAATGGTCTAGGATAAAAACTATATGCAAATGGTCTAAGGTAAAAACTTTATGAAAATGGTCTTAGGTAAAAACTACATGCAAATGGTCTTAGGTAAAAACTACATGCAAATGGTCTTAGGTAAAAACTATATTCAAGTGGTCTCAGGTAAAAACTATATATGCAAATGGTCTTGGGTAAAAGCTATGTGCAAATGGTCTAAGCTAAAAAGCATATGAAAATGGTCTAGGATAAAAACTTAATGCAAATGGTCTAGGATAAAAACTATATGTGCAAATGGTCTAAGTAAACAATAGTTATATGCAAATGGTCTAAGGTAAAAACTATTATGCAAATGGTCTAAGGTAAAAGCTTTTATGCAAATGGTATAAGGTAAAAACTATATGCAAATTGCCTGAGGTAAAAATTATATGGGAATGGTCTAAGGTAAAAACTATTATGCAAATGGTCTACGGTAAAAACTACATGCAAATTGTCTAGGATAAAAAAAAAACCTATATGCAAATGGTCTAAGGTAAAAAGTATATGAAAATTGTCTAAGATAAAAACTCTATGCAATTGGTCTCAGGTAAAAACTATATTCAAATGGTCTAAGGTAAAAACTATATATGCAAATGATCTAAGTAAAAACTTTATGCAAATGGTCTCAGGTTTCAAAATTTGAATATAATATAATATACCATTTAATGGTCTACAGTAAAAACTTGAAAAAAATGGTCTTAGATTAAAAACTATATGCAAATGGCCTTAGGTAAAAACTATATACAAATGGTCTAGGTTCTACACCATGATCTTATGAATTATCATGGCATGATGAAGGCAAAGGCTTTTTTTTAAGTGTGTGTGAGTAAATCTCAAAGTCACATTTTTATTCCAAATGGTACATTGAATAAGTAATGATTCGCTTATTTTCATCAATCCTATCTAGGAACAAAAACAACTTGATCGATATTATCTAACTACATTGTTACGAAAGCCAATAACAATAAAATGACTGAAAGAGAAAAAGAACAAGAAAAAAAACAACAAACAAACAAAAAATAACCCAGACACACAAGAAAAGTACACTGCAGAACTCAGTGTGTGTGTGTGTGTGTATGTGTGAAGTCAAGTCAAGTCAAGTCAAATTTTTATTTTCAGATGGTACATTGAATAAGCAATGTATTTTTTTTTTCATCGAGCCATCTATCTAAGAACAAACTTCTTAATGATTATACTGAAATACTACATTATTACAACCTTTACCAATAAATTAAAACCAGTAAAAGGAGGCAAACTGATAAAAGAATACATTGGAAAATACAAATTACACATATAATAATACACATATACATACAAACGCACACACATACCCATACACACCTGCGCCTGTGTGTGTGTGTGTGTGTACACACGCATGCACAGTGAGTGAGTCAGTGTGTGTGTGGGGTGTGTGTGGGTGTGTGGGTGTGTGTGTGGGTGTTGGCATTGTAAGATTTCTGTGGTGACATTCAGTCTGCTCTCCCCACAGAGAGAGAGCAGGTGGCCACAAGAGCAGCCCCGCCCCTTATTTATCTTTTCTTTTTCTGTCCGCAGCTGTATTTGTTTCCTTGTCAGAGTGGCTTTTTTCTACACAATTTTGTAAAGGACAATTTCCTTATTGCCGTGGGTTCTTTTAAGGTAAGGTAAAGGAGTCTCATAACCTATAAGGTCGTAGGGGAGCGAGGCGTCAGAGACCTCACTTCTCTAGGGCCAGCATATTGAGGGCGGCGCCCATCTCCTCTCCCTTGCTGCTTTACCTTCCCTGACCCTAAAGAGGGCAGGTACCCATTTACAGCTGGGTGAACTGGGGGAACTGTACTGAAGCCAAGGCGCGCAAACGGTCACCCATCCAACTGGTAACCACGCTCGATGCTGCTTAACTTGGCTGGGGGAAAGCGAGTGCTCCGACCACTGAGCTATCCCGTCCCACTGGGTTCTTTTACGTGGGCTAAATGATTATAAGTAACCCACACAGGGACCTGGGTTTATGTATCATCTCACCCGAAAGATTAAGCACACAGACTCAGGGTCTAGTACTTTGAGGAAAAGTTTTAGGCCCAAACAGGGAATGTTTGGTGTGGGGTTTGTTTTTTTAAAAGAGAACTGATGTATACACTAGATTTTGTTGTGGGGTTTGTTGTCGTTGTTGTTGCTGTTGCTGTTGTTGCTGTTAATTGGGAGGGGGGGTTGTTGATTTTTTGGGGGACTGAATTCTGCACATGCTGTTGGGAAAATACAGTATTCACTTTATTTTTGGATTCTCGACTGGAGCTCCAAAGTTTTGTTGTTGCTATTGTTGTTGGTGGTGGTGGTGTTGTTGTTGTTGTTGTGTTGTTGTTTTTAATCACTCTCTCTCTTCTTTGTCTCCTCTTTCCATTCTCATTTTGGATGAGGGGGGGGTGGAGGAAAAGAAAAACGGTTGTACTTTAGATTTTAATTCATTGTTATTCAAGTAGATATACAGTTTGTTTGTTTGTTGGTTTTTTTCATTTGGGGTTCATCTGTTTTTAACTTGATAACTACAGTGTATAAAAGCTTTGCCATGTAACTTCATGAGTAGGATTTTTTTTCTCTTTTTTGTTGTTGGTTTGTTTTTGTCTGTTTTGTCGGGTGTTTGTTGTTTTGTTGTTGTTGTTTGGATTTTTTTTGGGGGGGTGCTGCCTCATTTTTCGTGAGGTTCCTGTCCTACTGTTCCCACACCCCCTCATTTCAATCTACTCACCACAGCCGTACCCAGATTCGTTATGTCTCATCTTCAGGGTCGGAAGTCCACAGGGAACCCATCAATATCAAGCCGCCGAGGGGTAACCAGCCAGAGGGGCCCTGCACTGCTGCTGGGTCACTTTGGTGGTGTTCAGTGTGCCTGTTCTTATGAGTAAGCTTTGTGCCTCATTGTTCGCAAAGAACAAAGTGTTACTCGTTTGCCACATAGGGGGGAGGGGGGTAAGGGGATAGGTAAAGGTAAAGGTAAAGGAGTACCATAACCTATAAGGTCGTAGGGGAGCGAGGCGTCAGAGACCTCACTTCTCTAGGGCCAGCATAATGAGGGCGGCGCCCATCTCATCTCCCTCGCTGCTTTACCTTCCCTGTCCATAAAGAGTGCAGGTACCCATTTACAGATGGGTGAACTGGGGGAACTGTACTGAAGCCAAGGCGTGCAAACGGTCACCCATCCAACTGGTAACCACGCTCAACGCTGCTTAACTTGGCTGGGGGAAAGCGAGTACTCCAACCACTGAGCTTACGGGGACGGGAGGGCTAAAATAAGCTATGGCTTGATGTTTTTACCCTGATGGCTGAATGTTTAAAAAAAAAAGTATTGTAATTATTCTATTACCCTCAGAAAATAAAATTTTGTTATCGTTATGGTTA
>CM054165.1:11911408-11916408 GCA_028751875.1 Rapana venosa
ACAATAACCGAGGTCCCATGTGCTACACATATTTAGCGCACGTAAAAGAACCTGCGGTGGCAAGAAAGTTATCACTGGCAAAAATCTGTAGTAAAAAACCTCTGTGATAGGGAAAGAAATATAGTTGCAGACAGGAAACAGAAAATAATGGGTGGCGCTGCTCTTGTGGCGACGCTCTCTCCCCAGGGAGAGCAGCCCAAATTTCACGCAGAGAAATCTGCCGTGACTTAAAGTGGTGTACCGTACAATACAATACAATGCAATACAATATAATACAATAAAATACAAAGTCAAACATTTGAAACAGTTTTGTTTATTACTATAGCATCTGAATACCACAAGAACCAACCCATGCACATATGCACGAAAACACACACACACACACACACACACACACACACACACACACACACACACACACGAACTGAATGTCAAAGTCCTTCGGATGAGACTGAAAACCGAGGCCCCGTGTGCGAACGCATGCAGAACATCTTGCGCACACGTTAAATCCTGATCCGCTTTTCGAAAGAGTAGGCCATTGTGTGCCGGTGGGAACAGATGACAAAATTTACAAAACCGCATACACACGGGGACTGGATGTAACAAGCACATGAGTGCTTATTCCATTATCCTCGATATAAAATAATAATTTAAAAAAAAAATAAAACACACACATCACAGAGTGTCAGATGCAACCATACGCCGTTCTATTTTCCAAACTTTGTATAGTAAGCACAATGTGTGCATGCATGCATGCATGCGTGCGCGCGCGGGTGTGTGTGTGTGTGTGTGTGCGTATGTGTGTGTGTGTGTTTGAGTGTGTGTGTGTGTGTGTGCGTATGAGTGTGTGTGTGTGTGTGTGTGTGTGATGGCAGTTGAAGAAGTGTTCTGCATAAAACCATTGGATGAACATTAATTTTGTCTGCGTATTTTATCTGATTGACAGGACAGGAGATGAGCGGCTGTTGTTTCTGAATGGATGTCCTGCAGCGTTTTGATCATTTATCCACCCCCCCACCCATGACACAAAATGTTACATGACATGAATGAGCACAGTATAATACAACATTTGTGCATACAACATTGTGTTTACATAGTATTAGCCTAGGGCTGACATGGTTTGCATTTAGTGGGCACACTTTTCTGGTGTGGTGACTGTTTTTTGCAGAATACAATAGTTTGCGAGAATGGAAACTACTTTGAAAAAGGCAAAAGTTCGTGAGTATAAATGATTTCAACTGTCATGATGTGTGATGTGCTTGATGTTTTGTATTGTGTATGTGACAAGGTGTTGATATATTTGGTATAAAACCACCAACATTTTTCTTCACAGACCTACTATCTTTTTTGTGGAATCCTGGGGAGCATACAGTTCAGGTGAACACAGATACTTGTTTTTAGCTGTGTTTTGTTTGGATTCTTGGGTCTACGCCAACCATTATTTAGTCATGATTTGGGAATATACTTATTCAAAAGTGTACAGTTTTGAATACACACCAAGCTAATTATGCCAAAGTCTTATCACATGTTTACGAGAAGTTTTTTGTTGTTTTTTTTAAATTTTTGCATCTTTTCATTTTTGCCCCTCAAAGTGTATTGTGGCCTAAGATTGATGGATGTGAAACCATTTCAGAGTTCAGAGTTCTCTCTCTCTCTCTCTCTCTCTCTCTCTCTCTCTCTCTCTCTCTCTCTCTCTCTCTCTCTCTCTCTTTTTGACTCGATCTATTAATCTTTGGTGCATATCCAAATAATGTTGGAGGTCCTCTTTTTCGTCTCCTTTACCACACACACACACACACACACACCACACACACACACACACACACACACCACACACAACATTTTTTAAGAAGAACAGAATGAAGACATTATGGCTTAGCAGCTACGTAAGCCTGTCACAGCTTGAACTACGCCCACTCCTGCCCCACCCCACCCCCACCCCCCATATCCTTACATAAGGTTAACATGACATAACAGTGTGGGGTAACGTTTTGGTGGTACAAGCTGGCTGTTCTATACACTGCAGCTGAATACATGTTTCCGAGCCTACTGGAAGACAGCCACAGGTTTGTGTTTGTTAGTTAGAGTTGAAAAACTGTGTTGAGTGATATTAGGTGTACATATATACATACATATATATCATACATATATATTATATATGATAGTTTATATATATATATATATATATATATATATATATATATATATATATATATATATATATTATATATAATATATATATATATATATGATATATATAATAATATATATATAACTGTCAAGTATTGTTAAGATATCAGAGATAAATCATGTATGTAATAGATATAGATATATAGATATATGTATATATATATATATGTATATATAAACAGTCAGTATTATATGATAATATATCAGAGAGAGAGATTTTTGTAGCTGTCAGAGTGTGTTGTGTGATATCAGAGATCTATATACTTTTTGGTTAAACAGTCAGAGTGTAATGTGATATGTATATATAGATAGATACGTTGTTGTTGAACACTCGAAGTGTGTTGTGTAATATCAGAGATATTTATGTTTCTGTTTAACAGTCTAATTGTGTTGTGTAATATCAGAGATAATTACATTGTTGTTGAACACTCGAAGTGTGTTGTGTAATATCAGAGATAATTATATTTTTGTTTAACACTCCAAGGGTGTTGTGTAAAATCAAGATAATTACATTGTTGTTCAACAATCGAAGTGTGTTGTGTAATATCAGAGATACGTGGTTGTTGAACACTCGAAGTGCGTTGTGATACATCAGAAACATATATTTCTTCAACACTCCAAGCGTGTTGTGATATATCAGAAACATATATTTCTTCAACACTCCAAGCGTGTTGTGATATATCAGAAACATATATTTCTTCAACACTCCAAGTGTGTAATATCAGAGATATAATCCTGTTTTAACAGTCAAAGTGTTGCATCACATTAAAGATGTATTTTTTGACAGTCGAAGTATCCCCGGGATATCAGAGCTAGTCTACTTTTTCAACAGATTTGTTTTTCGTTCTTTCTTTTTTTATTCTCTCGTTCCTTAGCTGCAGCTCCCAGATTCAACATTGATGAGAGATTATTTTTTGCCTTGAAGCCATGTTTGCCCGCTATAGAGGTAGCTGCATTCCAAGTTCGGAGATGTCTGTACACGACACCGGCTTGCATTTGGTTATGTGTGTATATATATATATATATATATATATATATAGAGAGAGAGAGAGAGAGAGAGAGAGAGAGAGAGAGAGAGAGAGAGAGAGAGAGAGAGAAAGAGAGAGAGAACTCGAACTCGAATGTTTTAAATGAGGATAATTGGATAAGCCAGGGGCTTCTTTACACCAGGTCCTCCCAAAAAAGACAAAAAACAAAAAGCAAACAAACATGAAAAAATGTATAGCATATACACAAGGAAGCTGACAATAAACATAATCGCTTAGTTATACTTGCAATCAACTACTCACATTAACATCCAATTATATACTAAACCAGCCAATCAATACAAATAATTGACTAATTTCATGGCTATACACATCAAAATTTCCCTCACACATAAAGATACATTCACACTACCACCATCCACACTCGCACACCATTGCATTTCAACGACCAAACGAAGCAATCAGCCCCACTATTTCTTTAAAGTCTGAGACGAGAGAGAGAGAGAGGGAGGGGGAGAGAGAGAGGGGGGGGGGTTATAGATAGATAGATAGATAGATAGATAGATAGATAGATAGATAGACAGACAGATAGATAGATAGATAGATAGATAGATAGATAGATAGATAGATAGATAGATAGATAGATAGATAGATAGATAGATAGATAGATAGATAGATAGATAGATAGATAGATCTCTGTGTGTATGTCATCAGTTCTTATCATCAGCCCTTACCAATTCGAATGGCTACTCTTCCAAAAGGCAGAACGGATTTTAACGTGTGCGCAAGATGTTCTGCGTGCGTTCGCACACAGGACCACGGTTTCTAGTCTCATCCGAAGAACTGTCGGGGAAGCGGAGTGGGTACTGATGTCAACTCCAGGGAAAACTTCTCCCACAGCCGATAGCTTTATGAAGGTTCAAACCCAAGAGCAGCAAGCTCGCGAGTTCAACGCTCTAACCACTAGGCTATTCTGGTGAGGACGGGATAGACAGCCTGGTGGTTACAGGGATGTATTCGTGATCTGCTGACCCGGGTTCGATTCTCGTTCGAGAGGATTTTTCCTCTGGAGCTAACATCAGTGCCGACTCCACTCTCCCCAAAAGTCTTTCGGATGAGACTATAAACCGAGGTCCCGTGTGTGCGAACGCACAAGAAACATCTTGCGCACACGTTAAAGCCCGTTCCGCTTTTCGGAAGAGTAGACCTTTGTGTGCCGGTGGGAACGGATGACAAAATTGACAAAACTGCATCCACACTGGGACTGGATGGGGAAGAAAAAGCACATAAGTGCTTATTCTATTATCCTCGAAATAACAAAATAAAATAAAAATAAAAATAACTCCCTACCCCACCCCCACCCCTTTAATCGCATGATAATTATGAGACTGCATTAATATTTTCAACACACCCATACATACAACCAATAATAATAATAAACAGAGTTAACAAATTCAAATGTACATACACGCGCGCGCCCCACACACTCACACACACACACACACACACACACACACACACACACACACACACACACACACACACACACACACAAAGATTATACACTTTGGCAGGGTGATGGGATTTGGGCTATTTTAGGTAGGGATAGATTTGAGATGAAACAAGAGGGGGAAAATCAGATTTGGAAGAAATATGTCTTGAGGCTGGATTTTAAAGTGTCATAAGTAGGCTTTTGGCGAAGGGAGGGAGGGAGGTCATTTTTGATCACTGGGCCAGAAACACAGAAAGAGCGACGGCCAACAGTAGATTGGTTGAATCTCGATATTCGTAAGCACAAGGTATCTGCAGCAGAGCGGAGGGAAC
>CM054165.1:11921408-11931408 GCA_028751875.1 Rapana venosa
TGTAATGACAGGACAGCTGTACTCCGGCTTCAGAGTATTTTTGTTTCTCCTTTATTATAGGAGTGTGTGTGTGTGTGTGTGTTGTTGTTGTCTTCAATTTAACGTCTGTTCACTCTTAGTGATATTAGACGAGGGATGTGGAAAATGAAGAGGAAGTTAAAACAGAGAAGGGAATGGAAAGAGAAAAGAATGATTAGGTAACATGTGTGTTGGTATTTTCATGCAACTAAAAAAAAAAGAAAAAAAAAAGGGGGGGGGATCTTAAACATGAGTAAAAATTTAAATTCAACAAATTGTTAACATGAAATAACTATGAAGTAACTACAACAAATACTCTAATGGGCTGTGCAATAGACATTTAACAATGGCAAAGGCTAATTTTGGATTTTTAAATACTGTTTCCACAGACTGCTCACAAAACGTGGGTAAAAAAGGTTTTACAATTGGACACTCAAATATGATGTGAGTGTTGGAAATATGTTCCCCACAGAGACACCTGACATTTTTACAAAATTTTGTTATAAATGCATTTAATTTTATTCTAAAATATAGTGTATTAACTCTTCTCGTAGTTGCGATACTTAAATGTGTTTGAGAAGGATAACATGAAATAAGGCCATTAGTCTGGCAACTCTTTAAAGATCGTTCCTTGAGTTGATCTGATTCTCTCCACTTACTCCACGATGTTTGTTCTAACAAACGGTATCCCTCCTGTAGAGATAATGGAACATGCAGTTTTGTCGATTCAAATGATGTCTTGCCCCCCTTTTTGCAGCTCTGTCAGCCCACTCATTTGAAAAAACTCCAACGTGCGAAGGTACCCAACAAAAGGAGACAGAAATACCTCTTAAACTTAAAAGGTGTATGACATATTTAATTTCAAAAATGATTCTAGATACTTTCTTGGAATTTGGGGATTTGATAGCATACAGTACCGACTTAGAGTCTACACAAAGTAAGATAGGAATGATGGGAAATACAAAATCAAGAATATAGTTAAGAGCCATAAGAATTGCAACAAGTTCAGCTGTAAATATTGAATGATGTTTACCAAGATAGTATGATTTCTCTGTTTTTAGAGCTGGTATGACGAATGCTGAACCAGCTTCATTATTTTCTAAAACTGACCCATCTGTATATACTTTTAAGTTGTCAGAATACGTATTTTCAATATGTGATTGGATATCTGCAACCATGATATTTTGGTTTTCGTTCTTTCTTTCATTAGTACATTCTATATCAAAATTTGCTTTATTTATTTCCCACGAAGGGCATGGCACAACTTCTTTCTGCATTTCTAATTCATAATGATTAAGTTCAGACTTTTGAAAAAGGTCTGATACATAAGTACCAATAGGCGTTAAACACGAAATATGTCTAGCCCTTTTAGGATAATTTGTTTTTTCTTCGACTTCTATTTCACTAGAAACAAAGTTTTCATTTGTTGTGCTGCGTAAAACATATCTGGCACATGAAAGTTGTCGGTATTCAGCTAGGGGAAGTTCCCCAATTTCATTATAAGTTGCTACGGTGGAGGTGTGGAATGGTACACCAAGTGCAAGTTTATATGCTTTACAGTCTACACTTTGGAGTTTTTTCAATAAATAATTAGGAGCACTAAAGAAGACTTCTTGTCCATAAGACAGCTTGGACCGTACAAGTGACGTAGCTAAGCATGTGTGTGTGTGTGTGTGTGTGTGTGTGTGTTTGTGTGTGTGTGTGTGTGTGTGTGTGTGTGTGTGTGTGTGTGTGTGTGTGTGTGTGTGTGTGTGGTGTGTGTGTGTGTGTGTGTGGTGTGTGTGTGTGTGTTATGTATGTGTGTGTGTCTGTGTGTGTGCGTGTGTGTTATTATGGTGTGTGTTGTGTTTTGCGTGAGTTGTGTGTGTGTGTGGTGTGTGGTGTGTGTGTGCTTGTGCGTGTGTTGTGTGTCGTGTGTGTATGCGTGTGCGTGTGTGTGTGTGTGTGGTGTGTGTGTGTGTGTGTGTGTGTGTGGTGTGTGTGTGTGTGTGTGTGTGTGTGTGTGTGTGTGTGGTGCTAGTGCGTTGTGTGTGTGTGTGTTGTTGTTGTGGTTGTTGTTATTGTTGTTGTTATAGTTAAGAGCGTGTCATGGCGGGGAAAACATTGTTAACATAATTATAATTTTAGATTTGTAATCAACCCCATATCCATTTCTATGTTTATCGAGATAATTTTAAAAAATATTAGTAATGATGATGATGATGATGATGATGATGATGAATAACAACAGAAATAATAATAATAATAATGTTAATGATGATGATGACGACGACGATAATAATAATAATAATAATAATAATAACAACAACAACAACAATAACAATAACAATAACAACAACAATAACAATAATAATATAATTCATGAAATGTGTATATCTATACATATTTGTGTTCGTACCTGGTGTTAAACCATAACAATAAATATTGTTCATATAGACCTTTGGTACTCGGCTTACATCAATTAACCGACACTACCTTTGTTCTGGGTCATACTGTCTTCGTGTGGCCGGCCATTCTGGTCACAGCATCTCTCTGGTACACAGCACATGGGATAGGGGGACATGGCGTCTGGTTGACTCTCTCAGTAAGCCGTTTTGAGGTTTATCCCAGGGGTTGCAGGTTTAATTCTAGGGCCCAGGATTGTGCATTGTTCTCGCGATCTGACGCCCCGGGTTCCAAACACCTCCGAGACACCCCTACAAGGAGATTTTTCCCCCCGGGAGTTAATATATCAGTGCCGGTTCCACTCCCCCCGAAAGTCAAATGACAAATTCTTTTATTTTTCTTTTATTTCGAGGATAATGAATAAGCACCCATGTGCTTTTTTTACATCCAGTCCCCTGACTGAGACTATATAAACCGGATCCTGTGTCCTAACGCATCAGTGGGAACTGATGGCAAAATTTACAAAGCTGCACACACACGGGGACTGGATGTAAAAATGCGCATGAGTTCTTATTCCATTATCCTCGCAGAACATCTTGCGCGCACGTTAAAACCCGCTCCGCTTTTCGGAAGAGTAGGTCATTGTGTGCCGGTGGGAACGGATGACAGAAACCCTACCATAAAATATTCAGAGGACTTGGAAATAATCCTAGCAACATCAGTAATCAACGGTTTTCGCTCAACTATGTTCAATGGTCCCCTATAAATTGTCAATGCCAGATTCTTTTTGAACTGAAGAATTTAAACTGAACATTGAAACAGAATATGTTCACAAGATAGTGGCTTAGAACAGGAGCAAGTCATATTTTTGTTAATATTTATTTGGTCTTCCAAGAATTCAAGGCCAACTTATGATCAATGATGTTAGAAATATGTCTTGTATAGCATGGCATTTCAAATTTCCCATTAAGGTTATCTTTATGTACATGATTTTCCGATAATAAATTAATTCATAATGCAGGGCACTGATACCTAGTTTTGAATTCGTCAACAGCCAGAACTGATTTCACGAGCAATCTCTATGATAATCATCAACAATCTGTAGCTAGAATCACCAACAATCTGTAGCTAGAATCGTCAACGATCTGTGAAAAACATCACCAACAGTCTGTGCTAGAATCACCAACAGTCTGTGCTAGAATCACCAACAGTCTGTGCTAGAATCACCAACAATCTGTGCTAGAATCACCAACAGTCTGTGGTCTGAGCTAGAATCACCAACAGTCTGTGCTAGAATCACCAACAGTCTGAGCTAGAATCACCAACAATCTGTGGTCTGAGCTAGAATCACCAACAGTCTGTGCTAGAATCACCAACAATCTGTGGTCTGAGCTAGAATCACCAACAATCTGTGCTAGAATCACCAACAATCTGTGGTCTGTGCTAGAATCACCAACAATCTGTGGTCTGAGCTAGAATCACCAACAGTCTGTGCTAGAATCACCAACAATCTGTGGTCTGAGCTAGAATCACCAACAATCTGTGCTAGAATCACCAACAATCTGTGGTCTGTGCTAGAATCACCAACAATCTGTGGTCTGAGCTAGAATCACCAACAGTCTGTGCTAGAATCACCAACAATCTGTGGTCTGAGCTAGAATCACCAACAATCTGTGCTAGAATCACCAACAATCTGTGGTCTGTGCTAGAATCACCAACAATCTGTGGTCTGTGCTACAATCACCAACAATCTGTGCTAGAATCACCAACAATCTGTGGTCTGTGCTAGAATCACCAACAGTCTGTGCTAGAATCACCAACAGTCTGTGCTAGAATCACCAACAGTCTGTGCTAGAACTACCAACAGTCTGTGCTAGAATCACCAACAATCTGTGGTCTGTGCTAGAATCACCAACAATCTGTGGTCTGTGCTAGAATCACCAACAGTCTGTGCTAGAATCACCAACAGTCTGTGGTCTGAGCTAGAATCACCAACAATCTGTGCTAGAATCACCAACAATCTGTGGTCTGAGCTAGAATCACCAACAGTCTGTGCTAGAATCACCAACAGTCTGTGGTCTGAGCTAGAATCACCAACAATCTGTGCTAGAATCACCAACAATCTGTGGTCTGAGCTAGAATCACCAACAGTCTGTGCTAGAATCACCAACAATCTGTGGTCTGAGCTAGAATCACCAACAATCTGTGCTAGAATCACCAACAATCTATGGTCTGTGCTAGAATCACCAACAATCTGTGGTCTGTGCTAGAATCACCAACAATCTGTGCTAGAATCACCAACAATCTGTGGTCTGTGCTAGAATCACCAACAATCTGTGGTCTGTGCTAGAATCACCAACAATCTGTGGTCTGAGCTAGAATCACCAACAGTCTGTGCTAGAATCACCAACAATCTGTGGTCTGAGCTAGAATCACCAACAATCTGTGCTAGAATCACCAACAATCTGTGGTCTGTGCTAGAATCACCAACAATCTGTGGTCTGAGCTAGAATCACCAACAATCTGTGCTAGAATCACCAACAATCTGTGGTCTGTGCTAGAATCACCAACAATCTGTGGTCTGTGCTAGAATCACCAACAATCTGTGCTAGAATCACCAACAATCTGTGGTCTGTGCTAGAATCACCAACAGTCTGTGCTAGAATCACCAACAATCTGTAGCTGTGTTAGAATCACCACCAATCTGTGCTAGAATCACCAGCTAATATGAGCTAGAATCACTAGCAATCTGTGGGGGAAAATCACCCACGTTCTGTGATTGAATCACCAACTATCTCTAACTAAATCACCAACAATCTGTGATAGAATCACTAACAATCTGTGATAGAATCACCAACAATCTGTGATAGAATCACCAACAATCTCTGCTAGAATCACCAACAATCTGTGACAGAATCACCAACAATCTGTGACAGAATCACCAATAATCTGTGCCAAAACCACCAGTAATTTGTATTATAACCACCAACATTCGGCGATAGAATCACCAACAATATGTCATAGAATCACCAACAAACTGTGCCATAATCAACACCAATCTGTGCTAGAATCACCACCAATATGTGCTAGAATCACCAGCAGTCTAGCATCACCAGCTATATGTTCTAGAATCATTAGCAATCTGTATTTAAAAAATCACCCACGGTCTGTGCTAGAATCACCAATAATCTCTGACTAAATCACCAACAATCTGTGCTAGAATCACCAACAATCTGTGCCAAAATCACTAGCAATTTGCGTTAGAATAACCAACAATCTGAAAAAGAATCACCGACAATCTGTTATAGAATCACCAGCAATCTGTATAAGAATCGCCAACAATCTATGCTAGAATCACCAATAATATGTGCTAGAATCACCAACGATATGTGCTAGAATCACCAACAGTCTGTACTGGAATCACCAACAATCTGTGGATAAAAAATCACCAACAATCTATGCTAGAATCACCAACAAGCTGTGACTAAATCACAAACAATCTATGCTAGAATCACCACCAATTTGTGCTAGAATCGCCAACAATATGTTCATGAATTGACAACAGTCTGTATCAGAATCACCAACAATCTGTGCTAGAATCATCAGCAATCTCGGAAAAAAAAATCACCAACGGTCTGTGATTGAATCACCAACAATCTGTGCTAGAATCAACAACAATCTGTGATAGAATCACCAAAAGTCTGTGAATCAATTACCAACAATCTCTGCTAGAATCACCAACAATCTGTGACAAAATCACCAACAATCTGTGGAAAAAATCACCAACAATCTGTTCTAGAATCACCAAAAGTCTGTGTCAAAATCACCAGCAATTTGTGCTAGAATCACCAAAAATCTCTGCCAGAATCACCACCAATCTCTGCCAGAATCACCACCAATCTGTGTATAATCACCATCAATCTGTGTTCAGGAATCTTCAAAAATATCTCCTAGAATCAGAAACAACAGGTTCAAAAATCACCAACATCTTCCACCAAAATCAAGACCAACTTGTACTGGACTCACCAGTAACTTGTACAAGCGTCACCAACAACAGAATCACTGATAACACAGTCACCTACAACAGACAAGGGTCACCAACAACAGTCACCAATAAATTTTATTGAGTCATCATCATCTTGTACGGGACTCACTAAGATACGAGCTACCACAATCTGGTGACAGAGTCACCAGCACCGAGTGCCACCAGAGTCACCGACACTTATTTCCAGAGTCACCAACACCTAGTGCCATCAGACTCACCAGCGCCCATTGACAGAATCACCAACACCTATTGACAGAATCACCAACACCTAGTGCCGACAGAATCACCAACATCTGGTGCCAGAATCACCAACTTCCATTGCCAGAATTACCAACATCTAGTGCCGCCAGAATCACCAAAATCCAGTGCCAGAATCACCAACATCTAGTGCCGCCAGAATCACCAAAATCCAGTGCCAGAATTGCCAACAGATACTACCAGGCACCAACACCTAGTACCAGAATCACCAACATCCAGTGCCAGAATCACCAACGTCTAGTGCCACCAGAATCACTAACACCTAGTGCCAGAATCACCAACATTCAGTGCCAGAATCACCAACACCTAGTGCCACAAAAAATCGCCAACACCCAGTGCCACCAGAATCCCCACCACTTAGTGCCACCAGAGTCACCAACACCTAGTGCCGCCAGAATCACCAACACCTACTTCCAGAATCACCAACATCCCATGCAGAATCACCAACACCTAGTGCCAGAATCACCAACGTTCAGTGCCATCAGAATCACCAACACCTAGTGCCAGAATCACGAAAACATAGTGCCAAAATCACCAACATTTAGTGCCAGAATCACCAATACCTAGTGCCACCAGAATCACCAACACCTAGTACCACCAGAATCACCAACACCTAGTGCCAGAATCACCAAAATCCAGTGCCTGAATCACTAACACCTACTACCAGTCACCAACACCTAGTACCAGAATTACCAACACCTAGTGCCACCAGAATCGCCAACACCTAGTACCAGAATCACCAACATCTAGTGTCAGAATCACCAACATCTACCGCCACCAGAATCACAAACACCTAGTGCCGCCAGAATCACCAACACCTAGTGCCAGAATCACGAACACCTAGTGCCAGAATCACGAACACCTAGTGCCAGAATCACCAACATTTAGTGCCAGAATCACCAACATTTAGTGCCAGAATCACCAACACCAAGTAACAAAGTCACCAGCACCAAGTAACAGAGTCACCAGCACCAAGAGAGTCACCAAGTAACAGAGTCACCAGCACCAAGAGAGTCACCAAGTAACAGAGTCACCAGCACCAGGTAACAGAGTCACCAGCACCAAGTAACAGAGTCACCAAGTAACAGAGTCACCGGCACCAAGTAACAAAGTCACCAAGTAAGAGAGTCACCAAGTAACAGAGTCACCAAGTAACAGAGTCACCAACTAACATAGTCAACAAGTAAGAGAGTCGCCAAGTAACAGAATCACCAAGTAACAGTCACCAGCACCAAGTAACAGAGTCACCAAGTAACAGAGTCACCAGCACCAAGTAAGAGAGTCACCAAGTAACAGAGTCACCAAGTAACAGAGTCACCAAGTAACAGAGTCACCAGCACCAAGTAACAGAGTCACCAGGTAACAGAGTCACCAAGTAACAGAGTCACCAAGTAACAGAGTCACCAGCACCAGGTAACAGAGTCACCAGTACCAAGTAACAAAGTCACCAAGTAACAGAGTCACCAAGTAACAAAGTCACCAAGTAACAGAGTCACCAAGTAACAAAGTCACCAAGTAACAGAGTCACCAACACCAGGTAACAGAGTGCCACCAGAGTCACCAAGACCTAGTGACAGAATCACCAGCATCTAGTGCCGCCAAATTCGCCAAGTAACAGAGTCACCAGCACCAAGTAAGAGAGTCACCAAGTAACAGAGTCGCCAGCACCAAGTAACAGAATCACCAAGTAACAGAGTCACCAGCACCAAGTAACAGAGTCACCAAGTAACAGATTCACCAGCACCAAGTAACAGAGTCACCAAGTAACAGAGTCACCAGCACCAAGTAACAGAGTCACCAAGTAACAAAGTCACCAAGTAACAGAGTCACCAAGTATCAGAGTCACCAGCACCAAGTAGCAGAGTCACCAAGTAACAGTGCCAGAATCACCAACATCCAGTGCCAGAATCACCAACATCTAGTGTCATCAGAGTCACCAACATCTAGAGCTGCTTCACTGGCTGCCAGTGCACAGCGTCATGTACGGAAAGATGGAAACCTACCAGCCCCCTGACTGGGCCTCAGGGCTGAGCTACATCCCAAAGAAGAGAATACCTGTGAGTACTGGGGTCGTGTGTGCGTGTGTGTGTGTGTGTGTCTGTGTGTGTGTTGTGAGTGTGTGTGTGTGTCTGTGTGTGTCTGTGTGTGTATTGTGTGGGTGTATGTGTGTGTGTGTGTGACTGTGTGTGGTGTATGTGTGTGTGTGTGTGTGTTGTGTGTATGTGAGTGTGTGAGTGTACTGTGTGTGAACTGTGTTGTGGTGTGTGTGTGTGTGAGTGTGTGTAGTGTGAGTTTTTGTGTTGTGAAGTGTGATGTGAGTGGTGTGTGGTGTGTGTGTGAGTGTGTGTGTGTGTGTCTGTGTGTGTCTGTGTGTGTGTGTGTGTGGGTGTGTGTGGTGTCGTGTGTGTGTACTGTGTGTGGGTGAGTGTGGTGTGTGTGTGTGTGTGGTGTGTTGTGTGTGAGTGTGGTGTGTGTGTATGTGTGTGTGTGTGTGTGTGTGAGTGTGTAGTGTGTGAGTGGTGTGTGTTGAAGTGTATGTGGTGTGTGTGTGTGAGTGTCTGTGTGTGTGTCTGTGTGTGTCTGTGTGTGTGTCTGGTGTGTGTGTGTGTGTCTGTGTGTGTCTGTGGTGTGGTGTGTGTGTTGTGTGAGTGTGTGTGAGTGTGTGTGTGTGAGTGTGTGTTTGTGTAGTTAAAGTGTGAGTGTGTACTGTACTGTACTGTGTGAACTGTGTGTGAGTGTGTGTGAGTGTGTGTGTGAGTGTGTGTGTGTGAAGAGTGTATGTATGTGTGTGTGTGTGTGTGTGTTGATGTCTGTGTGTGTGTCTGTGTTGTCTGTGTGTGTGTCTGTGTTGTGGTGTGTCTGTGTGTGTGAGTGTGTTGTGAGTGTGGTGTGGTGTGTATGCGTGGTGTGTGTTGTTGAGTGTGTGTGTGTTCTGTGTGTGTGTCTGTGTGTGTCTGTGTGTGTGAGTGTGTGTGTGTGTGTGTGTGTGAGTGTGGGTGTGTATGCGTGTGTGAGTGTGTGTGTGAGTGTGTGTTTGTGTATGTGAGTGTGTGAGTGTGTGTGTACTGTACTGTACTGTGTGTGTTTGTGTATGTGAGAGTGTGTACTGTATTGTATGTGTTTGTGTATGTGAATGTGTGAGTGTGAGTGTGTGTACTGTACTGTACTGTGTGAACTGTGTGTATGTGGTGTGTGTGTGTGTGTGTGTACTGTGTGTGTATTGTATGTGAAGACAAGACAAGAATATCCTGTCTTGCCATACAAGCCCAGAGTCTAAGTGTGTGCGTGCGTGCG
>CM054165.1:11936408-11948908 GCA_028751875.1 Rapana venosa
ATACATCTTAATAACAATAACCCAACACTTATAGTCTCACAATAGAAACAAGGGGAAATAACCCTTTTCAAAACAGCCCCCCCCCCCCCAACAACCCCCCCCCCCCCCCAAAGCAAAACAAAAAAAGAAACCCTAAAAAACACCCCACACCCCACCCACCCAAAAAAACCCTTTAAACCAAAACAAACTAACAAACAAAAGAGAAAGAAAAACCAAACCAACAAAAGAAGAAAAAAAGAAAAAACAGACAAACAACAACAACAACAACAACAGAGCCAAGAAAAATAACATAACCAAACTTAATAAATCATAAAGATAAACATCTACACATTGTCAAATGGTCCATATACTTGTTACACATAACTATAAGATATAGAAATAGGGCACTCATTAACACTTAAGTACAGAGGCAAGTCCAATAAAGTATTGAAAATATAAAATATGAATCCTTGATCAGGATACACTATAACTATATTACGATAAAAGGTGAGAGAAAAGAGACAGAGACAGAGACAGAGAGACAGAGTGTGTGGTGTGTGTGTGTGTGTTGTGTTTATTTCAGAGATAATATCCAATATATAATTCCCAAAACGGCATGAGACAGAGAGAGACACAGAGAGAGAGGCAGATAGACAGAGACAAAGACACAGAGGGAGACAGAGACACAGATAGAGACACACACGCTGAGGCAAGGACAGAGGCAGAGACACAGAGAGACAGAGGGATAGAGACACAGAGACACAGACAAAGAGATGGAGACACAGACAGACAGAGAGACAGACATAGACACAGAGAGAGAGACAGAGTATGTGCACGTGCAACAGCTTTTCCTCATCAGCAAATTATGTGCAGTAACACACCCTTGAAGACCACATTAGTTTTAGAGAAGGAATGTGATGCTGGCGTAGGTTGTATGGTAGAATGAATATAATGACACAGTCATCTGTGATACCCAATAAGAAAATTAATGAGAACTTCTGACTATGTACATTTTTTTTTTATCATGGAGTGTCCCTTCTTTTAAAAAAAAAACAAAATTCCAGTACTTTATTCCTGCATAGTTCATACTAACCCATGTAGTGTTATAGTTGTTTGGTTGTTTGTTGTTGTTGTGTTGTTGTTGTTGTTTTTGTAAGCTGAAGGTATGTAAGTGTCGAAAAGTCTTCTTTCTCTATCAAAACTTGTTAAGTTTGCCCCAGGGTGGGTTTTTTAAATGAAAATGATCAGTTTTCACAGTTCCCTCTTTTCTATCCTTCTCTTTGTTTCTGCAATGTTCATTTTCTTCTTGCCACCTCCTTTTCGTCTATTTTCTGCCTTCTTGGTCCGTTCTCCCGCCCTTTCTTTCATAAAGACTTAACAGATTTTTTTTATATGAAAATTAAGATTTTTCACAGTTTACTACATTTTCATCCTTACCCCCAAGAACCTCTGTCTAAATTGTATCTGTGCAAAGTCGATTAAACGAGGAAATAAGTTGTTTTAATTTTATTGTTTATTGTTTTGTCATCATTATTCTTTTTAGGTTAAAGACTTTTTCTTTTATTTCTTAGTTTCTGTTAGCTATGATGATAACGACAGGAGTGAGTTGCTGTTAGATTGTTAAATTTGTTTGTAAACATTGAGGCTTCAAAAAAAAAACTTAAAGAAATTAAGCATTGAATCTTAAATGGTATTCCTAAAATGTTGTTGCCAATATCAAGTGTACAAAAACAGGGAAGGATCTTCATCAGTTATGATCTAAAACAGTAAAATATAGTTGCATTTTACGCCTACACAGTCTTAAACTCGTTAAAAGTATCAGGGCACAGTACAAGGAGGGAGAAGAAGAGGCAGACAGAGAAAACGATGGAAAGACAACATCAGAGAATGGACTGGCCTTGAGGGGAATGAATTGCTATGGAAAGCAGAGGACTTCGGAGAGTGGAGGAAGCTGGCTGATAAAATTTTTATGGGTGTCCCCACGGTCCACGGTATTACGTGATATGTGAAGGTGAAGTATCAGCAAATAATAATAATAATGATAATAACAGAAGAAGAAGAAAAAGAAGAAGAAGAAGAAGAAGAAGAAGAAGAACAAGGGGTTTAATGAACAAGCATGGAGTTTTCTTTTTAAAAGAAAAGGGGACAATTTTTCTGCAGATAAACAAGTCCTCATTTCTTGTCTACAAAAAAAAGCAGAGACTAATTATGAGAAGTAAATGCAGCGTTTTCAATAATCAGTGCCTCTATAAACAATGCACACACAAAAACCCAAACTAATATCATAGCAGAACAGTGATGAATTCGATTTCGTTTTACATCTCTTCACGAAATGTGATATTAGATACATTTTAGGAATACAGAGGTGAATGTTGAGAAATAAATCGGTGGTCTAGAGGTCAAGCACCTGCCTAGAAAGCGAAAAGTCTGGATCGAAAGTGTCTGGTGGTTTTAACCCCGTTTTGGCCCGAAACTTTTCCCCCATCCATTAGACCATGGGTGGTGGTCTAGGTGCTAGTCTTTCGGTTGAGACAATAAACCGAGGCCCCGTGTGTTACGCATAATTATTCAGTGCACATAAAAGAACCCACAACAGCACAGAGAGTTGTCCCTGGCAATATTCTGTAAGAAAAAAAAGCCACTCTGACAGGTAAACAAATATAGTTGCAGACAGGAAAAGAAAAAAAATAAATAAAAGGTAGCGCTGCTCTTGTGGCGACGTGATGCGTTCTTCCCAGAGAAGAGCAGCCCGAATTTCACGCAGAGAAATCTGCCGTGACTTAAAGTGGTATAAATTACAAAATAAAAGAAAAGAAAAGAAAAGAAATGAAATAAAATAAAATCAGATAAGATAAAATAAAAAAAAATATTGGAATTGCCAAAAAGAATCAAAAACATGTCGGTGAAGCTACCATTTTTTTCTAACGGGCGTGTACATAATGTCAGTTGAAAGCGTCCATGTCAAACGTCCTTCACAGGTCAGAAAACTGGAATTTCTTATGGCTGACGCTATAGACCGAGGCTGCAGTCACGTGATCACCAGCGGCGGCTTACAGTCCAATCACTGTCGAGCTGTGACTCTGTGTGCCCGGCAGCTGGGCCTCACTCCACATCTCTTTCTACGAGCTGATCTCGAGGTGAGATTGCCTAGGGCAGACTGCTTTTTATTTTATTTTTTATTCGTTCTTTTATTTCGAGGAGGATAATGGGGGAAAAAACGCTCGTGTGCTTTTTTTTTTTTTACGTCCCTTCCCCAGTGTGTATGCAGTGTTGACAATGTTTGTTATCCGTTTCCACCCGCACACAAAGGTCTACTCTTCCGAAAAGTGGAACAGGTTTTAACCTGTGTGTGTGTAAGATGTTCTGCGTGCGTTTGCATACAGGGATCTCGGGTTTTAGTCTCATCCGAAGGACTCCAAATCAGTAATTGATGCAATTAATTCTTTGGGAACAAATGTTAGATCTGAAGTCGTCATCGAAATATGCCATTTGATTCATCTTTTATCATTAAACGGCTCAGAAATAACTTTCTGTTGGATTCCATCGCACAGTGGTTTTTACTACAATGAAAAAGTTGACATTCTTGCAAAAAAAGGAGCGAAGGGTTTATCAGAAGTGACACATTTAGTACTCCCCTTTTCATTGCAAGAGTGTTATCATATTGTAATAAAATCACAACAAAAGTTATTTCAGTGTGAGGAAAGGAGACTTGGTTGTCTAGACGCACACAAAGAAGTACGCAAATTTGAGTCTTTCGTCAAAATACGAGAACATGATGTATACTGTTCAAAGCAGATTGTTTCCTTAGCTTGTAGATGGAAACTGAGTTGCTTAAAGACAAAATATGCTGGAAATGCCTTTTCCATATGCGGTAATAATATAACAGCAGATCATATATTAACATGTGGCGGTTTAAAGGGGCACATTCCCGTTTTGATGGCATCCTCTCCATCAGCAATATTTAGCAGTCTGTCACTTATGTACGACTTTTTTAGATCGCTTATGCATAGTCCAGTTGGTTTGTTATTATGTATGTGTGTGTATATGTGTGTGTGTCTGTGTCTGCGAATTATACACTTTGCCTTCACGGTAAATTGTAACATTTTTGCAGCCTCTTTCTTAGAGGTCACATCCTCCCTGTTCATACTGTGCTGTCATGGCCGAGAAGTTGTACAGAGTCGTGGCAGATCAACGCTAGTTTCTCGTGAAAGAGTAGGTTGAATGCAAGCACTTTGATTTGCTTTTGCAAGGTATATATTGGGGATGGGATAGCTCAGTGGTCGGAGCACTCGCTTTCCCCCAGCCAAGTTAAGCAGCGTCGAGCGTGGTTACCAGTTGGATGGGGTGACCGTTTGCGCGCCTTGTCTTCAGTACAGTTCCCCCAGTTCACCCAGCTGTAAATGGGTACTACCTGCCCTCTTTAGGGTCAGGGAAGGTAAAGCAGCGAGGGAGAGGAGATGGGCGCCGCCCTCAATATGCTGGTAGCCCCTAGAGAAGCTGAGGTCTCTGACGCCTCGCTCCCCCTACGACCTTATAGGTTATGGGATTCCTTTACCTCCTTTACCTGTGCTATATAAAGTCCATTTATCATTATTACATGCCTCTGTGTGTCTGTGTGTCTGTCTGTCTGTCTGTGTGTCTGTGTGTGTGTGTGTCGGGGTGGGGTAGGGGTACCAGGGAGAGCAGAGGACAGGCTGTGGCGGCAATCTGCTGCTGGACCGTCTGTGTGGAGCCAGCCTGTACCTGGTCCCCCTCCATCACCACCTGGACACTTTCATCACTCCCAGAATGACAGCTCTGGCACAACACATCAAGTGCGTTACTGTTCTTGTCCTGTCTTGTCTTTTTGTCTGTGTGTATGTGTGTGTGTGTGGAGGGGGGTTGGGAGGGTGGGGGGGGGGGGGGTTGAGGGGGTGAGAGAGGGTATGTGTGTATATGTGGGGGTGGGGTGGGAGGGAGGGAGTAAGGGGTGTGTGTGTGTGTGTGTGTGTGTGTGTGTGTGTGTGTGTGTGTGTGTGTGTGTGTGTGTGTGTTGTTGTGTGTGTGGGGGGGGGGGGGGGGGGGGGGGGGCTGAGAGGGGAGGAGAAGGAAGGTGTGTTTTATACAGGATAGAGTATGTGGGGGGGGGGGAGAGGTCGGTGGTGGTGGAGGTGTGTGGTTGGATTGGGATCTGTGTGTGTGTGTGCGTATGTGTGTGTGTTTGTGTGGCTGGCTGGCTGGCTAGCTAGCTGTTTATCTGTCTGCCTGCCTGTCTGTCCGTCCGTCTGCCTGTTTGTCTGTCATCCCTTCCCTACCTGTCTAAGAATGACTCAAACAGCAGGTATCAGACTGTGTGGGAGTGTCACAAGACAGTGACATCATTCTACTGTCCTAATGAGCATGGAGTCTTTCATAGTATGGGTGAGCTCTAACCCACGACGTACTAGAACACTTTTTGTATATCAAGTCACTTTTTGTCTAAACACACACACACACACACACACTTTTTGTGGATGTGTTGGACTGATTTTTAGTGATAAAATCATGGAATGTCAGGCCAGCAGCATTAATAGTTCCGGACTTACAGAGCAAAATTTGGGGGGTCTGGGTGTGTGCATACACATCCACACCATAGGGTGAAGGTGGTGTTCCCATAACCTATATGATCGTAGGAGAGCGAGGCATCAGAGACCTCAGCTTCTTTAGGGGCCAGCATATTGAGGGCGGCGCCCATCTCCTCTCCCTCGCTGCTTTACCTTCCCCTGACCCTAAAAGAGAGCAGGTACCCATATTTACAGCTGAAGTGAACTTCACTACTGAAGCCAAGGCGCGCAATTGGTCACCCATCCACTTGGTAACCACGCTCGACGCTGCTCAACATTGGCTAGGGGTGGGAAAGTGAGTGCTCTGACCGCTGAGCTGTCCCGGTCCCGGGTACAGGATAATGATTGATTATTTGCCGGCAGGTCCAGCAGAGGGGAATCCAGCTACCTGATCCCTATAGGGGGATCCAACAAGACAGGTCTCTTCGGCGCCTTCACTGTCTTTGAAGAACTCCGGCAACAGGTGAGGGGCCGTTTGATTTGGAATCTGTGTGTGTGTGTGTGTGTGTGTGTGGTGTGTGTGTAAGCGGGACGGCGGAAGGGGGGTGGGGGGGCAGGTTACACAGTGTGGGGGTGGGGGTGGGGGGGTACGCAGAGTGTGTGTGTGTATGTGTGTGTGTATGTGTGTGTATATGTGTGTGTGTATGTGTGCGTATGTGTGTGTGTGTATGTGTGTGGATGTGTGTGTGTGTTTGTAAGCGGGACGGCGGGGTGGGGAGGGGGGAGGTACACAATGTGTGTGTGTGTGTGTGTGTGTGTGTGGTGTATGTGTGTGTGTGTGTGTGTGTGTGTGTGTGTGTGTGTGTGTGTGTGTGTGTGTGTGTAAGCGGGACAGGGCTGAGGGAGGGGTTACACAGTGTGTGTGTGTGTGTGTGTGTGTGTGTGTGTGTGTGTGTGTGTGTGTGTGTGTGTGTGTGTGTGTGTGTGTGTGTGTGTGTGTGTTTGTAAGCGGTACGGTGGGGTGGGGTGGGAGATACACAGTTGTGTTTGTTTGTGTATGTTTGTGTGGGGGAAGGGGAGTGGGGGGGGGGGAGTGTACGCAGTGTGTGTGTGTGTTATGTTGTGAGAGAGGGTGGTATGTGTGTGTGTTGTGTGCGTGCGTGCGTGCGTGCGCGCGCGCGCGTGTGTGTATGTGTGTGCGTGCGTATGTGTGTGTGTGTGTTGTGTGTGTACGTGTGTGTGTGTGTGTGTGTGTGTGTGTGTGTGTGTGTGTGTCGTGTGTGTGTGTGTGTGTACCTCTGTGTGTTGTGTGTGTGTGTTGTGTATGCGTGTGAGATAGAGAAAGAATGAGTGTGTATATGTGTGTGTGAGGGAGGAAGAGAGTGAGAGAGAGAAAGTGTGTATGTGTGTGTGTGCGTGCGTGCGTGCGCGCGTGTGTGTATTGTGTGTGTGTGTGTTGTATGTGCGTGTGAGAGAGAGAAAGAGTGTGTGTATGTGTGTGATAATGACAATGTCAATGACAAATTCTTTTATTTTGAAGATAATGAATACGCACTCATGTGCTTTTTTACACCTAGTCCCCGCCCGTAAGGATACATCTTAATAAGAAACCCAATACTCATAGTCTCACACAGTAGAAACAAAGGGAAGTAAGGGAAATAACCCTTTCAAAAAAAACTGTGTGAGGGAGGGAGAGAGTGTGTATGTGTGTGTGTGCGTGTGTGTATGAGAGAGAGAGAGAGAAACAGAGAGACAGACAGACAGACAGAGAGTGGGGGGAGAGGGCTGGATAGCCTAGTGGTAAGAGTGTAGTGCTCACAATTTGACGGTTGGGGCAGAACATGATTTCGAGCCACCACCGAGTCTACCGTTCAAAGGGATTTTGTTTTCCTGGAGTTAACATCAGCACCTGATTCCATCCCCTGAAAGTCCTTCGGATGAGACTATAAACGGACGTCGCGTGTACCAACGCACGCAGAACATCTGGTACTCATGTTAAAACTTGTTCTGCTTTTCTGAAGAGTAGGCCATTTCATGCTTCGTAGGAAGTCAAACAAGAAGTTAGTCAGTCAAGTTATCTCTTATTTGCTCTGTTTTAGCAAAGAGGGCTAAGGGGGATTGGATAGCTCAGTGGTCAGAGCACTGGCTCTCACCCCAAGCTAAGGTTAAGCAGTATTGAGCATGGTTACCAAGTGCTTCAGCACAGTTACCCCCTCACCCCGCCTCCCACTTCACCCAGCATGTAAATGGGTACCCGCCCTCTTTAGGGTCAGGGTAGGTAAAACAGCGAAGGGGAGGAGATGGGCGCCGCCCTCAATATGCTGGCCCCTTGAGAAGCTAAAGTGTCAGACTTCGCTCCCCAACGACCACACTAGGCTTTGAGAACGCCTTTTTAGAACACATCTAAGGGGGCACACTGCCGTCAGTGCCTGGGCTTTATCACAGTTCTTGATTAAACCATTGACGCTGGGGGCAACAGCAATGTGAGAGGCTGTATGACCAGTGGCTTTCCCACTCATGGAATTCCACTTTACAGCTTAGTCTTTAGTGATCGACTATGAACTCTCTGACTAGGAGGCTTGACTCGCACAGTCCTTATGTGCTGCAGCCCTGGGGGCTGGTTGGCCTTTGGAGAACATCTCCAACACTGACTGTCCTTGTGCCGACTTGGCCGAGAGAGTGGGGATGTACTGTGGGCAAGGCATCTCCACTCTAATCAGCACTCTAAGCAGCTGCCTCCTCTGCTGTTTTGGAGGTCATCGTTGGACACGACGGACAAACATACATACATAAGAGGGCACATTTATCTATTGTTGTGCAGGGAGTACTGGAGCAGTATGATGACCTGGTGTTTCCCTGTGCCAGTGGAGGCACAGCGGCAGGTCTGGCCATTGCCAACTACCTGACAGGGGGACACCTCAGGTGTGTTTCAGTACACCGTTCATTGCTTTTGCTAGCTGCTTATAGTACTCTGTCTCTCTCTAGCACACACACACACACACACATACACACACAACTATACATATCTCTTTGTTCTGAAAAGACACATACCAAATCACTGTATCAAACCCACACTCGAAGTACACATATATCTTTGCTCTGAAAAGGCAAACACCAAATCAATATATCTAGCCCACTCTCACAGCTACAAATGATTATCTCTTTGTTCTTAAAAGACATATACCAAATCACTATATCTAGCCCACCCTCAACTACCAATAAAAATTATCTGTGTTCTTAAAAGACACATACCAAATCCCTATATCACGCCCACACCCACAACTACAAATAATTATCTCTTTGTTCTGAAAAGACACATACCTAATCACCATGTCAAGCCTACACTCACAACTACACATTTATCTCTTTCTTCTGAAAAGACACACACAAGCCTACACATACAACTACACATATCTCTTTGCTCTGAAATGACACGAACCAAATCACTGTATCTAGCCCACCCTCAAAACTACACATATCTCTTTGCTTTGAAATGACGCATACCAAATTACTGTATCAAACCCACACTCACAACTACATACATGTGTTTAATCCACAAACTACATACGCAAAACCACCCAACACAAAACTGCACATTATCTTTTTCAACTAAAACTGACACATACGGGATTGAATGGAAGCGCTCTGATTTGTAATTGCAAGATATAGCGCTCTATAAATTCCATATATTAGTAGTAGTAGTAGTAGTAGTAGTAGTAGTATTATACCAAATCACCATATCAACCCCACACTCACAACTACACGTTATCACTTTGCTCTCAAACTACACATAGGCCCACAAGCCTACACTCAATACTTCACATATCTCTTTGCTCTCAAAATACACAAAGGCCCACAAGCCTACACTAAATACTTCACATATCTCTTTGCTCTCAAACTACACATAGGCCCACAAGCCTACACTCAATACTTCACATCATCTCTTTGCTCCCAAAAGACACATGCAAGCCCCACACTCACATCTTCACATTTCTCTTTCATCCACAGGCTACACGCCTTCTCTGTGAGGAATCCGGACACATACTTCTACGACCACCTGGACAACAATCTCCGTGAGCTGGGTCTGGGGCATCTCAAGTCTCGGGATCTCCTGAGGGTTGCGGATGGATACAAGGGCAGAGGCTACGCTCTCTCCACCGACGAAGAATTACGTAAGAACCTTTAGCCTTCCCCGAAACGTACTCGTATACATGGGGTTTAATATGTAATGTGGACATGGGTATAATACGTAGCGTATACATGGGTCTAATACGTAACGTATACATGGGGTCCAGTATGTAACGTATAAAGGTAAAAGGTAAAGGAGTCCCATAACCTATAAGGTCGTAGGGGAGCGAGGCGTCAGAGACCTCACTTCTCTAGGGCCAGCATATTGAGGGCGGCGCCCATCTCCTCTCCCTCGCCGCTTTACCTTCCCTGACCCTAAAGAGGGCAGGTACCCATTTACAGCTGGGTGAACTGGGGGAACTGTACTGAAGCCAAGGCGCGCAAACGGTCACCCATCCAACTGGTAACCACGCTCGACGCTGCTTAACTTGGCTGGGGGAAAGCGGGTGTAAGCGAGTGTAACGTATACCTGGGGTCTAAAACGTAAAGTACATATGGGGTCCAGTATGTAACGTATACATGGGGTCTAATACATAACGTGGACATGGGTCTAATACGTAATGTATACATGGGGTCTAATACGAAACGTATACATGGGGTCTAATACGTAACGTATACATGGGGTCTTATACGTAACGTATACATGGGGTCTAATACGTAACGTATACATGGGGTCTAATACGTAACGTGGACATGGGGTCTACTACGTAACGTGGACATGGGGTCTAATACGTAACGTGGACATGGGTCTAAAACGTAACGTGGACATGGGTCTAATACGTAACGTACATACGGGGTCCAGTATGTAACATATACATGGGGTCTAATACGTAACGTATACATGGGGTCCAGTATGTAACGTATATATGGGGTCTAATACGTAACGTATACATGGGGTCTAATACGTAACGTATACATGGGGTCTAATACGTAACGTGGACATGGGGTCTAATACGTAACGTATACATGGGGTCTAACACGTAACGTATACATGGGGTCTAATACGTAACGTGGACATGGGGTCTAATACTTAACGTGGACATGGGGTCTAATTCCTAACGAATACATGGGGTCTAATACGTAACGTGGACATGGGGTCTAATACGTAACGTGGACATGGGGTCTAATACGTAACGTGGACATGGGGTCTAATACGTAACGTACATATGGGGTCTTAAATGTAACGTATACATGGGTCTAATACGTAACGTACATATGGGGTCCAGTATGTAACGTATATATGGGTCTAATACGTAACGTACATATGGGGTCCAGTATGTAACGTATATATGGGTCTAATACGTAACGTACATATGGGGTCCAGTATTAACGTATACATGGGTCTAATACGTAACGCACATATGGGATCCAGTATGTAACGTATACATGGGGTCTAATACGTAACGTGGACATGGGTCTAATACGTAAGGTATATTTATTTATTTATTTATTTATTCTTTTATATCGAGGATAATGGAATAAGCACTCATGTGCTTTTTTAAATCCGGTCCCCGTGTATATGCGGTCTTGTAAATTTTGTCATCATGGGGTCTAATACGTAAGGTATATATATAACGTATATATGGGGTCTAATGAGTAACGTATACATGGGTCTGATATGTAACGTATACATGGGGTCTAAAACATAACGTGGACATGGGTCTAATACGTAACGTGGACATGGGGTCTTATACGTAACGTATACAAGGGGTCTAATACGTAACGCATATATGGGGTCTAATACGTAACGTGGACATGGGGTCTAATACATAACGTATACATGGGGTCTAATACGTAACGTATACAAGGGGTCTAATACGTAACGTATACATGGGGTCTAATACGTAACGTGGACATGGGGTCTAATACGTAACGTATACAAGGGGTCTAATACGTAACGTATACATGGGGTCCAATACGTAACGTGGACATGGGGTCTAATACGTAACGTATACAAGGGGTCTAATACGTAACAAAACAGAATTGTAAGGAGAATTTTTTATAAAAAAATTTTTTAAAGCACATGAGTGCTTATGAGTTATCCTGGAAATAAAAGAGTTCGAATAGGTAAAGAAATAAATAATAAACGTAAATAAAGATAGAAAGAAATAGTGAATATGCACATAAATAGATAAATAAACAAATTTGTAAAACTAAAAGACAAAAAAAGCACACAACTGATAATTATGTTTTCACAACTAATAATATTATGTTTTCGTTACATTAATTTGCTCAATCACTTAAGTATCTCTGCAAACTGCTAATAACAGTATCAGTATCAAGTGGAGGAAGCTGGTTTCAAAAATCTTCAGTGGAACCTCCCACACGGTCTACAGGACCACAGGATAGGTAAAGGTGAAGAATTATTATGTATCAGTCATCTGTTGCAAGATTAAGTCATCCGTCACAACGTAGGAGGAAGGAGTTCCATAACCTATAAGGTCGTAGGGGAGCGAGGCGTCAGAGACCTCACTTCTCTAGGGCCAGCATATTGAGGGCGGCGCCCATCTCCTCTCCCTCGTATGTATGTGAATATGACAGGACTATCAATAAGCTTACTTCTTGTCCTGCTTAGTTCTTGTCCTGTGCGTAGTGTGTGTAGTGTGAGTGTGGGGTATGAAGGAAGGTGGCAGGATGGTTAAGACGTTCGCCTGCCAACAAGTAAACCGTGAGGTTGTGGGATCGATTCCCCGCTTCGCCCTTTCTTCCCAGTTTGACCAAAGAAAAATCGAACTGAATGTCAAAGTCCTTCGGATGAGACTATATACCGAGGCCCCGCGTGCGAACGCACGCAGAACATCTTGCGCACACGTTAAATCCTGTTCCGCTTTTCGTAAGAGTAGGCCATTGTGTGCGAGTGGGAACGGATGA
>CM054165.1:11953908-11978908 GCA_028751875.1 Rapana venosa
CTTCCTTGGAAATTCTTCTTCCTCGCAAGTCTTCATCGCATTCTTCTTCTTCGCATTCTTCTTCTTCGCATTCTTCTTCTTTGCATCTTCTTCTTCGCATTCTTCTTCTTCGCATTCTTCTTCTTCGCATTCTTCTTATTCGCATTCTTCGTCGAACACTCAGACAGCAGCTATTGTTATCTGTCATATGAGCAAAAATACGTTGCTTTGCCGTTAACCGCCTGACAAATCAGGCCCAGCACATCCAACTTCGGCAAGGGAGAGAATCATTATCTTTTAAGTCTTTCTGGAAAAGCAAGGTTGGAGAAGGGACCAAGAAGGCAGAAAATAGACGAGAAAGAGGTGACAGGAAGAAAAGGAACAAGGCAGAAACAAAGAGAGGGATAGAAAAGGGGGAATTCCTAGCACAGAATTTCTACGAAGGTGGAGATGCTATTTATACTGACCGGCCCCTGATATTCACATGGGAAAATGTGGGTTTTATACTGTTAGCTGGAGCTAACATCAGTGACGATTCCACTTCCCCCCAAAAGTCCTTTGGATGAGATTGTAAACCGAGGTCTCGTGCGCCAACGCACGCAAAATGTCCTGCGCCCACGTTAAAACCCGTTCTGCCCTCGAAAGAGGAGGCCATTCGTGCCGGTAAAAACGGATGATAAATGTATCGGTGTACACATACATACATACATGCATACATACATACATGCATACATGCATACATACATACATACATACATACATACATACATACATACATACTTACATACATACATACATACATACATACATACATACATACATTCTACATACATCATACACATCACATACATACATACATACTACATACATACATACACATCAACATACATACATACATACATCTACATACATCATACATCACTATAATCATACATCAATACATACATACTTACAAATATACATACATAAATACATACATACATACATACATACATACATACATACATACATACATACCGTGCCTACGTACATACGGACGGACGGACGGACATACATACATACATACATACATACATACATACATACATACATACATACATACATAAGGTAAAGGTGTCCCATAACCCATGTGGTCGTAGGGGAGCGAGGCGTCATGGACCTCACTTCTCTAGGGCCAGCATATTGAAGGCGGCGCCCATCTCCTCTCCCTCGCTGCTTTACCTTCCCTGACCCTAAAGAGAGCAGGTACCAACTTACAGCTGGGTGAACTGGGGAACTGTACTGAAGTAATGGTGTACAAACGGTCACCCATCGAAATGGTAACCACGCTCGATGCTGCTTAACCTTGGCTGGGGGAAAGCGAGTGCTCCGACCACTGAGCTATCCCGTCCCCCATATACATACATACATACATACATACATACATACATACATACATACATACATACATACATACACAACATACATACATACATACATACATACATACATACATACATACATACATACATACATACATACACACATACATACATACATACTTACATACATACATACATACATACATACATACATACATACATACATACATACATACATACATACATACATACATACATACATACATACACACATACATACATACTTTCTTCTTCTTCCTCTTCTTTCTTTCATCTGCCGCTGGTGCCCTTCGGCGTCGCGGGGAGACACAGACGTCTGTCTGCAGCTAGGCGGGAGGCTTGATGTAGTGACAGGTCATGGGCTCGCAGGGTGTCAGCCACGGAGTCGCTCCATCGTCTCCTTGGTCTACCTCTGGCTTTCCAGCCATTGTGTTTGGTGGTGTATGCCCGTAGGGCTGGTTGGTTGGGCGGCATTCTAGTGAGGTGACCAAACCACCTGATCCTTTGTTGTTCGATATGGTGGAGAATTGGTGTTAGTCCGACCATGTCTCTGATCACCTCATTCTTGATCTTGTCGCGTCTGGTCTTGTTGACAGCTTTTCTCAGGCAGCGCATTTCACATGTGACCAATTTTCTCTCTAAGGCTTTTGTTAGGGCCCATGTCTGACACTGGTATGTGAGTGTTGGAACGAAGATGGCGTTGATGAGTTTTGCCTTGGTGCTCATTGGGATGCTGGAATGTTTTAGAAGGGGGGCGAGTTGGTAACTGACTGCGTTCGCTTTCTGGCATCTTGTTTCTATCTCTCTGTCCAATTTTCCATCTTCAGTGAAGAGGCTGCCAAGGTATTTAAATTCTTTGGTCTGTTTCAGCTGGGTGCCGTTGTGTTGATTGTCCAGCTTTCCAGGATTACTCTGACAGATAATCCTTTTTGGGGATACGATCTTCATGTCATTACTTCGCATGCTTGGTTTGAGAGCTGTGTGATCTTGAAGACTGCTTTGTTCAGATTCCTAAGGCATGGCCGTCAGCAATAATAGCATCATATACATACCATACCCATACAACATACAATAATACCATACAAACAAACAACATACTAACAAATACATACATACATACATACATAATCATACAAACATAACAGCACCATATACATCACATCATACATATATCCATTACAACAACAACAAACTCAACCATAACATTTACATATACATAGGACACAAACAAAGCCAAACTCCACATCAACATACAACATACATACATCATTCATCTTACAACTTAATATGAACATACATCATCACATAATACACTACTACTACATACATACATACATACAATACATACATGCATACTACATACACATATATACATACGGCGGCGCATCCCCAGCGATCGCTGCTTTAACCTTCATGACCCTAAAGAGGGCAGGTAACCAGTTAAGCTGGTAGAAATAGAGGACTTCCTGAACAAGGCGCTCAAACGGTCCCCATCCACAGGTCAACGCTGAGTGAGACTTAACTTTGTGGGTGAAGTGACGTGCTTCGACCCTGGATGATATTTCCGTCACATACATCATACAATACATACAACAACAACTACATACAATATCTGATGACGTGGGCTACCATCATCCCCAAAGGCGGAATGCAGCTCTTAAATATATATGGTTGGCAAAACTTTACATTAAATAATTACAAAAAAATCCTCACCATTAATAAACCTTTTAAGCTAAGTCTAGCCAAGAAACGAGAGAGAGAGAAAAACAACTGCTACTGATGTTGTGTGATGTTGCGTTGTCTGTGTTGTGCAGGCGGAATGTTCGCCTTGTTCGATGGAAGAATGACAGCTGCTCTAGAAGACAAGGAAGCGAGACAACCTAGCATCAAGGTGTGGCCGGAAGTGGATGACTTCCCTTTCTAAATTCCTGCAGCATGCTCGTCTGATTCAGAATGATATTTATTTTATTATTTATTTATTTATTCTTTTGTATCGAGGATAATTGAATAAGCACTCAAGTTCTTTTTTTCATCCAGTTCCCGTGTGTATGCCGTTTTATAAACTTTGTCATCTGTTCCCACAGGGACACAATGGCCTACACTTCCGAAAAGTGGAACAGGATTTAATGTGTGCACAAGATGTTCTGCGTGCGTTCGCACACGGGACCTCGGTTTATAGTCTCATCCGAAGGACTTTTGGGGAAAGTGGAGTCTGCACTGATGTTAAACTCCAGGGGGAAAAAGTCTCCTTGAACGGGATTCGAACCCGGGTCGTCAGATTACGAGCGCAATGTTCTAACCACTAGGCTATCCCGTCCCACTTGGTGTGACAAGTCAACCGAAACAGGAAATCAAATACAAAGACGAGACTTCTCTACTCATAATTCACTATAGTTTATTCACATAAACTCTTTGGAGCTATAGAGAAACAAATAAGAATGACGCATACATATCAATAAATGAAATGACTGGTATAAGAACGAGGAAGAGCGATCTCTATGAGTAATTCTCCAAGGTTGGGACCAAAAACAGGAAACATGGCTCAATTTCTCAGTTTTGTGATAAGCGCTTCGATTTGTTTGTTTTTACGAGATTCAGCGCTATATGAAATCCATTTATTATTATTATTTATTATTATTATCATCATCATATTATTATTATTATATTTATCATTATTATTATTATCAAAGGCTTTATTCTGTTATTTTTGAACAGTCAAATGATAAAAGATTTCTTCGACATTATCAAAAACAGCAGCAAGTGGTTCCTATCTTCTAATAGTTATATGCGAATGAAGTTACGTGTTCCAGAAATGTGACAGTATTTCACTGTGACACCGTAGTGTTTATAATTTTAAAAGAAAACCTGAATTTAAATAAACTGCAATTTCAGTTAAAAGTTACTCATCAGTAGCAGCCATTAGACACAAAAGAGACCAAAAAATTTTTTTTTTTTTTATGGGAGTAGGTGCCTGTATTTAGTGTGACACCGTAATGCTTGTTACGAAGAGGTGATGACAATATCATACAGTGAAGACATCCTGGACCAGCATTCAATGAACTTACTTACTTACTTAGGCCCATAACTCCCCCTGGAGCATAGGCCGCCGACAACAGTCCGCCAGAGTCCTCTGTCCTGGGCTATCTATTCTCTCCACCTGTCTCCAGGTATATCCCATATTCAATGAACACCTCAGCATTATTAGTTATAGCTTGTAGATCAAAACCATGGAATAAGAAACGAATTGTGCAAAATACAGCTCTAACAGGGGGATTTAAATATTTTTGGGGTAACAGCATTACGTGTGACACCAATCAAGACAATTGGAGAAAAAAACAAGCAAATGAGAACTAAGAGAGACAACCCAGTGACAATGTGTTGCCGGTGATGGATGACTCCCCTTTATACATTTCTGCAATATATATATATATATATTATATATATATATATATATATATATATTTTTTTTTTTTTTTTTTTTTTTTTTTTTTTACAAAAGTTGTTTGAAAGAGTACGTTGATATGATTGTACGATCGGATTTTTAATGTGATTTTTCGGCACTGGTGTAGCTCTTTAGTACAATATAAGGTTTGTTTATGTTGTCGTTGATTATTTGTGTTTTATTGATTTATAGGATGTTGTTGTTGTTGTTGTTTATTGTTTTTTAAAGACAGACTACAAGGATAGGCGTGGCCTAAAATTTTCATCCTTGAGTATTAAAGATCATTCATTTATTTATTCAATCATTCTTCTCTCTGTCTCTCTCTCTGTCTCTCTCTCTCTCTCTCTCTCTCTCTCTCTCTCTCTCTTCTCTCTCTCTCTCTCTCTCTCAGTCAGACACACACACATACACACACACACCATGCACCATCACACACACACACACACACACACACACACACACACACACACACACACACACACACACACACACATACTTTTAGGGTTGTCTGGTATCACTTTAAGTGGAAAGACGTTAAAATTGAAGACTTTACTTACACACACAAACACACACACACACACACACACACACACACACACACACACACACAGATGGATATATATATTTATAAAGGAGACAGACAGACAGACAGAACACGTAGAACATGTTGCACACACGTTAAAATCCGTTCCGCTTTTCGGAAGAGTTAGGCCATTGTGTGCCGGTGGGATCGGATGAGAAAATTCACAACACTGCATACACTCAGGGCCTGGATGTAAAATTAAAAAAGCACATGAGTACTTTTCCATTATCCTCCAAATAAAAGAAAAGAAAAAGAAAAAAGAAAATAAACACATGCATACACATGCACACGAGCACACACTCTCTCTCTCTCTCTCTCTCTCTCTCTCTCTCTCTCTCTCTCTCTCTCTCTCTTTCTCTTCCTCTCTTCTTCTAATTATATGATCTCTGAAGGTCAGCTGGTTTTCGTAAAAATTATTCTACAACTGATCATATTTTTTGTCTATATTCGATTATTCAAAAATGCTTCTCTCAGAGGAATAAAAAAAATATATGTAGCTTTTGTTATTTTAAAAAAGCTTTCGATTCAGTAAGACATGACAAGCTACTACAATTACTTAGAAATCAAGGTATCAAAGGAAAATTTTCTGCTCCCTATGTGCAATGTATAGTAGTTTGATATCACGTGTTAGATCAAATAATGAATATTCAGATTTTTTTGACTGCCCTCTAGGGGTTCGTACAAAAGGTGTGTCTTGAGTCCTACCTTGTTTGGAATATTTATCAATCAACTAGCAAATCATATGTCTGAGAATGGAAGACATGGTATACAACTGTTACCAGGTGTTGAAGAGCTGTTTATTTTGCTTTTTGCAGATGCTGTTGTTTTGTTATCTTCGACTCCTATAGGTCTGCAGAATCAGTTGAATATACTCCAAACCTGTTGTGTAGATATGAAATTAAAAATCAATAAAGATAAAACCAAAGTGATGGTCTTTAGAAAAGGAGGGATCTTGGGTAGGGGAGAGGAATGGTTTTTAGGAAATCAAAAATTAGAAGTCGTAAATAAATATTGTTATTTGGGGTATGTTTTCTCAACAAAGCTTAGTCCTAGGCTGGGTACTGAACATTTGAGTGTAAAAGGGAAAAAAGCACTAATAAGTCTAAGTCGAGCTTTTAAAAAAAATAAGGATATATCTTACCAGGTTTATTTCAAAGTCTTTGATATAAAAATTAAACCAATATTACTATATGCATCTGAAGTTTGGGGTTTAAATCGTTTAGAATCTTTAGAAAAAATACATCTGATGGCTTGTAAGCGTTTTCTGGGAGTTCCTGTGAAAACGCCCAACAAAATGGTATATGGGCAAGTAGCAAGATATCCTTTACATGTGAATTCTTGTATTTGTGCAATAAGATATTGGTTAAAACTACTGCAGATGAGCCATCACAGGTTGCCTCGACAGGCTTATGAAATGCAATTAACTCTAGATCAAAATGGTAAGAAATGTTGGGTAACAGGTATAAGGGAACTGTTGTGTAGTTCAGGGTTTAATATTGTTTGGCTACAACAGGATGTTGGTAATATTCAGGGATTCTTTAGAGTTTTCAAGCAAAGATTAATTGATATGTTTATTCAGGAGTGGTCTGGTGTCATGAGAGAGAGTAATAGATATGAGACATATAGATCTTTTAAGACTATTTTTGAAAAAGAATTGTATCTTGATAACATCGAAATTTATTGTTTCAGAGTTGCGCTGTCACAGGCCAGACTGAATGTTCTTCCCTTGAATAATAATCTTAATAGATACAGCAACAACTACCAAGATAAAAACCGTTTTTTTGTGCAGAAATGTTATTGAAGATGAGTACCATCTCATATACATTTTTTTGTTCATTATATGCAGATCTCCGAACAATTTACCTGAAAGATTTTATTCACGTGCCTATTCCTTTTCTTCTTCAAGCACATAGTAAACATCGTGCAATGCAGCTAGCAAAGTTTTTGTTCCATGCGGTTCAAAGAAAAAAGATAATGACAGAACTTATTTCATCTTAATATTATATATCAATGCTTTCAGTGTAAAGGCAGCTTTGTGTCTAATGTGTATTTTTGCTTTACTTTGAAATTTTGTACAAATTTGTTGTATACACGCACATACACTCCCCATCTCCCTCTGCATTTGAATTGTGGCCCAAGGCTGATGTTCAATAAAAACATTTTCATTTCATTTCTCTCTCTCTCTCTCTCTCTCTCTCTCTCTCTCTCTCTCTCTCTCTCTCTCTCTCTCTCTCTCCTCTCTCTCTCTCTCTCTCTCTCTCTGTCTAATATCACTTTGAGTGAACAGACGTAAAATCGAGGCAACAACAACAACAACAACAACAACAACACACACACACACACACACACGCACGCACGCACGCACGCACGCACGCACACACACACACACACACACATACATACACACACACACACACACACACACACACACACACACACACACACACACACACACACACACACACACACACACACACATCGGTGGTCTAGAGGTAACGCGCCTGTCTAGAAAGCGAAAAGTCCGGGTCGGAAGTGTGCGGTGGTTCGAATCCCGTTTGGGCCCGAAACTTTTCCCCCATCCATTATACCATGAGTGGTGGTCTGGGCGCTAGTCTTTCGGATGAGACTATAAACCGAGATCCCGTGCGTTACACAAAATTTTCAACGCACGTAAAAGAACCCACGGCAACAAGAGAGTTGCCCCTGGCAAAATTCTTAGAAAAAAGCCACTCTGATGGGGAAACAAATGCAGTTGCAGACCCAAAAAAAAACAAAAAAGGGTGGCGCTGCACACACACACAACACACAACAACCCCACACCACACACACCCTCTAATATCACTTTGAGTGAACAGACGTAATAAATTTAAAAATAATGTATGGAATTTATATAGCGCAACAACAACACACACGTACGCACACATAAATGGAATGTACGTAAAACAACAACACACACGTACGCACGCACACACACACGCACGCACGCACACACACGCTCGCACACACACACGCACGCACACACACACTCGCACACACACACACACACACACACACACGCACGCACCCATGCATACACACACACGCGCGCGCACACACACACGGGGTGGATCAGTGGTGTAAAGGTAACAAACATACTTTCAAGCCCAGAAAGCAAAAATTCTGGGTTTCAACTGTGTGGTGATTCAAGCCCCATTTGTGCCCGAAACTTTTCCCCCCATCCACTAGACTCTAGGTGGTGGTCTGGGTGCTAGCCTTTTGCATGAGACGATAAACTGATGTCCCGTGCGCAATGCTCATCTAGTGCGTGTAAAAGAATCCATGGCAACAAGAGTGTTGTCCTTGGCAACATTCTGTAGACCTTCTGAAACTCCAAATACGACGGGACGGGATGACAGCCTAGTGGTTAGAACATTGCGCTCGCAATCTGACGACCCGGGTTCGATTCCCGTTCAAGAGGGATATTTTCTCCTGGAGTTAACATCAGTGCAGACTCCACTCTCCCCAAAAGTCCTTCGGGTGAGACTATAAACCGAGGCCCCGTGTGCGAACGCACGCAGCAGAACATCTTGCGCACACGTTAAATCCTGTTCCGCTTTTCTTAAGAGTAGGCCATTGTGTGCCAGTGAGAACAGATGACAGAATTGACTAAACCGCATACACACGGGGACTGGATGTAAAAAAAAAAGCACATAAGTGCTTATTCCATTATCCTCGATCTAAAAGAATAAATAAATACCTCAAAAATACCCCAGAGCACGCACACACACACACACACACACACACACACACACACACACATCACACCACACACACACACACACACATATATATATATTTTATATATAGAGAGAGAGAGGAGAGAGATGGATAGATATGTAGAGAGAGAGAGAGAGAGCGAGAGAGAGAGAGAGAGAGTGAGAGAGAGAGAGAGAGAGAGAGAGAGAGAGAGAGAGAGAGAACACGCAGAACATCTTGCACACACCCCGTTCCGCTTTTCGGAAGAGTTATGACATTGTGTGCCGGTGGGAACAGATGACAGAATTTACAACACTGCATACACTCAGGGACTGGATGCATATAAAAATTTAAAAAAGCACATGAGTGCTTATTCCATTGTCCTCTAAATAAAATAAAAATTAAAAATGAAATAAACACATACATACACATGCACGCGGGCGCGCGCGCGCACTCACACACACAGACGTGCGCATGCGCGCGCGCGCGCACGCTTTTTTTTTCTTAATTACACACACATGCGCGCACGCGGTCTAAAGGTAACAAACATGCTTTCATGCCTAGAAAGCAAAAACTCTGGTTTCAAGTGTGGTGATTCTATCCCGAAACTTTTCACCCCATCCACTACACTCCAAGTGGTGGTCTGGGTGCTAGCCTATAGCATGAGACGATAAACTTTTTATTTATTTATTTATTTATTTATTCTTTTATATCGAGGATATCGAGGCGTATTCCATTTTCCTCGATATAAAAAAATAAATAATTAAACTGATGTCCCGTGCGCAATACTCATCTAGTGCGTGTAAAAGAATCCATGGCAATAAGAGAGTTGTCCCTGTAGACCTCCTGGAGCTCTAAATACCTGCACCCGGGTACTCTGTCACGGGTCCTCAGGGCTGGACCTGAAAGAGCTACCCAGTCATACATACTGACTGCCTCAACTGATGCTCCTTCCCTCTTGGCATCACATAGGGGCTGACTTCAATGTTCTTGAGCACAGTGGCATTGATAACAAGAGACTCCAGCTGATGGCAATTGGTGTTGGTGCTGGAGACTGTTCCTGCCCTGCCCTCTTGTCTGCTGTCTTCATCCATACCCTCACTCACTGCTGGTGGCTCAAGGGGGACGGGACAGCCCCTGTGGGACTCTGAGCGTCGGTAGGCGAGAGAGTGGAACAACTCCTCTTCACTTAAAAAAAGTCACCTGTGCTGGTCAGGCAACCAGGCTAATGCCGGAACAATGATGATGATGTATGGAATTTATATAGCGCTGAATCTTGTAAAGCAACAAATCAAAGCGCTCAGATGACTTTTTTTTTTTATCGAGGATAATGGAATAAGCACTCATGTGCTTTTTTACATCCAGTCCCCGTGTGTATGCGGTTTGGTCAATTTTGTCATCTGTTCCCACCGGCACACAATGGCCTACTCTTTCGAAAAGCGGAACAGGATTTAACGTGTGCGCAAGATGTTCTGCACGCGTTCGCACACGGGGCCTCGGTTTATAGTCTCATCCGAAGGACTTGAGGCTAGCCCATCAACACCCAGCTTTCCCAAGCCTTGCGGCGATGGAGAAGTGGTAACGGGTACAGGCAGAGGATGCTGCTGGCAGTTCCTAGTCACCACTCTGCACGCAGGCGGCTGTAGGGTGATGGTCGTCCGCCGTAGACTGGGGCAGATGCGGCGCCCGTATCCTCTTACAGTTTCAGAGCAGCCCTTTTTTAGGGACAGCACTGCTCTCCCCACACGGGGAAGGGGAGATAAAAGGATCCCTAAACAAAGCCTGCCTCTCTTAGTACCTAGTAGGAAACCGCACCTACTTGGACATCCAACACTAGCGGTCGAAAACAACAGAAGAAAAGAACCAGGAGTTATGCCCTGACTCTGGGTGCCTGGAATGTTAGCACCCTTTTGGACAGAGACGACAGACCAGAGAAGCGTACAGCGCTCATTGCTAGAACGCTTAATCGCTACCAGGTGGACACAGCGGCCCTGAGCGAAACAAGGTTTGTTGGTGAAATCCATCTGGAGGAAGTTGGAGGGGGTTACACCTTCTACTGCATTGGGAAGCCAGATGACACCCCAAGAACCTCAGGTGTGGGCTTTGCAATAAAAACCAAACTTGCACGACAGCTTGACAGCCTTCCACGTTAGATAAACGATAGGCTGATGACCCTACGTCTGAAGCTGTCCAAGGATCGCTTTTCCACAGTCATCAGCTGCTATGCCCCAACGATGACCAACCCTGATGACATCAAAGAAGCTTTCTATGAAGAGCTTAGCCGCACGATCTCAGCGGTAGACAGAAAGGACAGGCTGGTTATCCTCGGAGATTTCAATGCCCGCGTCGGCGTGGACTTCTCCTCCTGGCCGAAAGTCCTAGGACGGCATGGCACTGACAAGTGCAACTCCAACGGACTGCTTTTGCTCTCGCTCTGCGCGCAGCATGAACTGACCATCACTAATACCCTCTTTCAACAAGCAGACAAGTACAAGAACACATGGATGCACCCCCGCTCGAAGCAGTGGCACATGCTGGACTACGTAATCGTCCGGCAGAGGGACAGAGGTGATGCTTCCATTACACGCTGCATGAGAGGAACAGTTTGTTGGTCGGACCATCGCCTGGTACGCAGCAAGATGAACATCAGACTTGCACGCAAGCTCCAACCAGCCAGGCAGAAACCCCCCAGGAAGCTAAACATCCACCGCCTCCCTATCACCAAGGACGCACTACAGCAGCAAATCCAAGCAGCTCTCCAAGAAACCCCTGCATCGACTGATGTAGAAGAGATATGGGGCACCTTTAGAGACGCTGTATACACAGCAGCAGCTGACACACTCGGCTTTGTACAGAGGAGCCACAAAGACTGGTTTGACGAGAATGACTCTGAGATCTCCAAGCTCCTGAACACACTGCACAAACGGCATCAGAATCACATTTCTGATAAAGACTGCCAGAGGAAGAAGAACCAGTACTTGCAAACCAAGCAACTTGTACAGAAGAGGCTGCGTGAGATGAAGAACAACTGGTATGTATGTATGTATGTATGTATGTTTATGCATGTATGTATGTATGTTTGCGTATTTATGTATGTATGTATGTATGTATGTATGTATGCATGTATGTATGTATGTATGTATGTATGTATGTATGTATGTATGTGTGTGTGTGTGTATGTATGTATGTATGTATGTATGTATGTATTTATGTATTTATGTATTTATGTATGTATGTATGTATTTATGTATGTATGTATGTATGTATGTATGTATGCATGTATGTATGTATGTATGTATGTATGTATGTATGTATGTATGTATGTATGTATGTATGTATGTATGTATGTATGTATGTATGTATGTGTAAATATGTATGTATGTATGTGTGTATTTGTATGTATGTATGTGTATGTATGTATGTATGTATGTATGTATGTATGTATGTATGTATGTATGTTTTGTATGTATGTATGTATGTATGTATGTATGTATGTATCTATGTATGTATGTATGTATGCATGTATCTATGTATGTATGTGTGTGTTTTTTCAAAGCGTTGTTTCTTTTTTAATAATTTTGTTGTGTGTTGTGTGTGTGTGGTGTGTGTGTGTGTGTGTGTGGTGTGTGTTGTGTACATTCGTGCTGTGTATGTGTGCACGGTATATATATATATATATATATATATATATTATATATATATATATATATATTTTTATATATATATATATATATAATATATTATATATATTTCGTTGTTCATGCAAATGTCTCATAGTCGTCAATGTTTTCTTTTGATCATTATTTTGAAGCTCGTCTTAGTTTCGCAGTCTCCATAGGCCTGTCTAGTTATTAATGTTAACCCCCCTCTGTTATTGACGAACAAAGTGGTAAGAGCACGATTAATTCTTTCAGTGAGACATCAGGTAACACACGGGACGGGATAGCTCAGTGGTCAGAGCACTCGCTTTCCCCCAGCTAAGGTTAAGCAGCATCGAGCGTGGTTACTACTTGGATGGGTGACCGTTTGCGCGCCTTGGCTTCAGTACAGTCCCCCCACCTGTTGTGTGTGTGTGTGTGTGTGTGTGTGCGTGCGTGCGTGCGTGCGTGCGTGCGTGCGTGGTGTGTATGTGTGTATATGTGTGTGTTGTGTGTATGTGTGTGCGTGCGAGCGTGCGTGTTGCGTGCGTGTGTGTTTTCTTTGTTTGCTTGTTTGTTTTACACTAGATGAAATTGAAGTGAGGCACAAACAGCTCATATTAGCCTAGACCCGCCAGCGCTCATTTGCTTTCGTTCTATTCGTTTGACCACGCTAAGCGCCAATACGTACGTGCCTCTAGCCGAGCGGATTGCCTCTCAGGATGATTCCGTGCCTATAGTCTCTATCAGTTCACTCACTCACTCATCCCTTGGTCGGGACGACCGTTGGGGTACCCGCACGGACGCTGCAAGTGGACCGCCAAATGGTTCTGTCCTGGGCTGCTTTCAGGAGGTTTGGTACAGTGAGGCCGGTCCACTCCTTGATGTTGGATATCCAGCTTTTGCGTGGTCGTCCCTGCCTCCTTGCTCCTTCCACCATTCCCTGCAGGACTGTCTTTGACAGGCTGTTATGCCTTGTTGTGTGGCCAAACCATTTCAGTTTCCTCCATTTGACTGTATCTAGCAATGGTTCTTGTTTGCCAGCCAGTGCCTCGATCTGCTGCCAGACGTAGTCATTGGTTTTACGGTCTCTGTAGGTGATGTTCAGGATCCGCCTGAGGCACTTCATCTCAAAGGCTTGAATTCGACGTTCTAGATCGGCAGTAAGTGTCCATGCTTCACAGCTGTACAAGGCAATGGATGTGACGAGTGCCTTGTAGAGTATGACCTTAGTGTGGGTTCTGATGTTTTTGGGCTCCACACTTTCGCCAGCTTAGTCATGGAGGAGTGCCAAGCAATCATCCACCTCTTGTGTGCCGTACCTTCTTTTGAGCTGCCCAAGTATTGAAATTTCTACCTCCTCAGTGCCCTCGCCATATCTTGAGGGGTGGGGGGGTTTGGGTTACATGTCACTAGATTTTTGCTTTTTTTCCGGCTGATTTCCCTACGGGGTTTGGGCTGATGTTTCCAGTCTGGTGGTGAGACCCTGGTTTTTCTTCACTGCGGCCCTGAATCGATATCGTCTGCAAAATTCGAAGTTGCAGACGGGCCTTCCCCCTATTGTGATTGGGGGTCTTGAATCAAGAGGGCCCCTGCATAGTTTTCCAGGAACACTTGAAAAAAACGGGGAAGCGGGCACCTTTGCGAACCCCAACGAAGTCCGAAGAACTCCCCGATTTCTCCCCCCGGGGACTGAAACTGGGGACTGTCATACAGCGCCGGGGATGACTTGAACGGGTCCTCGTCGAAGTTAAGTCTCTCATGACTTCCACAGAGCTTCTGCCCACTGGGTCGAAGGCCTTTTTAAAGCAATGAAGTTTTTGGAGAGCGTAGTTGATTTTGGAGATGCTTCTCTTGAGCTTCGGGGGAAGACGCTCGACAGGTTTCGACCGGGGGGTCTAATCCCCCTTTTCTTTGATAGATTTCTTTTTGCTTTTGGTTCAGTCTGTTCAAGGCAATGCGTAGCATACTTTTTTTTGGATGGCTTATCAACTGATTTTCTGTAATTTTGGCATTCTTCAGGCTCCCTTTTTTGGAAGTGGAACTATATGGATTGGGGTCCACGTTAAAGCCACTCTTTTCGGTCCAAAGTTTTTGGGAGATATTGTTTAATGCCCTTTACATCTCGGGGCCCCCGTTCTTGATGACCTCCCGGGATTTGTCAAATCCCTAGTGACTTGGGCCCCTTTTAAGGACTTTCGCTTCTTTCACCCCTCCTCCGCACCTTTTTGCTTCGGGACTTGGGCTGGATCTTGCTCGGGAAGTTTGTTTGGATCACTTTACTTGTATTGTACAGGCGCTGCAATACTTCCATCTCTTCTGATATGGCTCTCTCGAAGGACTGACCCCTTTTTTTCTTCAAAACGGGTATTTGGCTGCTGGGACTTGGTTTTACCTTATGGCGGGGACGCCTCCTTTTCGTTCCCCTTTTGCCATTGCCTTCTCAACCTTGGCATTGCTCCCATTCCCCATGGGCCTCGGGCATCTTTTTCTTGAATTTACCTGTTACTGTTCTTTCTCTTTGGCCGTTTTGGTTTTTGTTTTTTCTCTGGCTTACTCCCACTTGATCGCACGGGCCAGGGTATCTTGGTAAACCCCCGGTTGGTTCTTTTCCTCCTTTTCCCAAAGGGATCCCCCCCTTTCCCCCCAAGGTCTTGCTGAAGGGCTCAGTGAGTTGTTGATGGCTCTTGGAGAAATTCAAGCGCAAAACCCCCTATTCCCCCTTTAAAAAATTTCACGACTTCGGGTCCTTCATTTTTTTCATGTTTAACCGCAAACGGGGATTTTCTCTTTGTTCTTGGGGCTTCAGCTTGTCGTAAGGGTCATAGTCCAGTCGTGGTCCTGCCAAAATCACGCCAGGGAAAGTTTTTTTTCTGGGCTTTGTTGATGCTCCGACTTTAAAACGTTTGGGGGCCAAGATGTAGTCAATCTGGGTTTTGTATCTTCCATTTGGTGAGCCACGCGTTCTTCTTGAGTCTTTGGGGGGATAGGGGTTGGGACAGAAAAATGGGCTGCTTGCGAATTCCGTTACAACACAATTCCAGAAACGGGGGAAGCCAAACAAATAATTAAGTCAATAGCTTTTCCCCAAAAAATAAACTATGGTTATGGCTTTTGTCAATTGATGTTTTGTTATTTCCCCGCAATTTTCATGAAAGCTTATCATCATCTTCTTATTGTTCTTCTTCTTACATCGTCATCATCACTCATCACATCATCATCAACACCATTATTATTATTATTATTTTATATTTATCATCACATCATCATCCATCACTCATTATTATTTTTAAATTTCAGCAAAAGAAAAGAAGCACTCAGCGTGACAATTTACACAGAAAACCCTTTACGAAAGAAAAATCCCTTCCCGAAGTTACACTGAGTTAAACTAATTTTTGTTAAATCCTATAATCATGATTGCACAGATTATGCACAGTTAAGCATATTAATTCACAATTAAGTGTAGATATGGCAGCAGTATTATACCGCTGATATAATGTGTTGATCCTCTAGATGAACGTTGGGTTGTAGAGTAAGAGTAATAGGTAAAAGCTTATGACAAAAATTGTTCAGGGATTAAGAGTAATACTTTGGGGTTTTCGTTTGCTACATTTTGTCTTGCCGGTGTCTGCTTTGGTAAAATCCAAATGTTAAACACACACACACGCGCGGCGCGCAGCACACAACACATACACACACACACAACACACAAATGTGAGGTGCCTCTGGGGAATGAACATATTTCCAACCCACTCACTATATTTGAGTGTTCAATTGTAAAACTTTTTTACCCAATTTTGTGAGCGTCTGTGGAAATGTTTTTAAATCAATTGCCTTTGCATTGTTAAATGTCTATTCACAGCCATTAGGTATTTGTTGTAGTTATTTTTATGATGTTTATTGTTAAAAATTTGTTGGAATTTAAATGTTAATCAGTTTAAGATTCCCCCACCCTTTAATTGCATGAAAATCCAACACACTGTTCCCTAATCAGTCTTCTTGTAATTCCCTCTCACTACATCCACTACATTTTCCACATCCTTTGTCAAATATCATAAAGAGTGAACAGACTTAAAGAAGACAACAAACAACAACAAAATGTCAACAACAAACTACAACAATTCCCTGCAAAGCGTTGGAATTGATGAAGCTTTTAAACATTGTTCTCTTATCCAATTTCATGTAAAACAAGACTAGCGGAGAGTATAAAACTGCTAAGTTAACACTGACTAATAAAAACAGTGTGTGTGTGTGTGTTGTGTGTGTGTGCACGCCTGGTGTGTTTTCTTCTACCAAAAGCATCAATGGTTAATCGAACATGGATGTCATTCGAGACCTTTGACCAATTAAATTCAATGGAAACAAACACGCGAGCTGTTAAACGAAGCTGCTATGCCACATTGTTGTGCTTACTTAACAGTTGGAATTAGGCTAAATAGTTCAGTGTTTCGTGTAAGATTAGCAGCACTGCTCGAGAACGATCTAATAGAAAAAGTGATATGACAGTTTCTGCACTTTTTTCCCTTTTTTTTCTTTTTTTTTTTTTGGGGGGGGGGGGGGGGGGGGATTTTCTGAAATTTTCATTTATAACAACACATCACATAACAAACACATAATAAAATGAGATGATTACTTGAATGTCAACAGTTTTCCGTCGAACGATTTTTTTTCAGGTTTGTGTGAGGATTCAGTTAGCCTGAAGATGTTTGTTTGTTTCTGCTTTGTTTTGCTTTGGGGCGGGAAATAGTTATTAACAATGCTGATGTTTTGGAAACTGCTCTGCGATTTTTTTACTATGACATGGGCCATACATAGATTTAGGCCTACACGTCATCTGTGGATGGGGTCAAAGCAGGTGACCCCGATGAGGAGGTGGTTTCGTTTTCACGCGTTACATCGTACATAATTATCGGAAAAGGAGGCCAGTACAGACAGTTTGGCTTCGTTTCATCTCTTTAATGATATACATTGTTGGGGATGTTCACAGTTTCTGGTATCAAAGACTATATTGGTAAGGTAATGACCGCCGATCGGTCAGCCGCGAGTAGATTTACAAGTACTGTGAGTGTGAAGCAGCAAACATGCCTCTGCCTTCGTTTCTGATACGATCCCTACTGGTTTCGCCAGCTATTCGACAGGGGCATCTCATCTCAAAAGTTGTCAATTCTGGCTTCAGACCGTTGTTCAAGTTCCAGACATTGCACCGGTAGGTAAGGGTGGGAACTGCACCTCGATAGTGGGTCAAATCAGGTCAGTGCCCATGGATTATACTACTACTAGCCTTTAAAGGACTAGGCTATAGTATAGGCCTACAGGCCCAATGTGAATGAGAATGGGAAACTTGCTTGCTTCAGGAAAATGACGAAAGGAGCAAGAAAATCAGAATAAATGTTTATGAATTCAAAATGTCACAGCAACAAGTTAGAAAACACATTGTGCTCATGCACAACTGATTACCATTTTATGTAAACACTGTTCCATATTCGCCAATTTTTCATCCTGTTAGTGTAGTACAACTGAACTAGTACTTGTTCATGCTTCCTCGAGGTATTGTCAAGAGGTAGGGTAGGCTATCAGTAACAGCTGTATATATGCACATGTGTGGATTTGTGTATACACTTGCACAATCACATACATGTACGCGTGCAGACATACACACACACCCACACTTACTCATGAAAAACACACACACACACAGACTGACAGTGTATACTTTCTTCTCTGCATCAAAAGCTGCACGCCATGTATACATGTACACACATGCTACATTCTCACCTGTTAAGTAGGAGATTTTTCGTGAAGAGGCATAGATCTCCAAGAACACTAATCTAGTAATCAGTAAATATATATATATAGTAGTCAGTGATAGATCTGTAATTCTAAAGCTCTTCTTTGGACTTGAAGATGGTTCTTCTGTGAAGGAATGGAAATGAATGGCATTCAAATATTCAAGAATATTGGGTAATAACCCAATGAAGTGTTTTCTGTAATGTTGGTGTTGGTTTTGAATCATACCTTCTCACACCCACAGGCAGAGTCAGAGAGTGGAATTGTAGGCTTTGTGTTATAAAAGTCTTGAGCTCCCACTCTGAGTGTCCATGTTGGGGGGGGGGGGGGGGGGGGGGTTGTGTGAGTGTATTTTAAGTGTATTTGTGTGTGTCACTGTGTGTATACATTGTGTGTGTGTGTCCCAGTATTACCTATACATTATATAGATAGATAGATGTTTATTGTTTTTACTTATATTTTTTTTTCTTTTTTTGTCCATTTTCTGTACTTTTGGTTGTTTGGTGGGGGGGGGGAGGGGGGTGTCATTTCATTTTCATTTTATTCTTTTATATCGAGGATAATGGAATAAGCACTTAAGTGCGTTTTTACATCCAGTCCCCGTGTGTATGCGGTTTTATAAATTCTGTCATCTGTTCCCACCAGCACACAATGGCCTACTCTTATTAAAAGCAGAACAGGAGTGAGGAGTGGTGCCAATGTTTTATACTTATAGCTCATCATTTTATGCAAATTTAAAGTTTTTCCTCTCTTTAAAAGTTTAATATTAAGTTCTGTTTAAATTTGTTAATTTTTTGTACATGCATCCAACATTTTATGACACCTGTCTTCCCAGAGCATGCAAGTATCAGCACACACACACACACACACACACACACACACTCAGAAGCATGCTCACATTTATGAAGAAAAATGTTTTAAGCTTAATAATTATCTTTTTTTTGTGCATATGACTGTTTTTTAGATGATCACAGGCAAACATACATTAATTCCTAATTTTAGGGGAATTATGCATGCATGCAAACTATACCCATGGCTATATTTGGAAACCTATTGTCATATTTGTTTACTTTGACCCTTTTCTGGAACATTTGATTTATTCTATCTCTCTATAGTCTATGTCTCTTCAGTCGCTCTTCTCTCTCTCTCTCTCTCTCTCTCTCTCTCTCTCTCTCTCCTCTCTCCTCTCTCTCTCTTCTCTCTCTCTCTCTCTCTCTCTCTTTCTCTCTTGTTCCCTCTCTCTCTCTCCCCCCCCCCCCAAAAAAAAAAAAAAAAATTTTTCCTGTTGTGCTAACCACACATTTTTCACTTTTTTTGGGGGGGGGCTTCTTCTTTATTTTTTTGAATCGTAACAGTAAGCAGAGGCGCCTACTTCATACTAGTATTACTGGAAGAATGGGAGACCAGGGTGACAAGAAGGATCTGCAGAAAGGTGGAGCAGGTCAGACTGAGCTGGAGCAGTTTGATGCCCTCTTCCCTGAACTGGTGAAGGACGTGCTCAGCTGCCCTGCAGTCAAGGCACAGGACACCGCTGCTGCTGTTGAGTGGTTCAGAAGGGTGAGTGTGGGTGTGCGTGCGTGCGTGTGTGCGCATGCTTTCTTGCGGTGTGCAGCGTGGTGAGTGTGTGTGTGGGGGTGGGGGGTAGTGTGTGTTGTGGGGGGGGGGGTTTTTGGGTGGCACGCACGAGTGAAAGGGACAGGGGCACTTGCTGCTGTTGAGGGGGCGAAGGGTGAGGTGTGTGGGTGGTGTTGTGTGTGTGGGGTCTGTGTGTTTGTGTGTTGTGCGTGGGGGTGTGTGGGTGTGTGTGGCATGTGGGGTGGGGGTTGCACGCACGAGTGAAGGGACAGGACAACTGTGCATTGAGTGGTTCAGAAGGGTGAGGGGTGTGTGTGTGTGTGCGCGTGCGTGCTTGCGTGTGTGCGTGCGTGTGTGTGCGTGCATGTGTGTGTGCGTGCGTGCATGTGTGTGTGTGGGTGGGTGTGCGCGTGTGGGTGGGTGTGGGTGCGTACGCACGAGTGAAGGCACAGGACACTACTGCAGCTGTTGAGTGGTTCAGAAGGGTGAGTATGAGTGTGTGTGTGTGTGTGCGTGTGGGTGTGAATCAATCAATCAGTCAATCAATCAATCACATTTATTCAGCTTTTGCAGGCCATAAGACCCATATGAACACAGTATGAAAAAGCAACCATGGAGCAGTCGAGGCGATATAATACAGTAAGCACATAGTCTTTGTTGCAGGCAAGGAAAGAGCTACATGTCTCTGATCTTTAGACATTCAATGACATAAACTGCCAGGTTCACAATCCGTTTCTCAGAAGGGTTTAAACACAGCATCTGAACCTTAAAGCCTGATGGTTTGTGTGTGTGTGTGTGTGTGGGTGCGTACGCACGAGTGAAGGCACAGGACACTACTACTGCTGTTGAATGGTTCAGAAGGGTGAGTGTGCATGCGTGGGTGTGTGTGTGTGTGTGGGGGGAGTATGTTGTGTGTGTGTTGTGTATGTTTGTATCAGTTGGGGGGGAGTGGATGCAAATGTGTGTGGTGTGCGTGTGTGTGAGTGTGGGGGGGGGGGGGAGGTGTTGTATGTGTGTGTGCCACATCTGTGTGTATGTATGTGTGTGGATAGGTATGTGTTTATAGGGACATATCCATGATGTCCTATGACATCAATATATAGACTTCGTAACAGAAAAAAAAAATCTAACTATGTGAATGTTTGCTCTCTCTCTCTCTCTCTCTTTTCTCTCTCTTCTCTCTCTCTCTCTCTCTCTTCTCTCTCTCTCTCTCTCTCTCTCTCTCTCTCTTCTCTTTCTCTATTTTTTTAAAATTTGGTTTCTGTAATTTATTACATATGGATCATTGGGATTTTTTTTGTTCTGTTATTTATTTGTTGTTTTCTTTTTGTCTTGTTGATTTGCTTTGGGTTGTTTAGTGTTGGGGTGGTTTTGTTGTTGTCGTTTTGTTATTTGTTTTGTTTTGATTGTAGTTATTTTTGGGGGGGGGGTAGGTGGTGGAGGAGGGGGCTGCTACCTGTCATAAAGTTCTGTTTCATTTATCTTGTTTTCTGTTACAGGTGTGTGAGTACAATGTCCCGTTTGGGAAGAAGAACAGAGGAATATCAGTGGTGACCTCCCTTAGAGAGCTGAAACAGGACTGCACTGAAGACGACCTCAGGCGTGCTCGGATTATCGGGTGGTGCATAGAGTGGGTAAGTCAGAGGTCATTATTTCTTTCTTTAACCTTTTCCCTATGGGTAACCCCCTATAGGGTAACCAACCATCTACTAGCCTTTCCCTTCCTATCACCCACTTCTGGGTTACGGTAGCATACAAATGTGCACAGTGCACGTGTACTGGGAAAGAGGGGTTCTCTCCCTTATTGTAGGGATAGTGTTTAGACTTTTGTCAGGCGTTAGGATTGTTTTGTTGTTGTTGTTTTTTGTTTGCTTGTTTTTTAGAACTGTAGTTTATTTTTTTAGGTTAGTTTAATAAGCATGCATGTGCACTCATGTGCATGCACACATATGTGTATGCACGCACACACTCACACACACACACGCATGCACATGCACACATACACTCACTCACTCACACCCCCTCCCCCCAACACACACACATACATACACTCACTGCACTACACAAACACACACACACACACTCTCTCTCTCTCTCACACTCACACCCATCCCCACACACACTACTCACCCCAACCCCCACCCCCACACACACACACACTACACAGAATTCTACAGAAAAGCAATTTCAATGATGTCTCAGAAAGAATCCACATCATTCAAAGAAAATGTGTTAATCATAGTTATCGTTAAAGTTATGATGGATGGGGTTTGTTGTTGTTGTCGTTTTTACTCAAACATTTCTGTCTCGTTCAATTTTCTGTGCACGTATGTTCCCAGCTGCAAGCATTCTTTCTGGTTGCTGATGATATCATGGACGCCTCCATCACCAGAAGAGGGAAAGAGTGCTGGTACAGAGTGGTACGTTGAGGGGTTTGTTGGGGGGGGGGGGTTCTGGGGGGGGGGAGGCACTTCTTTTATTATTTATTTTAACTTACATCAGATTTCTCTGCGTAAAATTCAGGCTACTCTGCTGGAGACAGCACATCGCTAAGAGAGCAGTACCACACCTTTTTTTTCTTTTTTACTCTTTTTTTTTTCTGTTTGCATGTGTGTTTCTTTCCCTACAGAATTTTACCAAAGACAACTCTTGTTGTTACTGTGGGTTCCTTTATGTGCGCTAATTGTGTTGCACATGGGACGTCGGTTGGGTGTCTCATGAATCTGAAAAACTAGCGACCAGACTACCATTTCAAGTTAGTGGATGGGGTTGGGAAGGATGGGGGGGTGGGGGGGGGGGGGGGGGGGGGTATGGTTGGGTTCAGACAGGTATTGAACTTGCAATTTTTTGCTTTCTAGTCACCTTGTTATCTTGCACTGGTTGACAATAGGGTCTGTTGGCTCGAAAAGGCATTCCAGCATCTCAGCATTTCAGGTTTTTTTCGTCATCCTCTGTGACTAATTGTGACGCTGCACGTGAAAATCATGGACAAGTCGCCAGCTGTAGTTTCATGCTGTTAAAGTGAACACCGCTAAAGCCACGGTCACTGATCACCTGGAGACTCCAACGTGTGTATCTCAAAAAGTCATAAAGATAATAATAATAATGATAATAATATATGGAATTTATATAGCGCTGAATCTTGTAAAGCAACAAATCAAAGCGCTCAGATTTTTTTTTTTATTAAAAAATTTTTTTTTATGCCAGTGTATGCGTTTTTTTTTAATTTTGTCATCTGTTCCCACCGGCACACAATGGCCTACTCTTTCGAACAGCGGAACAGGAATTAACATGTTCGCAAGATGTTCTCCATGCGTTCGCACACGGGGCCTCGGTTTAAATAATAGTAATGTATAGAATTTATATAGCGCTGAATCTTGTAAAGCAAACAAATCAAAGCGCTCAGATGACTTTTTTTTTTTTTGCGTGTGTATGCGGTTTTTAAAATTTTTTCATCTGTTCCCACCGGCACACAAGGGCCTACTCTTTCAAACAGCGGAACAGGATTTAACGTGTGCGCAAGATGTTCTGCATGCGTTCGCACACAGGGCCTCGGTTTATAGTCTCATCCGAAGGACTTTATAATAAGATAATTGATAAGATAAGATAATTGAAATCTGGTATTTTGTGTGTCTTGCTCAGAATGATCTCATCTTTTAGATTACACTTCAATATCATTTTGTGAATTTTAACCCCTATCCGTGATTTCCGCATGTCAGCATCACATTTACTCACCTTCCTTACTTTGGACAGTGAGTTTTCTCCCCTGGCTTGCCCTTACTATTGCAGTGGTTCAGGAAAATCTTAGTTAATACAAAACACGAAAGTAAGACAAATGAAATTTCAAGAAGCTTGATCTATGTAAAGTACAGTGTATGAATATCTTTGTTGTTATTGTTGTTGTTGTCATTATCATCTTCATTGTACTGTTTAAAAGATTTTGGAAGAAAAGTCAGCTCCAATTTTTATTATTATTATTGTTATTATCATTTTTATCATTACCACCACCACCATCATCATCATCATCATTATTATTATCATCATCATCATCATCATCATTATCATTAGCAGCAGCAGCAGCAGCAGCAGTAGTATCATTATCATAGTTACTGTTTGAAAGATTTTGGAAGAAAATTCAGTTCTGATTGTTGAAGCATTCTGAAAAACACACAGATATTAATTGTGAAAAATCTGCTTTTTGAGAAAAGAAAAAAAAGAAAATATATCAGTTGTCAGCTCATGAGATCTTCACCAAGATGTCATAGCTGTCCCATCTTTACAGGTTTTCTATTAAAAACAACTCCAGACAAACAACAACAACAACAAAACACAAATAAGCTCACACAAAAAAAGCATTCTGATTGCTGGAATAAAATGTCTACATGATGTATCTCATCTGTATGTTTGTCCATCGTGTTCAACAGTGACCTCCAAAACAGCAGAGGAGGCATCTGCTGTTTTGGAAATTGGGCAGAAATTTGATTATAGAGGAAATGCCTTTCCCACAGTACATCCCCACTCTCTCAGTCAAGTGGGTATCTTATCATAGCATACAAAAAGATTGTGACTCTTCCATGGATCGCTGATGGATCACGGATTCGTTTGTTTTGCTTTTCAGAACGGCGTGGGTTTAACGGCCATCAACGACAGTTTTTTCCTGGAGTCGGCAGTGTTCCAGATCCTTCGCAAGCACGTTGGAAACCAGTCCTACTACCTCTCCATCCTAGAGCTTTTCCATGACGTAAGATGACATTTATACCACTCTAAGTCACAGCAGATTTCTCTGCAGTAAATTCGGGCTGCTGTCCCTGGGGAGAGCGCGTTGCCACAAGAGCAGCGCCACCTTTTTTTTTTCCTGTCT
>CM054165.1:11983908-11998908 GCA_028751875.1 Rapana venosa
AAGTTTGTCATTTAATCCATCGCCTCACTTTAAAAGGCTCAGATCTAACTGTTGGTTGGATTCCAGTTCACTCTGGTACATAATTATTATAATGAAAAAGTTGACATTTTAGCAAAACATGGAGCATAGGGTTTATCAGATGTTGCAAATTTGAAACTCCATTTGTCACTGCAAGAATGCTATCAGATCGTTCAAGTAGTATGTTCTTTTGAGCCAGAAGGCCCATAGAGCCGGAGCTTATCCCGGTTTCTGTAACGTTAAGCGAACTGATGGTTTTTCACCACCCCTGTGACAGGACGCTAGTCTGTCGCCAGATACTTCCCCAGCAGAGCTGGTACCCACTTGTACACCTGGATGGAGTGAGGAAAATAGGAGTAAAGTGTCTTTCCCAAGGGCACAACACCGAGCCAAGCGGGGATCGAACCCGCGACTTCTGGATCACGAGTTGACCGCCTAAACCACTCGACCACGGTGCCTCCAGATCGTTCAAAAAGCACAATAAAAGTTATTCCTGTGTGAGAAAAAGAGAGTCGGTTGTTCAGATCTATACAGAGAAATGGTATTGGGTCTTGTGTTAAAAAACCAGAAACAGATTGTTACCATATAAAACAGATTGTATCTCTTCAGATGGAAATTAAACTGTTTTGAGACTAAGTATTTAGGACACGTTTTTTGCAAAATGTGATCACAGTTTAACTGTTGAACATATGCTAATATGCCAGATGCTAAAAGACTATATACCTATTCTTACCTCATTATCTTCATCGGCAGTCTTCAGTGATCCTCTGATGATGTATAATTTTTTTCAAATCGTTATTGCGTAGTCAAGTTGGTTCTTTATACGATTATTACGGACTTTAACCCTTTGCTGGGCACAGCAAAATCATTTGTTCACTTCCTGCTGGGCAAGATAAATGGAGGTGGATGGCCTCTGAGTGGGTGGGTGTATTTAACATGCAATAACTCCACAATGGCTTAATGGATTGTAATGAAATAAAAACAGCAAAATGCAGAAATGAATAAAGAAACTGCTATTTGCTATTGTGTGTTGTTATTTTTAAAAAAAAAGAATTATAATGCATAAACACACAAGGTCATTGATCGGTTTGTATGTGTCACAGTTAGTGTTGCAATAGCTTTGGAATGCATGCATGGATTTTGATAAAATAAAAAGTAAAACATTCAGAAACAATTACAGAAGAAAAGTTTTCAACCTACTGTTGTGTTTTTAGTTTTTTTTTATGAATGATGCACGAAAACATGAAACATTCCGACGGTCGCCATTTTGTTTGCCAACGATCGCGATGCATGTTAACTTTACAGTTCCAGCCGCTACCATAACAAAAGTCCCAAATAGCAATCAATTCACAAAATATATCAAGTTGTGAACCATTGCCAAACTCGAAATCCGCGATAATTTCCCCAATTCTATGAGCAGAATTCAAAACGCGCATCGGCCGAGTTAGATTTGACGATGAATTTACGTCTCGAACTTCGTTGTTGTCAAAGCCGGTCTTTCTCACTTCAATCAACAAAGTCAGAAGCGCACACACTACTCAGTCGCTTACATCGTATTTGAGCCTGGATACACATCTCACAGCGTCATATTTTCGCATGAAAGCCATAAAAACGAATTCGTAACATGTTCGGATTCGAAGATTAGCGTCCATCTTGGGAAAAATTGCGATTTTTTTTCCTCCAAAACTTGCCACAAACACATCCAAACCGCGCCATTTGCAATGTACATGCGGAATTCACTGGCAGTCTCGTTGCTTCTATTTTGACGAGATTTGAAGCGAGATTGGCGGGAATTTCGAATGTATGAACGCACTGAAGTGACGGTCACGACGCCGGCCGTTTTTGGCCGTTGTGCCCAAGGATAGGTTCGGACGTTTTGGGACGCTATGATGCGATGATTGTGATGATTGTTTCTGTGATGTGATGATTGTGATGAATGTTTCAGTGATGTAATGAATGTTTCAGGCTGGTATCAGTGATGTAATGAATGTTTCAGGCTGAAATCAGTGGTGTGATGATTGTTTCAGTGGTGTGATGAATGTTTCATGCTTGTTTCATTGATGTAATGAGTGTTTCAGGCTTGTTTCAGTGATGTAAATTTTTCAGTGATGTGATGAATGTTTCAGGATGGTATCGGTGATTATGATGAATGTTTCAGGATGGTACCAGTGATTGTGATGAATGTTTCAGTGATTGTGATGAATGTTTCAGTGACGTGATGAATGTTTCAGGCTTGTATCTGTGATGTGATGAATGTTTCAAGGCTGGTTTCAGTGACGTGATGAATGTTTCAGTAATGTGATGAATGTTTCAGTGATGTGATGAATGTTTCAGGCTGATATCAGTGATTGTGATGAATGTTTCAGGCTGGTATCAGTGATGTGATGAATGATTCAGTGATGATTGTGATGAATGTTTTAGTGATGATTGTGATGAATGTTTCAGGCTGGTTTCAGTGATGTGATGAATGTTTCAGTGATGATTGGGATGAATGTTTCAGGGATGATTGGGATGAATGTTTCAGTGATGATTGTGATGAATGTTTCAGGCTGGTATCAGTGACGAGTCTTCCCACCTCAGTGCCAAAACCATTCTGCTGAAGATGGGTCACTTTTTCCAAGTGCAGGTAAGGCCAGTGTGCTTATTCTGTGTGTTGAGAAAGAGAGGTTGAGTGGTTGATAATCTTTATTCCCAAGGGTCACAGATAAGTATTGGTACACTTTTTTTTTCATCTGGCCCTTGCCCTGAGAAGAGACTATCCTTAATCATCTGAGCTGATGGTTTCAGTTAAATGTAAAAGTAAAAAATGTATTTAAAAACAAGATTTTAAACAATTTTTTTTATAATCTACATATGTTTTATGAGAGAGAGACAGAGAGAGGGAGATAGAGAGAGAAAGAGAGAGGCCCTTGCTCTGAGAAGGGACTATCCTTAATAATCTGAGCTGGTAGTTTCAGTTAAAGGTAAAAGTAAAAAAATTGATTTTTTTTTAAAAATTAAGACTTTTTAAAATCTATATATGCCATATGAGAGAGAGAGTCAGACAGTCAGACAGAGAGACAGAGAACAATGAACAACGAACAATATTTTTTGCTATTTAGCAATCAAGCCATATAGCGCTGCGGCGCGGTAACAAACGATATCGAACGCGACGCGATTACAGTGACATGGAAACCATGTCAGTAATGGTATGTACATCTAGATATGATACATTATTGTCCCTGAGAGAGAGAGAGAGAGAGAGAGAGGAGAGAGAGAGAGAGAGAGAGAGAGAGAGAGAGAGAGAGAATATCATCAGAGAAAAAATCCTTTCTATACAAGGCACTAGAAAATCTGATGAGAGAGACAGACAGACGACAGACAGATAGAAAGAGAGAGAAAGAGAGAGAGAGAGAGAGAGAGAGAGAGGAGAGAAAAGCTGGATTGCACAACAAAAATATGAAGAGAGACTACAATAAATCATGTACAGGAGATTGAGAAATAAGTTAATAACCCTAACTATGTCAGTTTGCTCTGGTTTACAAAGAAGCATAGTAACTGACAGATTCATTTTTCTGAATTTCAGTACCATTTTTTTCATGCGTAGAATTTAAAACTGGGCTCTAAAAGAGAATTTGTTCGTGAGATATAAGTAGCAAGCAAGCACATGCTGGATTCTGGGGGTATTTGGTTTTCCGAGAATTTAAACAAAGCTTGTGGATAAGAGTTGTGTGTGTTTGCAAGAATGTATTTATTTATTTTTTTTTATTTTTTATTTCAAGGATAATGGAATAAGCACTTATGTGCTTTTTTTTCAACCAGTCCCCATGTGTATGCAATTTTGTAAATTTTGTCATCCGTTGTTGAGTGTGTGTGTGTGTGTGTATGTTTGCATGTGTGGGTGTGTGTGTTTGCGCGTGTGTTGTGTGTGTTTGCGCGTGTGTGTGTGTGTGTGCGTGTTTGCATGTGTGTGTGTGTGCGTGTTGTGTTGTGTTGTGACTGTATGTCTGCCTGTCTTTATGTCTGTGTGTGTCTGTATCTGTGTTTGTTGTGCTGTTTTGTGTGTGTGTCACTGTGTGTTGTGTTCTGTCTGTGTGTCTGTCTCGTGTGTGTGTCTGTCTGTCTATGTCTGTGTGTGTCGTGCTGTTTTGTGTGTGTGTGTGTGTGACTGTGTGTGTGTATGTGTGTGTGTGTGTATGTTTGCATGTGTGCTGTTGTGTTGTGTTGTGTCTGTCTCTCTGTCTGTGTCTATGTGTGTGTCACACCTTTACCTTTTTTTTTTTTTTTTTACCTAACTAGAATCCATGATATCATTCAAAACGGCTAACGTTTTTATTTTTTTACCTCACTAGAATCCATGATATCATTCAAAACGGCTAACGTTTTTATTTTTTTACCTCACTAGAATCCATGATATCATTCAAAACGGCTAACGTTTTTATTTTTTTACCTAACTAGAATCCATGATATCATTCAAAACGGCTTACTTTTTATTTTTTTCTACCTAACTAGAATCCATGATATCATTCAAAACGGCTAACGTTTTTATTTTTTTACCTAACTAGAATCCATGATATCATTCAAAACGGCTAACGTTTTTATTTTTTTACCTCACTAGAATCCATGATATCATTCAAAACGGCTAACGTTTTTATTTTTTTACCTAACTAGAATCCATGATATCATTCAAAACGGCTAACGTTTTTATTTTTTTACCTCACTAGAATCCATGATATTCAAAACGGCTAACGTTTTTATTTTTTTACCTAACTAGAATCCATGATATCATTCAAAACGGCTTACTTTTTATTTTTTTCTACCTAACTAGAATCCATGATATCATTCAAAACGGCTAACGTTTTTATTTTTTTACCTAACTAGAATCCATGATATCATTCAAAACGGCTTACTTTTTATTTTTTTCTACCTAACTAGAATCCATGATATCATTCAAAACGGCTAACGTTTTTATTTTTTTACCTAACTAGAATCCATGATATCATTCAAAACGGCTAACCTTTTTATTTTTTTCTACCTCACTAGAATCCATGATATCATTCAAAACGGCTAACGTTTTTATTTTTTTACCTCACTAGAATCCATGATATCATTCAAAACGGCTAACGTTTTTATTTTTTTACCTAACTAGAATCCATGATATCATTCAAAACGGCTAACTTTAAAATTTTTTTCTACCTAACTAGAATCCATGATATCATTCAGAACGGCTAACCACAACTAACCTGCCCTGCGTTTAGGACGATTACCTGGACTGCTTTGGCAAACCGGAGGTGATTGGCAAGATCGGCACGGACATCCAGGACAACAAGTGTTGCTGGCTGGTGGTGGAGGCCTTGAAACGAGCCTCACCTGACCAGCTGAAGGTGCTACAGGTAAGGGGCGTGGAGTACCTGGTTTGATGGAGTTTTCTTGTGGGTTTTTGTGTGTTGTGTTGGGTGGGTTTTGTGTGTGTTTGGGGGGGTTGGGTTTTTGTGTGTGTTGGTAAATGGGTGGGTAGGTGTGTTGTTTGTGGGGTGGTTGGGCTTTGTGAGTTTGTATGTGTGTGTGTGTGTGAGTTGTGTGTGTGTGTGTGTGTGTGTGTGTGCGTGTGTGTGTGTGTGAGTTTGTGTGTGTGTGTGTGTGTAAATTTGAATTTGTTGAAACTATATTTTGATCGGTTACATACATGTGTAAGGATAGGTTGGTTGCAAGCGCTTTTGATTTGTTGTTGGTTTTGGGGGTGTTTTTTGTTGTTGTTTTTTTTTGTACAAGATGTAGCACAATATTATACATTCCATATATTATCACCTACTACTATTATCATCATCATCATCATTATTATTATTGTTATTACTATTGTTATTATTTTCATCATCATTATTGTTGTTATTACTACTATTATTATTCTTGTTATTATTATCATCATCATTATTATTATTGTTATTACTATTGTTATTATTATCATCATCATTATTGTTATTATTGTTATCATTATCATCATCGTTATTATCATCAACGTGTTTCATCCCCATCCAGGACAACTACGCACAACACGACGCAGACAAGGTGGAGCGCGTCAAGGCGCTGTACAGAGGCCTGGATTTGCCCAAAGTCTACGCCGACTACGAAGACTCCAGTTACCAGGAGCTGATGGCGCTCATCAACAGCGCCTCGGGCTCCCTACCCAGCTCTGTCTTCACGGCCTTTGCCCAGAAAATCTATAAACGGCAGAAATGAGGAGACCCGTGCATCTATGCACTGCCAGAGTAGAGGGTATGTTGCAGGGACATGGCACAGAAATGGATGGAAGGGTGAGAGAGTTTTGTTTCTGTGGTGGTGTTACGTGGATTTGTGTGTACGGTGAGAGAGAGATGTGTGTGTGTGTTATTGTGAAAGACTTTTGTATGTTATAGCAGAGAGGGTTGGGTTTTTTTTGGTCTTGTTATAATTATATGAGAAAGGCTTTGTTTTGGATATATGCTGTGTGAAGTTTTATGCCGTGTGAGAAAACTTGTTGCTGCGTTTATATGATGAGAGAATTTGTTGTTTGTGAAAAGCTGTGTGTATGTTAAACGAGAGAATTTGAAAATCATGATCAAGAGAAAGCTTTTTTGTGTATATGTGATATCATTTTTTTTATATCAACATTTCAACGTGTAAGACTTTTGGCAGCCAGAAAATTCAGCATCATTGTTCGCTAGCTTTGGGCTTGCTTTTTTTTTTTTTTGGACATCTTGATTCAGAAATTAACTTGCCAAAATCATTATGCAAAGCCGCCAACTAGACAGTGACAGAGTGGAAAAAGTGTTTTGTGTTTTCTTGATGATGTGATATTGAAGCATAATTGCAAGGTTTGAAATGACGGTTTGAAAGAGAGAAAAAAAGGACATTGTTATCATTAAATAGTACTTTGAAAGAAAAAAAAGGACAGAGTTATCGTGAAGTTTTGTTGAGTTGATGCAAGTATATCCCCTCTCCCCTCGTCCTCCCATTTGCCTTCAGTATTTATGGAATCAGCGTCATTCTCTCACCTGATTTTGGAATAGTCGTCTGGTCAGTTTCATTTATGACTTGGGGGCACAATCAGTGTGAAAGACTCACCTTCCCCCTCTCCCTCCCTTCCCCCATTTTAGGTTAACACTAGTGCCCCATTAAGGGAGAGAACCCTGCTTCCCCAGAACATGTGCACTGTGCCTTTTATATGCTTACAGAAAAAAAACCCGTTTGGGTGATCAGAGGAAGGGTCGAGAGGGTTTGGTTCCCCTGTAGGGGGTTACCCATGAGAACGGTTAAAAACGAAGGTCGTCTTTTGAAAAATTTGAAAAAAAAAAAAAAAACCCCAAGCAAAAAAAAAAAACTCATCACTTGGTAAAGAAAAAAAACAAAAAAACCAACAATGAGGTTTTAAAGAAAGCTGATTTTAAAAATTTTTTATCAACATATCCCTATTTTAAAGGGGGAGAACCCCCTCTACCCCAGTACACGAAAACGTGCAATTTACGTACCAAAACCCATAGTGGGGGTACGGGGGAAGGGGTTAGTAGATGGGGGTTACCTTTATGGGGTTCCCCGTGGGGAAAAAAACGGTTAAAGCATTATAAATGAAATTTGTCTGTTCATCTCAGCTGTTTTCATATTTTTTTTTTTCTTTTTTCGAAAAATCCCATCATTTTTGTTTTTGTCCCTGTTTTTTTGATTAGGGGGGTTCTTGATTAACAAAATAATCAGGGATGTTGCTCAGTCTGTGTACACTGTTTAAATTTTTGGTGCGTTGGCTGGCTGCGTTCTACTTAGCAGATTTTGAGACATAGAAATTTTTTGGGTTGGGACAGAAAGACCTTTTTTCCATTTGTTAACCGAAAACATAAATTTTCCATTTGTTGACTGAATGCAGAAAAACATATTTTTCATTTGTTGACTGAAGACAGAAAGACTTTTTTTTTCCATTTTTCAGCTGAAGAGAGAAAGACATATTGACAGAGGACACAAATTCTTTTTCCTTTTGTTCACTGAAGACAGAAAGACATTTTCCCCATTTGTTGACTGAAGACAGAAAGACATTTTTTTCATTTGTTGACTGAAAACAGAAGGACATTTTTTCCCCCATTTGTTGACTGAAAACTGAAAGACATTTTTCCCCCCATTTGTTGACTGAAGACAGAAAGACATTTTTTTCATTTGTTGACTGAAGCAGAAAACATTTTTTTCATTTTTGACTGAAGACAGAAAATTTTTTCCCCCTTTTTGACTGAAAAAAAATTTTTTCCCCCCATTTTTTTAAGAGGGCAGAAAGCATTTTTTTTCATTTTGTTTTACGGGAAGAAAGACATTTTTTTATTTGTTTTACGAAGGGGGAGAAAAAAAAGTCCATTGGTTTACGAAGACAGAAAGACTTTTCCCCTTTTTTGCAGGGACGAAACTTTTTCCATTTGTTGACAGAGGACAAAAAATTTTCCATTTGTTTACCGGGGGCAAAAGAAAATTTTATTTTTTGAAGAGGGCAAAAGACTTTTCCATTTGTTTGACGGGCAGAAAGACATTTTTCCATTTTTTACAGAGGCAGAAAAACTGTTTCCCTTGTTACGGGGGAAAAAACATTTTCCATTTGTTGGCAAGGGCAAAAACATTTTTATTTTTGGGAAAAAGGGGGGGGAAAACATTTTCCTTTTCGAGGGGGACTTTTTTTTCATTTTTTTTTCCCGGGGGAAAAAAAACTTTTTTTATTTGTTGGGGAAGAAGGGAAAAAAACAAATTCTGAGAAAAAAAAATTTTTAATTTTTTTTTTTTGTTTTGGGGGTTTTTTTTTGTTTTTTTTTTTTTTTTTGTTGGTTGTTTTTTTTGGAAAGAATTTTAAATACTTTTTTTCTTCTGAAGGAAAAACAAATGGGTAAAAAAAATAATCGGGGTTTTTTGGGTTGTTGTTGGTTTTTCTATTTTCTTGAAAAAAAAAAACCCACTGGGTTTTGGGGGGGGTTTTTTTAAACTCACCGAAAAAAAAATGGGGGGGGGACCCCCCGCCCCCCGAAAAAAAAAAAAAATTTTAAAGGGATAAATTTTAAAAACCCGTTCCCCGGGCCCCTTTTTCCCCGGAAGGGTAAGCCGTTATGCTAGTAGGAAGGATGACAAAAAATTTCAAGAAACCGCAGCCACGGTGTTATGTTAAACACCATGCCCGAAGTTGGAATTGGCTACCTCAAGTAGGGGGGGTCGCAACAATTCTCTATCCTAAGGAGTAGTGCGCTGGGCCTGACTTGACAAGACGGCAATGTGTTTGCCCCTTCGACAACAACAAAGTTTGTTCTGAGGTTCGATGATAAAAACAGAGAAAAAAAAGTTTCCGTTTCTATATTCGGCTTATTGGCTCAATGTGGTAAACAAGACATCAATATGATGCCATATCAGCTAGCTGTGGCAAACAAAATATCTTTGTCTGCATGACAGATTCTCTGTTTGTCTGCCCATGAAAGGCTTGTTCTCACTGTTGTTGACTGTATTGTGAATGTTGGTGATGCAGTCTTTTCCACATGTGTGGTGGAAATTAACTTTCTTCACTCTCTTACTTCATGATATGATTACTACAGGATAGCCTATTGGTTAGAACATTGCACTCGCAATCTGACGACCCGGGTTCAATTCCTGTTCAAGGGGATATTTTCCTCTGGAGTTGACATCAGTGCAGACTCTACTCTCCCCAAAAGTCCTTCGGATGAGACAATAAACCGAGGTCCCGTGTGCGAACGCACGCAGAATATCTTGCGCACACGTTAAATCCTGTTCTGCCTTTCGTAAGAATAGGCCATTGCTTGCCGGTGGGAACAGATGACAGAATTTACAAAAACGCATACACACGGGGACTGGATGTAAAGAAAAAGCACACAAGCGCTTATTCCATTATCGATATAAAAGAAAAAAATCAAAATATGAAAACCAGATTTTTGGGGAGTTGCCAGGTGTCATGTAGATTTTGTTTTTAAATTTCTGAAGATTAAATGACATATCAAATTTTGCAGTATTATCTCTTTTTTATAATTAAATATTGAAGGAATAGGATAGAAAATCTTGTTATTGGTGTGTGTTGGGGGGGGGGGGGGGGTGACTGTGTATGCGTGTGTGTGTGGGGGGGTTACTGTGTATGTGTGTGTGTGTGTGTAATGAATACACAAAAAGTAGTAGAGGAAAACAAGAGCAGGTAAAACCAAAGACACACGTAAAGCCTTCGTTCCTAACTCGTGTTTCTTGGTGCTACAGTTTCTCAAAGTAGGTAAGACAGACAGCCCATCACGAGCTTGCTGACTTCTTTCCACAAGTTGTTCAAAATTCATCTGAAATTTTTGTTTGTATCTTATGGCCACTTTCAGTCACAGCACAATTCTGTGTGTGTGTGAAGTCAGGCTGCTCCATCCCCCTAGAGAGAGCACATTGCCACAAGTGCAACACCACTCACTTTTTGGGGGGAGATATTTTTTTCTGACTAAAAAAAAGGTGAAGGTGTCCCATAACCTATGTGGTTGTAGGGGAACGAGGCGTCAGAGACCTCGGCTTCTCAAGGAGCCAGCATATTGAGGGCGCGCCCATCTCCTCTCCCTCCTCGCTGCTTTACCTTCCCTAACACTAAAGAGTGCAGGTATCCATTTACAGCTGGGTGAACTTGGGTACTGTATTGAAGCCAAGGTACACAAACGGTCACCCATTCACTTGATAACCATGCTCGATGCTGTTTAACCTTAGCTTAGGGAAAGCGAGTGCTCTGACCACTGAGCTATCCTGTCCTCGCTTTCTGACTAATCTTCTCAAATGGGTGTCACCTTGGTGGTTCAACACTGGGCTATCAGATCGTCAGCGCAATGCTCTAACCACTAGGCAATCCCCCAACCCCCCACCCTGAACATGTTTGAATCGTGAGAAACATCCAGTGTCAGGTGAATAGCCAAAATAAATTCTTTTTTTTTTAGAAATACATAACAAAAATTATTAGGGTCAAGTTTTTTTAAACTCAAATTGAATTTTCTGTGCTTACATTTCCCCCAACTTTATTTTGTAAAGTGAAGTATTTCCTTCTTATGATTTTACAGATATCTTTCATTTCTTTCTTATTATTTTAGAGATATCTTCCATTTCTTTCTTATGATTTAAAGATTGTGAACTATGTAATTAATCAATGGTTGTGTAATAATCATGCTTTTGCAATATAGACACTAACGAATTTTCTACTGTGTGTGAATGATCTTGTGTATCCCAGAATGTGATGACAATAAACATGCATTGATAAAGAGTGAACGATTGTTATGCTTCTAACTTTCTGCTTCTCTTCTTTTTTTTTCTATAGTCTTTGCTTTGTAGTGTTCAGTTTCTCATCTTCTTTTGACCACTATTAAAAACAACAACAACTGCCATGTCTTTATTGTAACATGGGTGGTCACAGTTGTTAGTTTTCCCTCACTTTCAGCTGCTGTCCATCCCATCCCATCTCAGCCCAGCTGGTGCTGATTATCGCTGGAACTGACCACACTTGGACTTGGTAAAAAGAAAGAGCATGCTACTTTCAGCTCTTGAATCAGACCTTTGACATCAGTTTGTCAGGGGTTTGAATTACTTTACCACTGACAGATGACAAAATTTACAAAACCCATACACACAGGGACTGGATATAAAAAAGCACATGAGTGCTTATTCCATTATCCTCGATTTAAAAAAACAAAAATTTTTAAATGTCATCTGAGCACTTCGATTTGTTGCTTTACAAGATTCAGTGCTAATTAAATTCCATACATTATTATTATTATTGTTATTACTGTTGGAATTGGCTCTTTACCTCTCAGACTTTGATAAATCTTTCCCTACGTAGAGCGGCTGTATGTGTTTGTTGTTTGTTTGTTTTTTAATCCTGTTGGCAGCAGCTCATAGCGCATGACTCGCGTGCACGCACACACACAACATACACAAATGCACACACACTGTGCATAGAAGAAATACTCCAAAAATTTTTATTTTTTTTCCCATTTTAACTTTTTTGTGCAAAGAAATGAACAAAGAAAACACATGTTTGTTTCTATCCTCCTCGCGTTTTTCTCCAAAGTAAAAAAACAACAACAAAAACCCACCTTTTCTGCATGTATGTTTACAGATAATTCTACAAAGCAACAGAAATATAAAAAAAATCAAATAGCCTCTTTCCAGTCTTTCTGACCTTCAATGCTAACCAACAAGGCATTTTTTGTTGTTCTTTAAACACCCCAAAACAACAAATGCCAACCCCCCCCCCCCCCCCCCCCCACACACACACACACTAAAACACAACAAAACAAGAAGAGAAATAAAGGGATTCAACAATCACACACAATCATTGTTGTCAAATGGGCTTTTTGACAAAAGAAAAGTAAATTATTGTTAGACAAAAAAAAAAGTTATCACATGTTTGTATACTATCTCTTGACATTTTGAGTTTGGTATTAACATAATGCAGCATACAGAAATCAATAATATACATATTCATTTCTCTTACAAACAACACAGTAATGCTGATAATACAAGGATTATTTCACCCATACTGAGAACCATTCTGGATTTTTAACAAAAACAAAAATATATTAATTATTAGGTGTAGTCTGGTCATTTTTTATTCTTTTGGTACACCATTGCTCAGCAACTGCTATAAGCTACAATCTTTAAAAAAAAAAAACCCAACAACAACAAATCTCCCCTCTGAACTAAAAATCAACAACAAAAAAACAAAGTTACTTAAGCTTGCCCAGTCTACATTTCTTGATAGGTGAGAAGTAACAGGTTTGAACTAAAAAGAAAATGCAAGTCATGATTGCTCAACATCACCATGGGATGATGTCACGATTGCTTAAATCACCATTGGATGACGCCATGATTACTCAACATCACCACTGGATGACGTAATGATTGCCATCACATTTCATGGAATGAGTAAAGTTTGAACTAACAAACACTATGCAGTAATGATTACTCAACATCACCATGGGATGATGTCACGATTGCTTAAATCACCATTGGATGACGCCATGATTACTCAACATCACCACTGGATGACGTAATGATTGCTCAACATTATCACTGGATGACGTAATGATTGCTCAACATCACCGTTGGATGAAGTAATGATTATCCACATCCCATTGATTAAGTCATGATTGCTCAAATCACCATGGATTAGTCATGTTTCTCAACATCACATGGATAGCGGAATGATTGTCAACACTATGGCGACGTAATGATCGCTCAACATCACCATTGGATACAGTCATGATTGTCTAACACACATTGATGAATAATATTAACCACACCATGAAAAAAAATGTTGCATCAAACTTACCTTCAGCTCGTCATGTCTGCACATCATAGATCAGATTGCCAACATCCATTTCACGCATTCCAAATCACCATAAAAGTAACTGCAAAATTGGAAAGTAATGATTCCAAACGCATCCACCCAAACAAAATGTATGTACAATCCGACCTGAAAATATAATTTAAAAAAATGCAATGCTTCACATAACACACAACGTGACTGCTAAATTGCAATAATTGCATCCAAAAACAGAGCCCAACAATGTTTGTAAATACGACTGAATAATATTGAAAAAAAATGACAACATAACACAAAACGTGACTGCAAAATTGCAATAATTACTTCCAAAAACAGAGCACAATGTAAATACAACCGAATAACAAAAATAAATGATGCACCAGCGTTCAATACAAAACATGTCTGCAAAGTTGCAACATTACTTCAAACAAACAAAAAAGAGCACAACATGTTGTTAATATGACTGAATAACAAAAATGAAGGATGCACCAAGCAGCATTAACAATCAACTGGCTTTCTGAATAGAAAACTTAACTAAACCAAAAATGGGGAAAGTCAACCTTGCACACTACAGTAGGACACTGCAATACAAGCAGTGTCAAAGGCGAAATACGTAACAACTTTTGTAGTTCTGATCTTTCAAACCTCTCCTATCTTCAATGAAAACAGTCCTTTAAATATCCGACATTTATGAAATCCAAAAACATCTATCTTTAGATTTGACATACCACTGCAATCAAAACAAATTTAGATATCAAAGAACAATTGAAAACAGACATCCTCACATATTCACCAATCAAATCGTGACTGAAAGACATTTCAGTTGGGGGGATTTTAAACACCAACAACAAAAAACCATGGAACAATGAAAATACTTTTTCACTTTCTCAAACACAAGTCTAAGAAACATGCTCCCCTCCCCCTACCCCCGCCTCGCAGAAAAAAAGATCAACTAAACATATTAACAATTCTTACAGGTTTTGTTAAATGTCAATGCATACAACTGAAAAATAAATCGCAAAAGACAACAACAAAAAACCAAATGCCGTGCACTCTAGAAAAACGAAAAAAATATGTCTTCAAAGAAAGACCATGGCTGCTTCAGAATCTTAACTAACTTTTCTTTTTTTTTCCTTTTTGCACACACACGCACGAACGCGCACACACACATATCAATCTACATGGACCGTTCATCAGAAAGGCAAAACCCAGTTCTCACATCAATAATAGTTATGGTCTGTCCTAACCTAGTTCTCTCTCTCTCTCTCTCTCTCTCTCTCTCTCTCTCTCTCTCTCTCTCTCTCTCTCACTCTCCACCTCAACACACACACTCACACACACACTCCCCCCCACCACCACCCACACACACTCCACCACCCACTCAACTCACCCCCACTCCCCACCACCCACCCCCACTCCCAACACCCTCCCAATCTATCCCCCAAACCCTCTACCCCCAAAATGTCAGTGCTTTATTCAAACAAACCAACACACCCTCATCACAATAATAACAATAACCATCCATCATCATCATCCGTCCAACCAGCCTTCCTTACTACACCACCACCCACCACCAAAACCCACCACACACACCCACCACCAAAACACACACACACCACCCACCACCAAAACCCACACACACCACCACACACCACACACACCATCACAAC
>CM054165.1:12006408-12038908 GCA_028751875.1 Rapana venosa
GACAACAAGCAATCATGGTTTACATACAAACAGGACAACGAGCAACCATGGTTTACATACAAACAGGACAACAAGCAATCATGGTTTACATACAAACAGGACAGCAATCATGGTTTACAGACAAACAGAACAACAAGCAATCATGGTTTACATACAAACAGGACAACAAGCAATCATGGTCTACATATAAACAGGACAACAAGCAATCATGGTTTACATACAAACAGGACAACAAGCAATCATGGTTTACATACAAACAGGACAACAAGCAATCATGGTTTACATACAAACAGGACAACAAGTAATCATGCTTTACATACAAACAGGACAACAAGCAATCATGGTTTACATACAAACAGGACAACAGGCAATCATGGTTTACATACAAACAGGACAACGAGTAATCATGGTTTACATACAAACAGGACAACGAGCAATCATGGTTTACATACAAACAGGACAACAAGCAATCATGGTTTGCATACAAACAGGACAACAATCATTGTTTACATACAAACAGGACAACAAGCAATCATGGTTTACATACAAACAGGACAGCAAGCAATAATGTTTTGCATACAAACAGGACAACAAGCAATCATGCTTTACATACAAACAGGACAACGAACAATCATGGTTTACATACAAACAGGACAACGAGCAATCATGGTTTACATACAAACAGGACAACAAGCAATCATGGTTTACACACAAACAGGACAACAAGCAATCATGGTTTACACACAAACAGGACAACAAGCAATCATGGTTTACATACAAACAGGACAACAAGCAATCATGGTTTACATAGAAACAAGCAGTCCCGCGTGTCCTATAAACATTACAGTTTGAAGCATAGTAAACATGGTTTACATACACAGGACAACAAGCAATATTGGTTTAAACACAAACAGAACAACAAGCAATAACGGCTTACATATGAACAGGACAACAAACAATCATGTTTGTCATGGAAACATAGTTAAGAGTATAGTAAAAAAAAAATTAAAAAATTTTTTTAAAAGATTTACGTACAAACAGGACAACAATAAGCTTTCTTTTGTAAAACATTTCAGCTTGAAGTCTAGTAAAAATGGTTCTGTCACACACACACACACACACACACACACACACACAACACACACACACAACCACTAACACCACATCACCACCCACCCACCCTACACACACCCATCCACAACACACGCGTGCCGCAAACAACACACAAACATCCACTGACACCACACCACACCACACCATCCAACACACAACACCACAACACCACCACCACCACCACTACAACTTCCACCACACCCACCCACCACAACACCCCCAACACACACCCACACATCCACACACCATACACACACACCGCGCGAGCAACACACACACACACACTACACCACACACCACCACACACACACCACACAACACACACAAACATCCACTGACACCCACACACACCACACCCATCCACACACACACACCACCACACCACCACTACCACCCCACACCTTTCCACCCACCCACCCCACCAGAAACACACCCCACACACCCCCCCCCACCACCCACCATCACATACACACGCGCACGCGCGCGGCAAACACACACACACACACACACACAACACATCCATCGACACCACACCACACCACACCAATCCACTACCACCCACACACCATCCACACACACACACCACACCACCCACACCCACTCACCCGACCCACACCACAACCTACCCAACCACCCACCCCACCCCCATCCCCCCCACCCAAACAACCCCCCATCCTCCCCACACCTTCCACCACCCCACACCTTCCACACCACCCCAACACACCTTACCCACCCACCCACCCCACACCACCACCTCCACCCCACCCACTCCAACCCCCACCATTCCACCCCCCACCCACCCCCCCACACCACCCACCCCACACCTTCACCCACCACCCACCATCCACACCCACCCAACCACCCCCCCCCCACACACCACCCACCACACCCACCCCCACCCCCCCACACCATCCACCCCCCCCCCCCCCACCCCCCCCCCCACACACACACATTCCACCCACCCACCCACACACCACACCCAACCAACCCCCACCCAACCAACCCCACCCACTCACCCCACACCTTCCATCACCCCTACCCCATCCAACCCCCACCCACCCACCCCACACCTTCCACTCACCCCTACCCCATCCAACCCCCACCCACCCAACCCACACATTCCACCCCCCCCACCCCCACCCACATTCCACCCACCCACACACCACACCCAACCAACCCCCACCCCCATCCAACCATCACCCACCCCACCCACCCCACACATTCCACCCCCCCCCCACACACACACACATTCCACCCACCCACCCACACACCACACCCAACCAACCCCCACCCAACCATCACCCACCCCCACCCACCCCACACATTCCCACCCCCACCCCCACACACATTCCACCCAACCCCCACCCATCCACCCCTCCCTACCCCACCACCACCACCCCCATCCAACCCCCCCCCCCTTTACCGCCCCCCCCCCCCCACACACACACACACACACCTGTGTCTCTGGAACAGCTGAGGACAGCAGGCCAGGTGGCAGCCACAGCTAGACTGAGGATGACGAAGTCCGGACAGCACGTCTTCACCGCCTGAAATACTAGCACCCTGGCCTCCTCCACCCTCCCCTCAGACCCGCACAGCCCCGTGTACAGCCGACTGCAGCACACGTACATGCACACGCGCGTATGTACGCAAGCACGCACGCACGCGCAAACACACACACACACACACACGCACGCACATACACACGCCGGCACGTATTCATGCATGTAAGCACACACACGCACGTGCGCGCACGCACGCGCAAACACACACACACGCTTGCACACACACACACACACAACACACACACACACACACACACACACACACACACGTAATGTCACGTAATGTGAAAAGACGTTAAATTAAAGAAGAACACACACACACACACACACACACACGGATGACAAAATTGTTGAACGTTTCTTAGCTTAACATCTTGGGGATCAGACAGAATGTTGTATTGTGTTGTATTGTATTGTATTGTATTGCATTGTGTTGTGTTGTATTGTATTGCATTGTACTGTATTGTTTTGTGTTGTGTTGTATCGTATTGATTTTATTCTATTGTATTGTATACCACCCTAAGTCACGACAGATTTCTCTGCATAAAATTCGGGCTGCTCTTCCCCGGGGAGAGCGCGTCGCCACAAGAGCAGCGCCACCCATTATTTTTTTTCTTTTGCCGTCCACATAATTATATATTTGATTTCCTTCTATCACAGTGCCCCTTTTTAACAGAATTTTACCAGGGACAACTCAGCTCTCTTGTTGCCGTGGGTTCTTTTACGTGCACTCAATGAGTATTACACACGCGACCTAGGTTTATCGTCTCATGAAAAAGACTAGCACCAAGACCACCACTCATGGTCTAGTGGGTTGAAAGGGCTGGGGGGGGGGGGGGGGACAAGAGGGGGAATTTCGGGCCCAAACGGGGATCGAACCACCACACACTTGAAAAAAACTAGACATTTCGCTTTCTATGCAGGTGCGTTACCTCTAGACCACCAACCCATCTCTGTTTCATTCACTATACCTGGGATGAACTATAAAACAATGAGGACACATTCGATGATTAAAGTGTATGGGTCTATTTTCTGCAATTGCTTGTCATAGAGGCAGCCATACTCTGACTTCAGAGCATTTTTTTGTTCCCTTTTTTTACTGTAAGGTGCAGGTTTGTTATACTTCAAAGCTTGTCGTGTTGAAGACAATTTTGAAATGACATTTCACAGCATGACTATATTAATTTTTGATGTAGGCAGTGACACTGTTTGCTGACATCAATAATCAACAAAGCTTTTTGGCCTGGAACCAAAGAGATTTGTTTATGATTCAAACCATTTGTTTACCAAGCCATTAAAAACATCACTTCTTAAGTCCTTCGGATGAGACTATAAACCGAGGCCCCGTGTGCGAACGCATGCAGAACATCTTGCGCACACGTTAAATCCTGTTCCGCTTTTCGAAAGAGTAGGCCATTGTGTGCCGGTGGGAACAGATGACAAAATTTACAAAACCGCATACACACGAGGACTGGATGTAAAAGAAGCACCTGAGTGCTTATTCCATTATCCTCAATATTTAAAAAAATAAATTTTAAAAAATAATGTCATCTGAGCACTTTGATTTGTTGCTTTACAAGATTCAGCGCTACATAAATTCCATATATATATTTTTTATTTTTTATTTTTATTTTTTTCAATTCACTTTCTGCAGTCAATATTCTGATTTGTTCATTCCACCCCCATTGTAAAGGGCTCTTGACCTTCTTTCTTCTTCGTCGTCGAACGCTCAGAAAGCAACTATTGTTGTCTGTTATATGAGCAAAAATGCGTCACGCTGCCGTTAATTAAGCGCCTGACAAGTCAAGCCCAACGCATCCGACTTCGGCATAAGAGAGAATTGTAACCTTTTTTTAAGTCTTTCTGGAAGAAAAAAAAGGCAGGAGAATGGACCAAGAAGGCAGAAAATAGACAAGGAGGAGATGACAGGAAGGAGAGGAACAAGGCAGAAACAAAAGGAGTGTAAGAAAAGAAGAAATTTTTGGCACAAAATTTCCAGAAGGTGGGGATGCTGTTTATACTGACAGGCCCCCTGGCATCCCCACAGGGGAGGCTTTTGACCTAAAACACTTAAGTTTTGCATTCGTTTTCACTTTCTAGACAGGTGAGTTCTGTTTCATGTAAGCCACAAACTGAGAGCCACCATCTTCATCCAGCACATTGAACAGGACGCTATGGGGGGTTGTTTGTTTTCAAGAAAAAGTGAGAGGCAAGGCGTACCACAGGGAGGCGCGTTGTATGGTGTTGGTGCAGTCAAAACCGTCCAGCCCGAAAATGGCTTCCCACAACCACCGCATCAAACGTCGTCTGCTGCACCCCTGAAAACAAATAAGAAAGTAATTAATGATGTACTATACTTCACCTTTACCTATGCTGTAGGTAAAAAAGGTAAAGGAGTCCCATAACCTATAAGGTCGTAGGGGAGCGAGGCGTCAGAGACCTCACTTCTCTAGGGCCAGCATATTGAGGGCGGCGCCCATCTCCTCTCCCTCGCTGCTTTACCTTCCCTGACCCTAAAGAGGGCAGGTACCCATTTACAGCTGGGTGAACTGGGGGAACTGTACTGAAGCCAAGGCGCGCAAACGGTCACCCATCCAACTAGTAACCACGCTCGACGCTGCTTAACTTGGCTGGGGGAAAGCGAGTGCTCTGACCACTGAGCTATCCCGTCCCCTGAGGCACCAATAAAGATTTTTCAACCAGCTTCCTCCACTCCCCACGGTCCTCTGCTTTCCGTAGCAAATCGTTCCACTCAAGGCCAGTCCTCCACTCTCTGATGTTGTCTTCCCATCGTTTTCTCTGTCTGCCTCTTCTTCGTCTCCCTCCTTGTACTGTTCCCTGTAGGATAGTCTTGGCCAGTCCACATGTTCGTGTGACGTGCCCGTACTGCTTCAGTTTGCGTTTTTTTCACTGAAGTCAGGAGCTCTTCATATGGTCCGATGATGTTTTTAATTCTGATTTTCCCCACACTACAGAGTTTTAAGTACAATAACTGTATTGTATTGTGTTTTATTGTATTGTATGGTATTATATTGTACTGTATTGTTTTGTCCCCAGAAGGGATGCCGGAGTCCTGTGAGTATAAAGTTAGCATCCCCGCCTTCTTGAAATTCTATGCTAGGAGTTCCATCTTTTCTATCCCTCTCTTTGTTTCTACCCTTCGTTTGTTTTTTTTCTTTTCTTCCTGCCACCTCCTTCTTGTCGATTTTCTGCCATCTCGGTCCTTTCTTTAGCCTTTTTTTCAACGCATGAACGCATGCACGCACCCAAGCACGCACACACACATACACACACACACACACACACATACGCACGCACACCCACCCAACCCTACCACCACCACCACCCACCCACTACTACCCCTGCCCCTACCACTCCCCACACATCACCACCCACCCCCCACCCACCACTACTCCCTACCACCTTCCACCCACACACACTACTACCCATACCCACTCCCCCCCCCCACACACACACACACCACACACCCCTTTCCCCCCACCACACCCCTCTCCCCACCCCCCACCCACACACCTTTCCCCCCATCCCCTCCCCCCCACCCACATCCCTCACCTCCCCCACCACCACACCCCTCCCACACCCCACCCTTCTCCTCCTCCCACCCCCCAAACCACCCAACCACCACCACCACCACCACCACCCAACCCACCACCACCACCACCCCCCAACCCTCCCCCCACCACCCACCCTCCACCCACACCCATCCCCCTCTCCCTACCCCCCACCCCCCAAACCACCCAACCCACCACCACACCCAACCCACCACCACCACCACCACCGCCGTCGTCGACTCACCGACTGCTGTTTGCTCAGGGCGGTGAGCAGCTGCAGCAGCCGCCTCTCGGTGAAGCTCATGAAGCTGAGCAGGGCGGGGTTGAGGGGGGCCGAGCGGCTGCCGGCACAGCCCCTGACGATCTGAGCCTGCAGGTCCGCCTCCTCTCGCTTCAGTATCTGAGCCAGCGTGGTACAGAGACAGGTCGGCATCTATCTATCCTCTGTGTGTGTAAGTGTGTGTGGGTGTGTGTGGGGTGGTGGGGGGGGGGGTGGGTATGGGTTGTGTGTGTATATGGGTGTGTGTGTGTGTGTGTGGTGAGTGTGGGGGGGTAAGGGGTGAAGTACTGTGTGTGTAAGTGTGTGTGTGTTGTGTGTAAGTGTGGTGTGTGTGTAGTTGTTGTGTGTGTTTAAGTATGGTGTGAGTGTAAGTGTGTGTGTGTGTATAGTGTGTAAGTGTGTGTGTGGTGTGGGTGTAAGTTGTGTGTGTGTGAGTGTGTTGTGTGTGGTGTGTGGTAAGTGTGTGGTGAGTGTTTTGGTGTGGTGTGCAAGTGGTGTGTGTGTGTAAGTGTGTGTGTTGTAGTGTGTGTGTGTAACTGTGCGTGTATGTGTGTGTGTGTAAGTGTGAGTGTGGTGTAGAGTGTGGTGTGTGTGAGTGGGTGTCTGTGTGTGGGCGGGTGGGTGGGTGGGGGGGGGTGGGGGGGTATCGTGTGTGCGTGTGGGGGGGGTGATGGGGGGTTCTGTGTGTGTTTTTAGTGTTGTGTGTATGTGTTTGTGAGTTGTGTGTGTGTAAGTGTGTGTGTAGTGTGTGAGGAGAGAGAGAGAGTGTGTGTGTGTGTGTGTGTGTATTGTTGTGTGGAGGGGGGGGGGGTCTGGGTGTGTGTGGGGGGGGGGGGGGGTCTCTGTCTGTGTATGCCTTTCTGTCTCTGTCTCTGCGCCTATCTATCTCTCTCTCTATCTGACCCATAATCATACTGAAATAGCATTTCCTCTCTGTCTTCAGTATCTGACCATGATAATAGTAATACATAAATCGCTCTCCTCTCTCTCTCTCTCTCTCTTCTCTCTCTCTCTCTTCTCTCTCTCTCTCTCTCTCTCTCCGTTGTCTCTGTATGTCTGGTGTCACTCTCTCCTCTCCAGTATCTGACCCATATTCATACAGAAAAAGCAACATCTCCTCTCTGCTGTCTGTCTGTCTGTCTGTCTGTAATACTCTCTCTCTCTCTCACTCTCTCCTCATCCATCTCCACCTCTCTCTCTGTGTACGTCTGTCGTCAGTCTTTCTCTCTCTCCAGTATCTGACCCATAACATACCTACTCATCCACCAACACATACCCACCACCCCTTCAAAAAAAAGACAACACACACACACAACCCAAACAAACACACCAAACAAACCAAACCAAAACAACAACTAACAACACACCACACCTAACACCACAACAACCAACAACTAACAACACACCAACCAACACCACCAACTCAACAACACACAAACCAAACCAAACAACAACAACAACACACAACCACAAACCACAAACAACAACTAACAACACACCAACACCACACCACACACACCACTCAACTAACAACACACAAACCAAACCAAACAACAACTAACAACACACAAACCAAACCAAACAACAACTAACAACACAACCAACAACCACACACACACCACACCACTCAACTAACAACACACAAACCAAACCAAACAACAACTAACAACACACAAACCAAACCAAACAACAACTAACAACACACCAACACCACACCACACCACACCACTCAACTAACAACACACAAACCAAACCAAACAACAACTAACAACACACAAACCAAACCAAACAACAACTAACAACACACCAACACCACACCACACCACACCACTCACTACAACACACACAACAAACCAAACCAACAACAACTAACAACACACAAACCAAACCAAACAACAACTAACTACACACCAACACCACACCACACCACTCAACTAACAACACACAAACCAAACCAAACAACAACTAACAACACACAAACCAAACCAAACAACAATTAACAACACACAAACCAAACCAAACAACAACTAACAACACACAAACCAAACAACAACTAGCAACACACAAACCAAACCAAACAACAACAACCAACACACAAACCAAACCAAACAACAACTAACAACACACAAACCAAACCAAACAACAACAACCAACACACAAACCAAACCAAACAACAACTAACAACACACAAACCAAACCAAACAACAACAACCAACACACAAACCAAACCAAACAACAACAACCAACACACAAACCAAACCAAACAACAACTAACAACACACAAACCAAACCAAACAACAACAACCAACACACAAACCAAACCAAACAACAACTAACAACACACAAACCAAACCAAACAACAACAACCAACACACAAACCAAACCAAACAACAACCAACACACAAACCAAACAACAACCAACACACAAACCAGACAACAACAACCAACACACCAAACCAGACCACAACAACTAACAAGCAAACAACACACCAAACTAAACCAAACAAAAAACAACAACAATAAAACACACAGACACACATGCAGGCATACATATAGTATACACACATACACACGCACGTATGCCCTTGCATGTGCATGCACACACCAAAACGGAGACACACACACACACACTCACTCTCTCTCTCTCTCTCCTCTCTCTCTCTCTCTCTCTCCTCTCTCTCTTCTCTCTCTCTCTCTCTCTCTCTCTCTCTCTCTCTCTCTCTCTCACACACATACACAATTCCCCAAAACAAAACTAACAACACCCAACAACAACTAACAAGAACTAACACCAAACAAACAACAACAACCAAACCAACAACTAACAACACACCAAACTAAAACGCACAAAAAACCCACTAAAACACACAGACACACATGCATGCATACATATATTACACATGCATACACACGCACATATGCCCTTGCATGCACACGCACACACACGCGCACACATCTTTCGGATGAGACTATAAACCGAGGCCCCGTATTCGAACGCATGCAGAACATCTTGCACACACGTTAAATCCTGTTCCGCTTTTCGGAAGAGTAGGCCATTGTGTGCCGGTGGAAACAGATAACAAAATTTACAAAACCGCATACATACAGGGACTGGATGTAAAAATGTACATGAGTGCTTATTCCATTATCCTCGATATAAAAGAATAAATAAATAAAAATAAATAAAAACAAAACACACACACACTATCTCTCTCTCTCTCTCTCTCTCTCTCTCTCTCTCTCTTCTCTCTCTCTCTCTCCACACACCCCAACAACCAAACCAAACCAAACAACACCACCCCAAACCAAACAACACACCAACACAAACAAAAACAAAAACAAACAACAAACACACCAAACTAACACCAAACCAAACCAACACCAAACCAACATCAAACCAAACCAAACCACCCCAACATCAAACCAACATCAAACCAAACCACACCAAACCAACACCAAACCAACACACACACCACCCCAAACCAAACCAAACCAAACCACACCAAACCAAACCAAAACCAAACCAAACTAAAACCAAACAACACACCAACACCAAACACCACACCAAACCAACACCAACCAAACAAACACAAAACCAAACACCACACCAACACCACACCAAAGAGGAGGGGAGGAGGAGAAGAAAAAGAAGTGAAAGGAGAGAAGAAGTGAAAGAGAAGAGAAGAAGAAGACGAAGGAGGAGGAAGAGGAGGAGGAGGAAGAGGAGGGGGAGGAGAAGAAGAAGAAGAGATTAAAATTTTATTATTATTATTATTATTAGACAGAAATCAGCATCTCTCTCTCTCTCTCTCTCTCTCTCTCTCTCTCTCTCTCTCTCTCTCTCTCTCTCTCTCTCTCTCTCTCTCTGTCTGTCTGTCTGTCTGCCTTCAATAACTGACCTATATTAATATAATAATAATTAAAAAAATCTCCTTATCTCGTCAGTATCTGACCCATACTACTACTACTACTGCTGCTGCTGCTGCTGCTGCTACTACTAATGCTACTAATACTAATAATAATACTGAAATCATCATCTGCTCTCTCTCTATATATATGTATATATCTCTTCAGTATCTGACCCATATCTAAGAAATCATCGTCTCCTTTCTATTTGGTATCTGACCCAAAATCATAGAGAAATTACCATCTCCTTTCTCTTCAGGCCCATAATCATAGACAAATCACCATCTCCTTTCTCTTCAGGCCCATAAATCATACAGACAAATCACCATCTCCTTTCTCTTCAGGCCCATAATCATAGACAAATCACCATCTCCTTTCTCTTCAGGCCCATAATCATACAGACAAATCACCATCTCCTTTCTCTTCAGGCCCATAATCATACAGAAAAATCAGCCTCTCCTCTTTCTTCAGTAGCTGACCCATAATCATGGAGAAATCAGCACTACTATGGATGCCTGCAGTTACAAGCTCACGCACCGGTGTATGCATCCACACACACACACCACACACACACACACACACAACACAAAACACTCCCTCCCTCCCTCATCCCAAAACATACCGCTCCACACCACCCCCAAAGAAAAACACGAAACAAGCAACGCACACAAACACACACATTCTAACACACACACACACACAATCTCTCCTCAACCACCACCTACACATACCTTTCCCCCACTCCACCCCACCCTCACCCAAAAAAACCCCCAACAGCCACACACAAACACACACAGCACATACACACATACACGCGCGCGCGCGCGCGCACACACACAACCCAACACAAACAACAATCACACCAAACAAAACAAAACACACCAACCAACACCCAAACCAACACCACCACAACCACCAAACCCAAAACCACCACAAACAACCCCAAACAACAAACCAAACACCACAAACACAACACCAAACCACCACAAAACCCAACACCACACCAACACCACAACCAACCAAACCAACACCAACCAAACACACCCAAACCACCCACCCCCAACCCAACCAACCACACCACACCAAACCAACACAAACCAAACCACACCAAACCAACACACAACACAAAACCAAACCAACCAAAACCAACACCACAACCAACACCACACCAACAAACAACACCAAACCAACACCACACCAAACCAACCCCACCAAACCAAACCACACCAACCAAACCAACACACACCAAACCACACCAAACCAAACCACACCAACCACCAAACCAACCAACCAAAACCACACCAAACCACACCAAACCAAACCAACACCAAACCTACACCACCAACACCACACCAAACCACACCAACACCAAACCAAACAACACAAACCAAACCAACACCAAACCAAAACCACACCAAACCAACCAAACCAAACAACCAAAACCAAACCACACCACACCAACACCAAACACAAACCAACACCAAACCACACACAAACCAAACAACCAACCAACCAAACCAACACCAACACCAAACCAAACACAAACCAAACCAACACACAAACCAAACACCACACCAACACACACCAAACACCAAACCACACACCAAACCAACACACCAAAAACCAAACACAAACCAACCCAACCACCCAAACCAAACCAAACCAACACCAAACCAAACCAAACCAAAACCAAACCACCCCAACACCACACCAAACCAACCCCACACCAAACCAACACCAACACCAAACCAACACCAACACCCAAACCAAGGCCCCGAACACAGAGCCAGCCTACCTGGACGACAGCCTGGGCCACGCAGGCCCACCAGTCGCTCACAGCATAGCCCCCTGCCCCTGCCTGACCCAGACAGGCCTCCCTCAGCAACTGGGCCTCAGACAGCCACGGACACTGCTGGTACTCCTCCACCAGTGCTGGAACCACAGCGACGATTAGCATGCATGATGATGATGATGATGATGATGATGATAATAGTAATGATGGTAATAATAGTAATAATAATAATAATGATAATAGTAATAATGATGGTAATAATTATGATGATGATGATGATGATGATAATAATAATAATGATGATGATGATGATGATAATGATGATGATAAGAAGAAGAAGAAGAAGAAGAAGAAGAAGAAGAAGAAAAACAATAAGAAGAAGAAGAAGAAGAAGAAGAAGAAGAAGAATGTATGGAATTTATATAGCGCTGAATTTTTGTAAAGCAACAAATCAAAGCGCTCAGATGACTTTTTTTTATATCGAGCATAATGAAATAAGCACTCATGTGCTTCTTTTACATCTAGCCCCCGTGTGTATGCGGTTTTGTAAATTTTGTCATCTGTTCCCACCGGCACACAATGGCCTACTCTTTCGAAAAGCGGAACAGGATTCAACGTGTGCGCAAGATGTTCTGCATGCGTTCGCACACGGGGCCTCGGTTTATAGTCTCATCCGAAGGACTTTAGTGCTTTGGTCCACGAACCGGGAAGGGACGGGACGGGATAGCCTAGTGGTTAGAACATTGCGCTCGCAATATGACGACCCGGGTTCGATTCCCGTTCAAGGGGATTTTTTTTCCACTTGGAGTTAATATCAGTGCAGACTCCACTCTCCCCCAAAAAGTCCTTCGGATGAGACTATTAACCGAGGCCCCGTGTGCGAACACACGCAGGACATCTTGCGCACACGTTAAATCCCGTTTCGCTTTTCGTAAGAGTAGGCCATTGTGTGCCGGTGGGAACAGATGACAGAATTTACAAAACCGCATACACACGGGGACTGGATGTAAAACAGCTCACAAGTGCTTATTCCATTATCCTCGATATAAAAGAATAAAATATATTTAAAACACGGGTGACAAAATGTACAAAACTGCATACACACGGGGACTGGATGAAAAAAAAGCACGCGAGTGCTTATTCCATTATCCTCGAAATAAAAGAATGAAATAAATAAATAAAATAAATAAATAAAATACGTTTTGTGCGGACTGACTGGATTGATAAGCAAAACTACTGTCTCAAGTTTATAGTCTCACCTGAAAGGACTTTTGGACATTCAGTTCGAGTTTCTCGTCAAAATGGGAAAGAAGAAAGATAGGGCAAGGCCGGGAATCGAACCCAGAGCTTCATCGTTTACCTGTTAAACACGTGAACGTCTTAACCGTCCTGTCACCACCTTCCCTCTGCCCCCACAATGAAAAAACGTGAAATTTTAAAAAGTGCCTAACGGAGTTAAAAGTTCATGGCTCACCTTAGCATTGCTTGCTGTGCTCATTTCACGTATTGGTGCTACGTTGTGCTGAACCTTAGTAGTGGTCTGGATGCTAGTCTTTCGGATGAGACGATAAACCTTGAGGTCTCTGTCTTACATAAAATCATTCAGCGCACGTAAAAGAACCCACGGCAACAAGAAGAGTTATCCCTTGTAAAATTCCCAAGGAAACAAAAAAGCTATTCTGATAGGGAAACAATTACAGTCGCAGACACGAAAAAACAATAAATAAAAAATAATGGGTGGCGCTGCTCTTGCGGCGACGCGCTCCCCCCCCCCCCCCCCCCCCCCCCCCCCGGGGGAGAGAGAGAGAGAGAGCAGACCGCATTTCACGCAGAGAAATCTGCCGTGACTTTAAAAAAAGTGGTATGAACAATAAGACGAAAATGAGCGCTTTGATTTGTTGCTTTACAAGATTCAGCGTTGTATAAATTCCATACAGTATTATTATTATTATTATTATTCAGTTCTTGATTAAACCATTGACGCTGGGAGCAACAGCAAAGTGAGAGGCTGTATGACCAGTGGCTTTCCCACTCACGGAATTCCACTTTACAGCTTAGTCTTTAGTGATCGACTATGACTCTCTGACTAGGAGGCTTGACTTGCACAGTCCTTATGTGCTGCAGCCCTGGGGGGCTGGTTGGCCTTTGGAGAACATCTCCAACGCTGACTGTCCTTATGCCTACTTGGCCGACAGAGTGGGGATGTACTGTGGGCAAGGCATCTCCACTGTAATCAAATTTCTGCCCAGTTTCCAAAACAGCAGCTGCCTCCTCTGCTGTTTTGGAGGTCATCGTCGAAAACAACGGACTAACATACAATATTATAGTATTATTATTATGATGATTATGATGATTATTATGATTATTATCATCATCATCATTATTATCATCATTATCATCATCATTATCATCATCATCATCATCACCATCATCATCAATCATCATTATTATTATTAATCCATGACTCACCTTGCACCCGCTGCTGCAGACTGTGGGCGGGTGCACATCGCCCTCTGGCTCCTCTGAGGTCCTCGGGGCACGCTCTCTTCGCTTTTTTGGAAGGTCCACCCTCCGACATCTCCGCTCTCGCGGCCGGTCCATCCCAGGCGCTTTCGGCAGCGAACACCGACGCTTTCCTTTTCAGGTCTGGTGGCGCTGGTGGTGGCGACCCCAGCAGTGAGGGTCTTTTCTTCAGTGCTGGTGCTGGTGGTGGGGGTGCTGGTGTTGGTGTTGATGATGGTGGTAATAGTGGTGGTGGTGGTAATAGTAGTGGTGGTGGTTCTCTTGAAGACTTTGGTGTATTGTGGTCCGAGTTTCCTGACGATGCCTTCTTTCTCCTGTGACAAGAAGAAAACTTACCGTCAAAATCCCAAAGTACGATTTTAGAAGTAAACGATGATTTAAAAAAGTTAGAATAAATCGATTGCGGGTTCAGCTAATTTACTCACAATATGCTGGACTGAAATATATGGAGCATGTGGTTTATAGACAGCATACAAAAATCTTCACACCCATAGATGTGAACGCAGCTGTATGGGGTGGAGGGGATTAAGTTACCCAAAAAAATTAAACGTTGAGGAAAATGAAAAGGGACAGGAATATAAACCTGCATGATACAAACATATAAGCAGAAGGTTAAAGTAAAGACGTCCCATAACCTACGTGGTCGTGGGGGAGCGAGGCGTCAGAGACCTCACTTCTCTAGGGCCAGCATATTGAGGGCGGCGCCCATCTCCTCTCCCTCGCTGCTTTACCTTCCCTGACCCTAAAGAGGGGCAGGTACCCATTTACAGCTGGGTGAACTAGGGGGGGGGGGGGTGGGATTGTACTGAAGCTAAGGCGCGCAAACGGTCACCCATGCAAGTGGTAACCACGCTCGACGCTGCTTAACCTTAGCTGGTGGAAAGCGAGTGCTCTGACCACCGAGCTACCCCGTCCCCATGAGCAGAAACACAGGTAGAAAAACAGCACTTTTTTTGTAAAGACGTGAGTAAGAAGAAAGGTGGCGGGGTGGTTAAGACGTTCGCCTGCCAACAAGTAAACTGTGCGGTTCTGGGTTCGATTCCCAGCCTCACCCTTTCTTCGCATACGCATAAACCTCAGAGATCTAGCCAAGGAATGAAAAAACAAGATGTGAGTGCACACACACACACACACACACACACAACACACACACGCGCGCGCACACACACGAACACGCACACACACGAAACGGATGACAAAATTTACAAAACTGCATATACACGGGGACTAGAAAAAAGCACACGAGTGCTTATTCCATTATCCTCGAAATAAAAGACTAAAATTAAAAGAATAAAAGAATAAAATAAAATAAAAATAATAAACACACACCACGAACACACACACACAAAACACACACACACACACACACACGCGAACACACACATACAAAACACAACACACACACGAACACACACACAACACACACACACCACACACAAAACACACACACACACACACACACACACACACACACACACACACACACACACACACACATACACACACACACACACACACACCCTTCGGATGAGACTATAAACCGAGGCCCCGTGTTCGAACACACGCAGAACATCTTGCGCACACGTTAAATCCTGTTCCGCTTTTCGGAAGAGTAGGCATTGTGTGCCGGTGGAAACAGATGACAAAATTGAAAAAAACTGCATGCACACGGGGACTGGATGTAAAAAAGCACATGAGGGCTTATCCATTATCCTTGATATAAAAGAATAAATAAATTTAAAAAATTAAAAAATAAATAAAACACACAACCATCGCACTACTAACCCACTCGCCATGTCCAGCCTCATCCTCATCTGCTTCTTGGCTCGCTCCACTTCGCTGCAGCCTGGAGAGGAGTTCCGTTTATGCCCCCTGCTGCCTTCCTCCCCCTCCTGCTGCCTTCTGGGTCCTCCGCTTTCCTGCCAGTCACCGCAACCCATCGTTTTCCTCTTTGAATGTCTGGGGCCTCTCCTCCTTTTGAGCGCTGTGGCAGTGTCTCTCCCCTGGGTTACGAGGTGGGAGAGAGGCCAGTTTGGTTTTGAAGCAGCGCGGGTTTTATTTCGTCGGTTGAAAGACGTGACGGCTTGTGCGGGTCTTTTCTTGGGTTCCGTCCGTGTGACGAATCGTTCTGGTCGTTTATGACGCTCCCATTTCTCTCGTTTCTTCTTTGCAATGATGATGATGATGACTCCTGGTGGTGGGTTGCGTCATCTTCCCTTTCGTGCGTTTCTCGTGACGAGTTATTATTGCTGTGCCGGTTTACGTTAAGGGTTCTTTCCAGCGATGATGACTCTCCCAAGCCGATCGTGTTCTCTCTCTTTCGGTTTCTTTTCTGTACTGGGGGAGAAGGCCTGAAGCTTGGATCACCCGGTTTCTTTTTCTTGCTGGCGCGGTAAGGGGGTCTGCGTTTGGGTGAGTCTGTGCTTTCCCCGTCAACAGCGGGGCTTAAGGCCCTACAACAGCCTGGTTCCCCCGTACTGTTTCTATCACTGCTCCGGCGGGAAGATGCCGGGTTCCGACGAGCAGATGTACACTCGGGCTTGCTTTCCGAAGAATGTGTCTCACTGCAAGATGACAGAGAATCGGATCTGGGCCTGCTTTGAGAACCCGAATACGGCCTTTCGTCTTTGGGAACGTGTGATGCCGATCTGTCTTTGCTTGGGATAAATGAACCCCCTTGTTCACCTCCTGACGTGTCTTTTCCCGGTGGAAATAAACCGTTTTGTTTGTCACCAGAAGCGTCATCGGCGGAACGACCAGCCTGTGATGTATCTCCCCGTTCCTCGGATTGTGTATTGTGATGGACTCTGTCAGCAGCGGGTGGGCGAGGTCTGTGGGTGCCAGGTCTGTGCTTCTGGGGATTCTTACGCGTGCACTGCTGCAGAGGGGAGGAGAGTGGTGGCAGCGTCTGAGACACAGGCTGCTGTTCCTTCCGTGACTTGGGTCGTTTCGCTGGTGGCGGCTCGGGAGAATGAGGGAGAGGCGAGATGCGGGACTGACCTGCAAACTGATCGCAGATAGACAGCATTTCTGATTTTTCAGTAGACAGCGTTTCTGACTTTTCAGTAGACAGCGTTTCTGACTTTTCAATAGACAGCATTTCTGACTTTCCAATAGACAGCATTTCTGACTTTCCAACAGACAGCATTTCTGACTTTCCAACAGACAGCATTTCTGACTTTCCATCAATAGACAGCATTTCTGACTTTCCAACAGACAGCATTTCTGACTTTCCATCAATAGACAGCATTTCTGACTTTCCGCGCAGTGTCTGTTCTGTCCTGTCTGCCACGTTTCTGGGAGCAGAGGCAACACTCTCGCTGCTGACTGTACTAGGCACCGCTCTGAGGGGCTGTGCTTTGCTCTGTCTTGATTCTCGTGCTGCACCGTGGGAGGCAGGTGTACAAGGCACTCCTTCACCAGAAGAACTCTCTGACGTTCTCCTCAATGGACCGTCTGCTGCCTTCGCTTTCAAGTCTCCTCTGTCTGTTTCAAGTCTGCAGGCAGTTACTTCTGAGATTTCGACATCTGAGGTTTTCGATTGGGAGTGTCTTGATCTCAAGGACCTCAGTACTGGGTCTTGTGCACAAGGGTTTGCAATGGTATGTTCCTGAGCTGCGGGAACGGTTATGTCCTCTTGTTTTTTGTGCATTCGTTCCACATCTGACGTTTCCCTTGAAATACCGTAGCAGCAATCAGGATTGCCTGACAGCGTATTCAACTCATTTCTCCTTTTTTCGGTTAAACCGGGTTCTGTTTCAGTAAAGTTCCTTTCAGGAGATTCAGACACCTCTTCCCTGAAAATATCGAAGCTTTCTTCCAGCTCATCCTCATCGTAAGGATCGTCTGCCTCAAACTCATTGATCACGGCTGAGCAAATTGCTAAGAGGGAGGCTTTCTTTGTACGTAAGTCGGCGAAATGCGAAAACTCCATCTCTGGCAGAGCGTTTTCAAAACCAAATGGAGCGTCCCTGAAGGCTGGGTAATCTGCTTTCCAGTTCCCATGACTCGTCTGTTGGGATGACAGTGACTCGGTGTGGAAGAGGGGTGAAGTGTGACCCAACTCTGCACAGCGTAGTCCTGGGTTTTCTCCGGTGGATGTTGGTTCTGTATCCCTCTGGGTCTTTTGAAAGCCAAGTGCGCTTCCTGTGGATCCTGCGCCACCTTTCCCTCTGCCCTCCTCTTTATCAGGCTTCTCCAACAGGGCTGTTCTAGCAGCGTGTTCATTTCTCTTTTTATCTGATTTTGCCGCTAACGGTGTCCCCACTTCCCTCGGTGAGGCGTGGGCTGTTCTTGCAGCGTTTTCACTTAGATTTTCGTGTATCTCCTCTACTAACATAGTTTCTCTTTCAGCTGGTGTACTTTCAGCGTAGATATATGTGCTTTCTCTTGCTAAACAGCTTGCTTCTTGGCTGTCTTCTCCCCAACAAAACACATCCTCCTCCTCCTCCTCCTCCTCCTCAACATGTCTGGCAGAATCTGCCGTTGGAGTCAGATCTGTTTTCTGCCTCTTCTTTCTTTGAGTCTCCTCAGTCACAGAAGCACGAGAGCCCTTCACCTCACATACTTCACCTCCAGACTTCACCCACGTCTGACTCTGGGAGCGAAGTGGATATGATGCTTCTGCCACAACGGTTTTCGTTTGATTCGAAGATTGTCTCAACTGGTGACAAATCCTAGGCAGAGGCTTCCCTATGAAACCGTCAGAAAAGGCAGGAGATGAGAATTCACCGTGAGAGCGAGCAGAAGGCGGATTAGGGGTGGAAGGTTTCCCAATCTTCCCAGACTCTCTGTGTTCTGGCCAAGTTTCTTCAGTTTCTCCGTCAGGTTCAACACTTTGACGCACGCTGCACGTTCCGACAGCAACAAACTGAGCCGATGTTTCACTGTCTACTTCTTTGGTGTTCAGGCCTGGCGTGGTGTCTTCATCAGAACTGTCTGCTCTCACTTCGTCCCCAGCTTCGCTCGCGGCCTCAGACAGGTCGTCGTCACTGCTGACCAGAGGGGTGACAACAAACACCATCTCATTCGGGGAGTAGGAGGTCAGGTAGTCCTCTTCGCTGCAAGTTTCCAACGCGGCTTTGGCAGTGGCTTGTTCGAGAGCGTTTGTAATGTTGTGATCATCAGAAATCTCCGTGCAAGGTTCTGTGGACTCAGTGTTCCCTGTCTGTCTGGAACCGTAATGCGCGTCCATGAATAACTCGGGCGTATCAACCTTTGGGTCTGTCTTCAGTAAAACATTTGAATTTGCCATCAGAGATCTCTGCTCAACACTGGAATACTTTCTGGCTGGCTTACCAGGCAGAACTGTTGACAGAACTGTTGGTTTACCAGGCAGAACTGTTGACAGAAAGCCAGGCAGAACTGTTGACAGAACTGTTGGCTTTCCAGGCAGAACTGTTGGCTTTCCAGGCAGAACTGATGTTGGCTTATCTGTTGGCTTACCAGGCAGAACTGTTGGCTTACCAGGCAGAACTGTTGTTGGCTTACCAGAAAGAACTGTTGCTGGCTTACCAGAAAGAACTGTTGGCTTATTAGGAATTACTGCTGTTCTGCTGCTAGCTTCTGACATTACCTCCGGATCCTCTGACAACTTTGCCGCTGACCCGGAGACGGCTTTACTGACGAGGTCGGAGCAGTCTTCTGGCAACAGAGTCACCGGCGACTCGGAGCTAACTGAGTTAGCTGCTTCTGCAGACATGCCCAGTTCTTCTCCTGGTGAGGCACCTAAGTTTCTGACTGTGTGTTGTGAAGAGAAACTGTCTGGTGTCCCAGACCTGGCCCCTTGCCGGTGGTCTCTTTGAGGCTGGAGTGACGGTCTTTGAGCTGAGGAATGCTTTGTCCGCAAAACTTCACGCCGCTTCTTACGTGACGAGTCTGTTAAGGAGTCCTGTTCTTCCAACACGTGGAGAGTCAGTTCCGATTCCTTGGAACCTTCCTGCAAAAGAGGAGAGCCCGTTTCTGAAGATTCTGCGGTATCCCTAGCATCTGCCGACGGGAACAGACAACGTGCAACATCCAAGACTTGGCCACTTAGTGTGGGCTGACTACTGTTCAATACGTGTGGCTTATCTGCGGCCCGTGAGCTAGTGTGTTGCTGAAGTAAGGAATCTGCGTGTGACCACCACGGTGATGTTCTAGCTCCTGATTCGTCCTCCACACATCTTTCAGAGGCAAACGCTGGGGATGCTTTATCGCTGGACAACACTGGGCCAACGCCTGGGACGGCGTTTGTCTTTGGATCGTTGTCAAACAGAAAAGAATCGTCCCACAACGTGGGAACAGGATCCGCGAATGACGTTGATGCTTCTTCGTGGGGCAGGTTGGGGGAGAAACCTAGGATGTCAGACAGGTCAAAACCTTCCGAAGCTGGGGACTGTTGAGCGGAGGTGGCCACCTTCTCCTGAAATGAACGGAAGGTGCCTTTCCCAGGTCCTGGAACGTCTAAACACTCTGTCCTTTTAGATGCTAGCTGGCTTTGGAAGAATTCAGTTCTCTCGTTGTTCTGGCAAGGTTTTCCTTCTATCTGATCTCCCTCCATATGTCTGAATAAACCAGAACTGACACTCTTTTCAGCCTGGTAGCTGTCAGTGCTAGTTAAACCTGCCATAAACTGGGAACTGACAGTTTTGGATGGCGTGCCACTTTCTGAAATGGCACCATCGTTCGTGCCATGTTCAGCAAGCTCGGATTCTGCAGGGATTTCAGAAGAGTGTCCGGAGTTCTCCAAAGCGTTTTCTCCGCTCAGGAAGCTGATATGGTCAGCGGTGGCGAATTCTGCGTTGTCTTTTCTGGTGGTTTGAGTAATTTTGCGATTGCTGTCACGTTTTCCGCAAGTGTTATTCTCCTCCGCACCGTCTTCGTTAATGTTTCTCCTTTGATGTCTGTCTCCAGAAATGCCACGCTCTTCTGAATATTTACCACAAGCACTTCTTTCTTTCACATGTTTTCCATGAACGTTACTCTTTTCTGCGTAGAGTGAGACGTCATGAGCTGGGTCATTTTCATCATGTGGGCCGTCATCCGTATCATTTTCACTGCCATGTGTGCCATCAATTTCGACGTCATTTTTATCGTGTGTGCCATCACCGACCACATTATCTCCTCCATGTGCAGTATCATCAACCACATCACCTTCATCATGTGTGGCATTACCGGCTTTGCCAATACCATCATTGACTTTGGCAATGCCATCATAATTGATGTAATCAGCCATGTGATTTTCAATGAACAGGGACCCACCATCAGCTATGTAATCCCCATCACGACTCACAGCACTACCTCTGTTATTTTCTTCTTCAAGTCCGACACTATCTGCACTGTACTTTTTGACGTCTATGACATCATCGGCGGTGTCGTCATCATCACGTATGACATCACTAAGTTCACCACGTATGAAGACATCATCAGCTATGTCATCTCCAGTTTGTTTGACGAATTTTTCTGCTGGGTTATTAAACTCATCATCCTGTGCGATGACTTCAGCTGCCTCATCCTCATTCTTCTGTCTTTTGCTCTCAGCCATACTGTCTTCAGTGCATCGAGTGTCACACTTGCCCACGTCATCTTCTGGATCACTTTTACGGTAATGCATCACACTTTCAGCCAAAGAATTTCCATCATCTTCAGATATGCCAATGTCACCTGTGCCACCTTCATCTTTGGTGTGTATGACATCTTCATCTGTGTCATCTTCCTCCGTGGCGCCTTCATCATCTATACCATTTTCATCCATGGCATCTTCGCCGTCTGTGTCATTTTTATCTCTGGCGTTCTCCTCGGCTCTGCCGTCTGCATGTATGCCATCATCATTCGTGCCATCTTTATCAGTGGCATTTCCGTCATCTATGCCACTTTCCGCCGTGCCATTGTCATCATCTCGGTCATTTTCAGCTTTCTCGTCTTTAGCTTCTCGTTCTTCTTCTTCTTCTTCGTCTACATCATCTTCAACGATGTCATCTTCAGTTATGCCAATGGTATCGTCTTTGTCTTCTACTTTGTCACTTTCAGCTTCATTTTCTTTGTTTACGTCATCAACAATGCCATCTTCATTTGTGCCATCTTCAATTATGCCATCTTCAATTACACTTTGTCCATCATCAGAGACATCCCCATGTATCCCATCTTTCTCTGCGACAATTTCAGCTAGGTCATCTTCATCTTCAGCTCCTACATCATCGATGTTCTCTTCATCGCCATCATCTACATACTTTTCATCATCTTTGTCCTCTTCATCATCATCTATATACTCTTCATCGTCTATTTTCTCTTCATCATCATGTATGCCATCTTCTTCATCTATGTCATGTTCATCATCATCTATATACTCTTTATCACCTACGTCATCTTCAGCTGTGCCACTTTCAGCTTTGCCATTTTCATCATCTACGCCTTCTTTCACGATTTCATCTTCAGCCATGCCACTTTCACCTATGCCATTCTCACCATCAACGTCACCTTCAGCTGTGATGGTTCTGTCTGTGCCAAATTCAGCTATGTCGCCTGTGTCAATGCCATCTTTATCTGTGCCACGTTCATCAACGTTATCTTCAACTTCGCCGCCCCTTTCAGTTGCATTATCTTCAGAACGTGATGGGCCCTGTGTGACTACATTATCATCTTTGAAGAGCTGTGTGACAAAACCGGTTTGTTGCGTGGTATCAGCAATAATAATGTCTTTTTCGTTGCCATCCATGATGACAATGGCTGTGTCATCGTCGTCAATATCATCTTTATGCATAGCGCCACCATCTTTGTCATTATGTGTGCCATAGTCAGCAGCATCACATTCATCAACATGTGTCACATCATCCGTTGCATTATTTACATCATCGTGGGTGACATCAGTTGCATCATTTTCATCACCGTGAGTGTCTTCAACAGCTGCATCATTTTCATCATAACATGTGTCTTCAACAGCTGCATCATTTTCATCGTAACATATGTCATCATCAGTTGCATCATTTTCATCACCATGTATGACATCAGTTGCAGCATTTTCATCATAACATGTGACATCATCAGTTGCATCATTTTCATCACCATGTATGACCTCAGTTGCATCATTTTCATCGTAACATGTGACATCATCAGTTGCGTCATTTTCATCATAACATGTGACATCATCAGTTGCGTCATTTTCATCATAACATGTGACATCATCAGTTGCGTCATTTTCATCATCACGGGTGACATCATCAGCTGCATCATGTTCATCATTATGGGTGACATCATCAGCCGCATCATGTTCATCATCAGCTGCATCATTTTCATCATCACGGGTGACATCATCAGCTGCATCATTTTCATCATCGTGGGTGACATCATCAACTGCATAATTTTCATCATCATGTGCGGCATTATCAGCTACGTCATTTTTACCATCATTAGTGGCATCAGCTGCTGTATCATGTTCATCATTACGTGTGGCAGTTTCCCTTTTTGTTTCATCTCTCGCCATGTCCTCTTCCTGGGCGATGTCATCTTCGGTGTCGTCCACACAATCTGCTTTGTGTTCGATGACATTTTCAGCCCCATCATCTTCAACAACAACATGAGTGATGCCTTCTCTTTTCTCATCTGTGCAGCCTGGATCTTCACTGTCCAGTTGACTGTCAACATAAGTAATATCGGCTTCATCATCGCGACCTTTGTCAGGCCTAGCCTTGGGACTGGCTTGTGGGTGTTTTCTGATAACCTTAGTATACGCATTGGCTGCTTTGTTGCTGGCGTGTTCTTTAGGGCGTTCTTGGTCTACCTCAGCTACATTGTCACTGGTAGAGTCGGTTTTACTCGTAGGTTCAAGTTGTTTCCTGATTGTACCGACAGACAGATCACGTTCGGTAGTGTGGTCTTCCATGGTATAGTCTTCTGCTTCGCTAGTGCCAGAGTCCTCTTTGGACATTTGCTGCAGTCTAGCTTCAATGTTGGTGACACAAGGTGAGGATGCTGAACTCTTCGTTTCTGCCTGATCTTCCTTTGGTTTGACAACAGCAGCAGAAAGATCATACCCAAGACGGTCATCTTCAGGAAGGTCATCGTCGACGGTGTAGTCTTCAGTGTCACTTGTGTCAGGATCGTCTTTCACGTCTGCGGAGTCATGCTGCAGTATAGCTTCAAGGTCGGTAAAACGATGCCGGGATTCTGAATCCACTTTTGTCGGACCTCTCTCGGAGCTGGCAGAACTTAGACCTGCAGTGGAGGATAGCGCTCTGCTGCCTGAAAATGAGGGAGCTGTTTTTCTGAAACCATCTGCTGCCAGGAAAGAAGACGACTTCTCAACGCTGTGAACGTCTTCCACAGCATTGTCTGAGCAGACGACAGGAGTTACAGCTGAGGTGGTACCAGGAGTCTCAGCTGCCTTTTCGCTTCTCTGACACTCTGATGCCAAAGGCAGACCTTTAGGAGACTCAACATCACTGCCAATGTTTCTGTAAGCCGCGCGCAATGGATGAAGTTCACGTTTTGACAGTGATGGCAGTAAGGGTGCTACCGATGATCTTTTTTCAGTTTTGTTGTTTAAACGAAACCATCTCAAATAACTGACCTGCTTTTTCAAGTCTTTCAAGGCGAGTTCAGAGTGGAGGTCAGGCGAGTGTATATCGTTATATCCTTCCTCCGTTCCGTTTCTAGACGAGAAGACGTCTACTTCCCTGCGTCGCTTAATTCTGGGCTGCCTTTTCCCCTCAGACTTCCCTCTGTCGGAACATTCCTGAGAGCTGTGTGGACTTAAGGCAAGGCCTGCCTTGTCTGAACCATGACAGGAGACATCAGTGTCTCGGAGTGAATCGTCACTGTTGCTGTTGACAGACGCGTCATGCGCTAACGACAGTTCGTCCTTCTTTTCTGAAGCTGATGTCCATGTTCGACTTTCTTGCTTTTTCTTTTCAGGAGCTTTTGAACGATCTCTTCCTCCCTGGTTAGGAGATTTTATTTGAAGTGCTTGATCTTGTCTTCCTCTCTGGCTAGGAGATTTTATTTGAAGTGCTTGATCTTGTCTTCCTCTCTGGCTAGGAGATTTTATTTGAAGTGCTTGATCTTGTCTTCCTCTCTGGCTAGGAGATTTTATTTGAAGTGCTTGATCTTGTCTTCCTCTCTGGCTAGGAGATTTTATTTGAAGTGCTTGATCTTGTCTTCCTCTCTGGCTAGGAGATTTTATTTGAAGTGCTTGATCTTGTCTTCCTCTCTTGCTAGGAGATTTTATTTGAAGTGCTTGATCTTGTCTTCCTCTCTGGCTAGGAGATTTTATTTGAAGTGCTTGATCTTGTCTTCCTCTCTGGCTAGGAGATTTTATTTGAAGTGCTTGATCTTGTCTTCCTCTCTGGCTAGGAGATTTTATTTGAAGTGCTTGATCTTGTCTTCCTCTCTTGCTAGGAGATTTTATTTGAAGTGCTTGATCTTGCCTTCCTCCCTGGTTAGATTTCATGTGAAGTGCTTGATCTATCTTTTTGCTACAGACTGGTTTTCCTCTTCCACGAGCATTGCTGTCCTGGCTTTCTGAGGTACCCGCTTTGCTTGACTGATGAATGCTGCTCTCTAAATTCCCAGGACAGGTCTTGGCTTTCCACGAGACCCTTTCCCTCAATAGTCTACTGCTGGTGTACCTCACCATGCTGTCAGCACTGTCTCCACTCTCTGACAGTCCCCCATGTCCCGGTGACTTGCCATCTGCAACGGAATCTGACCCATCCGCATCTCTGCCCTCTTCTCTTCCGTCTTTCCACTCTGAAGGGTAGTTGGGAAAGATTTCTGTGGTTGCCTCTTTCACTGGAGCTTGTTCACTCTTCTCTGTCTCTTCTGTATCGGCTGCTGGGTGACTTGGGGGTATAGCCTCATCCTGTCTATCATTCTTCTTCGCTGTCTTTCCCAGTGTAGCCTCAGGGTGATCAGGACCTCTGAGAGGCTGATCACTGAGCTTCGCCGTGTCTTCAGCAAGAACAGGTTTATCCGAGGTCTTTCTACGACATGACTGACCTTTGCTTTCAGCTTCTTCGTTTACCATCTCTGATGGCTCCGAAGATTTGACTGAAGATGGTGGACCTTTCCTTTGCACCGTGTCACGACTGGTGATTCTTGAACTTGAAGAAGCCACCTTGGAATCTTTACTCTCACATCTTTCAGCGACTCTTCTCCTGGAGTCTGAGGCACTGGGACACTGACCGTTACTTGTATCCATCTCTTCGGCGCTGATCTGTGGGCTGCTTGAATTCCTTCTGTCGCAGGCCGGGTTCCCTCTACTCACCGCGTTATCACAAACAGGGCCAGCATCGTCTGAACGCTTCTGCTTGGCTGGTCGTCCTCTCCCTTTCACTTTCTTGTCAGAAGGAGCCTGTGAAGAAAGCGAGATCTTTTCTTTGGAAAACAGAGCCACGTCCTTGTGTGGAAGTCCTCTGTCATCGTCTGAGGTCCCCTTAGTTCCTTGTAGGTCTTTCTTCTCCTTCAGCTCTTCGAGGCACGTATCCACATCTGCTCGTATGTTTTTTCGGGGTTGCCTTTTCCTGTTCGCAGCGGTGTTCGCTGTTCTTCCCACACTGTGGGATGTCGTTTTCTGTTCAGCCAGAGGTCCTGCACAGACTGTGCTGCTGCTGCTGCTGCTGCTGTGTAATATCTTTTCTATAGTGTCTGGGGTTTGGGTCCCGCAAGACTCTACAGTTTTCTTGGGAGGCTTCTTCAGCTGAGGGTTTGATGTGTACTGTGTGTGTGCGATGCTGCGGTTCTGTACTGTCAGACCTGCTCCAGGTTCCCCACCACTGGGGCTGGCTGCTGTGTCCGCTGTGTCTGCTGTGTCCGCGCTGCTTTGCTGCACGATCTTCCCGGCAGGGGACGTCGCTCCTGAGTGTAGGCCATCAATGTTAGCAGGAGAGTTCTGACCGACATCACACGTTCTCTGCTGGAGGTCCTCACAGCTCGAGGTAGTAGGGTCACCAAAGAGAAATCCCTTTTCTTCAGGCGTTTCATGTACGGCGTTCACATTTTCACCACCAACGCTTGGTATCTTCTGATCCTGGTGTTCCAAATTATCCTCAGAGTTATGACCATCTGGGCTGAACGGTTCTTCTGGCGTATCTTCATGGCCTTTGTCAAAGCCTTGTAGCTCACTTACATCCACTTCTGCAGCTATGCTAGAAGCGGCATCAGGAGCATCATCAATTCTGGAGCGACTTTCCTGTTCTGCACCGTGAACAGGATGACGGACGGGAATCTCTGACACAAACTGATGACAACAACTCTGTTCTGATGAGGGTGGAATGGGTGAAGTCTCGAAACGATTTTCGACGGCTGCGTTCATTCCTCCTTCTCTGGGGACAGTGGAGTTTTCTGACACCTGTCTGTCTTGCGGGGCCTGATACCGAGAAGAACTCCTGTCAGCTGCGGGAAAGCTTTCCACTGAACACGAGTCCTCAGCAAGGATACCTCCTGACGTGGCCTGGTCAGCTTGACCCCAGTCACCGCCAGCAGCAGGTCGTGCAGAAGGCGACGTCTGATTTTCATCCTCCATGCTGAAGGTTCTGTCTTCACATGAAGCGGTAGCGCTGGCTTTTTTCGGCATGCTCATGACTGGCAAAACCCTCCCTCTCCCGCCCAACAAACATTGGTAGATCATCTCAGGAGGCAGGCGAACTGTGGACTCCCCTGTGACTACCTGGCTGCGACAATGTGTTCCTTTCCCCTCTGCAGGCTGCTGCAACCCCACATTGCCGACAACCCTCTGATGCCGCTCCGCACACTCTTCAGAGAGGCGTGCAGATCCATCAGCGGTGATCTCCTTAGCGGCACACCTCTCCGACGTTGTCTGTGTACCTGACTGTTTGCCTGGTGAAGGCAGACCAGGAGCGTTGTTGCTCACGTCGGCTGTAGGGTCCCTGTCCACGCTGGCCCCTGAAAGGTTCTCAGCCGGCTGGGTCACAGTCATGTACCGCGATTCTAGCTTCTTGAACGTGTCCTTGTCCACGATGATGACTCTGCCTGCAGCTGCTGCGGCGCCAACCGCCTCTCCTGGCCCAGGTCTTGTCGCGGTCGGAGTTAGCGTCACTCTCTGCAGGCTCGTTCTCCGGTACCCGCTCTTCCAGCCAGGCTTGACCGGCCTCCTGCACACCCGCACAGGCTGTCTGTCGGAGCACGGCTCAGGCTGAGATGGCGCAGAGTCGGTGCAGACAGCTGCAGTGCCGAAAGGCGTGGCTACAGAACTGCGGGAGTTACGCCCTGCACCACCCGACTGCTCCGACATACTCCGCTCACTGCTGCTGGCAGCAGAGCTCTCTGTTCTGGAGATGTCCGTGACTTCGTGGTCAGTTTTCTCAATACGTACGCCTTCAGGTAGGGCTGGCTGTTTTTGACTGCCGGGAGACAGAAGCAGAGAAGATGTTGCAGACATTTTCTGGCAGGCAACGTTTGCTTCATCGCTTTCGTTTTCAACTTCAGCAAAGCTCTGGAATGATGACGTTTCAAGCGCCTGGCTTTTCCTGCCTCCGTTTATTTCCCCGAAAATCTTGGTAGCTGCACCTCCACCTCGACCTTCTTCACTGCGACCAGCGGCGCCTGTACAAACACCATCACGGCTTCCAGCACATGAAGAAGAAGAAGAAGCCGACTTTGCGCTGTTGGCAGCCATCAGAGCTGGACTGTTCTCTGTATAGGGACTGTTCTCCGTGCCTGCCCTGGCCACAGACAGGCTGGTTATTGTACTGGATGCTGGTGCTATTGGCTTCGAACCCAGTGACCGAGTGTTCATGCTGGTGTCAGGGGTTGGGTGTGGGGCGTTGTGTTCCAGTGACTGGATGGGAGGAGCGTTGTTGTCGTCGTTGTTGTTGTCGTCACCACCACTGTTGTCAATGTCACTGATAGGAGACAGTGGAAAGTGATGAAGGTCATCAGTAGCAGCAGCAGCAGCAGTTGCAGAACTCATGAAGCCTCCGTCTTCTTGATCTCCATGTCTTTTCCCGTCAGTGGCCTGTACACACACACACACACACACACACACACACACACAAACACAAACACAAACACACACACACAATGTGCATACAATGTCTGGTCAGGTAAGTTATCATATATACATACACACACACACACACTCGCTCTCTCTCCATTGGGGGTATTATTAATTTGGTTGTCCCCCCCACCCCCCACCCCCCACCTCTTTTTGTTTTCATTTTGCTTTTGGTTTCTTCGCTGTTTCAGTGTTTGGTTATTCTGGTTGTTTTTGTATTTTTTGTTTTGTTTTATTATTTATTTTTGTTTTTTTTCCTTCTTTTTGTGGGGAGGGGTGTGTTGTTTTTTTCTTTTTATTGTATGAGTGTATGGGTATTGGGTATATTTTATTATCGTATGAGGTATCCCTAAGGGCGGGGCTGAATGTAAAAAAGCATATGGGTGCTTATTCCTTATCCTCGAAATAAAAAAAATTGTCATTGTCATTCTCTCTCTCTCTCTCTCTCTCTCTCTCTCTCTCTCTCTCTCTCTCTCTCTCTCTCTCACACACACACACACACACACCACACTCACCCACCCACACATCCATAAACACAGTCACACACCCTCCCACCCACCCACCCACACACACACCACCACCCCCACATATACTACTACTACTACTACTACTACTACTACCACCACTACTACCACTACTACCACTACTACTACTACTACTACTACTACCACCACTACTACTACTACTACTACTACTACTACTACTACCACTACTACTACTACCACTACTACTACTACTACTACTACCACCACTACTACTACTACTACTTTTACTACTACTACTACTACCACTACTACCACTACTACTACCACCACCACCACCACTACCACTACCACCACTACCACCACCACCACTATCCTACTACTACTACTACTACTACTACTACTACTCACCCTCAAAGGAGAAGGCGGCAGAGGGGAGAGCACGAAAGATGAACAACACACCATAGCATCCACCACCTTCATCACCTTCGCCAACTTCCTCCCACCACCACCACCACCTCCTTCACCACCACCACCACCACCACCACCATCTCCACTCCACTCCACACCGCCTCCACCACCCTCCCGATCCAAATTCGCCCTCCCCATCGTCACTTTGTCGCAAGGCCCCTCGGCGTCTCCTCCAATTTTCTCTTTTTCCTCGCTGGGCGACGGACGCTGCCAGTCCCTCTCTTGGGAACTCTCTCCGGTTTCGCTGGACGAAGCTTTCCCCGCGGGCTCTGCGAAAGTCCCTGGAGCAGCGGGGACCGTTACTGGAGCGTTCCCAGCCAACGCTGGAGCATTTTCAGCCGTTACTGGAGCGTTCCCAGCCAATTCTGGAGCATTTCCTGCCGTTACTGGAGCGTTCCCAGCCAATATTGGAGCATTTCCTGCCGTTACTGGAGCGTTCCCAGCCAATATTGGAGCATTTCCTGCCGTTAATGGAGCGTTCCCAGCCAATATTGGAGCATTTCCTGCCGTTAATGGAGCGTTCCCAGCCAATACTGGAGCATTCCCAGCCAACACTGGAGCATTTCCAGCCGTTACTGTAGCATTCCCAGCTAATATTGGAGCATTCCCAGCCGTTACTGGAGCGTTCCCAGCCGTTACTGCAGCATTCCCAGCCAATACTGGAGTATTCCCAGTTGGTACTGCAGCATTCCCTTCCGTTACTTCAGAATTCCCAGCCGTTACTGCAGCATTCCCAACCGTTTCTGGAGCACTCCCAGCCGCTACTGCAAAGCTTCCAGCCAAGACTGGAAATTTCCCAACCGTTACTGGAGCACTCCCGGCCAATATAGGAACACTCCCGGCCAGTACTGAAGCATTCCCAGCCAATATAGGAGCACTCCCGGCCAATACTGGAGCATTCCCAGCCAATATTGGAGCATTACCAACCGCTCCATTCCCAGCCAATACTGGAGCATTCCCGGCCAGTACTGGAGCATTCCCAACCGCTACATTCCCAGCCAATACAGGAGGAATATCCCCGGTCAAGAGTGAAGAAGCACGGTTATCCTCCTCCACTCCCGAACTGTTCTGGGTCGTTCCTCGACCCTCCGAATCCTCCCCAAGCGTCCCCGACCCTTTGCCACCTGAAGGCTGGCTGGATGAATGTCCCGGGACGGGCTGCACTTCGCTGGCGGAGACGGGCAGCTGGGGGTCCTCTGCTGGTGACCTCGGGGCGGGAACTGTGTCGGAGGGCTGTGGGGTCGTCCATCGGGGAGCATCTGGGACGTCTTGACTCTGGCCACCGTCTGTGTGCCATCTCGGAAAGGTGTTAGTTTATGGAATAAGGCTGTGGCGGTATGTTCAATGTTCAGGTTATTGAATGTATGCGTGTTTGGGTTAATGGTAACTACACTCTCGGGTTACTACTGAATGTACGTGATGGTATTTCAAACGGTTGCTTTAACGGAATAATTGTCGATATTGACGAAACTGAATGGTGAATTGATAGATTTTGGGGGGGCTACGGTTTAAGTGGTAGTCTTTGCTTCTTTTGTAGTGTGTATTATTGTTGTGCGTTCTATGATTTCACTTGAGCCACCGGGAGTTTCTCATTTAAGAAAATCATGAGGTTAAAAAAAAGCAAGATATTGCTTTGAACTTATGTCAGTGTTGCTGCGTTTCTCTGTACTTTGGTGGGGGATTTTCTATTTCCTTTCAAGCTACAGCCAACGAGCTTTGCCATCAAGGACATCACAACAGACAATAAAATATTACTAGCGGGGGGACGGGACAGTTTAGTGGTCAGAGCACTCGCTTTCCCCCAGCT
>CM054165.1:12043908-12046408 GCA_028751875.1 Rapana venosa
TCTATCTATCTATTCTATCTATCTATCTATCTTCTATCTGTCTATCTATCTATCCATCTTCTATCTATCTGTCTATCTATCTTCATCTCATCTATCTATCCTCATCTATCTATCTATCTATCTATCTGTCTATCTATCTATCATCTCTCTATTATCTGTCTGATCTATCTGATCGTCTTCTATTAACTGCCTCTTCTAATGCTATCTGTCTGTTTCTATCTACCTCCGTTTCTCTATCATCTATTTCTTCCTCTATCTTCTATCTATCTATGCGTGTCTGTCTGTGTCTGTCTATCTATCTTCTTCGATGACTGTTACATATCTAGTCTTCTGTTATTATCTTCTTTATCTTTTCTCTATCAATCTATTCGTCTGTCTATCTAATCTACCATCCTCACGTCATCATATCTGTCCATCTGATCTATCTTCTATCTAGTATATCTATCTATCGTCATCATCTATTGTCTATCTATCTGATCGTGTAATAATCTAAATCAAAAGTCGGTGGCGCGTTGTCTTTGGCGACATTTCGCTTCCTACCGGGGTATGGCTAGTCTCTCGATCTATCATCTGTTGTTAACAATCTTCGTGACTTAAAAGTCGGTCATAAAATTGTCTGCAAAATCTAAAAAAAATCTAAACAATATCTGTCTGTCTATCCACATCATCATATATACTAAATCTATCCATCAACTATCTATCTGTCTATCTATCAGTGGGACGGTCTCTCGGGTACACACAGAAATCTGAGGTGAATCTGTGCTGTAAGTGGTTAATACTGTCTATCTATCCTTCTATCTATCTGAATGTATCTATTATCTTCTATCTGTCTAATCCATACATGAGGAGAAGTCCGGTTACAGCAAGAAAACTGGAGGGGTGGGGGGGGGGGGGGAAGGGGAGGACTCGGAGGGACTGAAGTATTCTTCACAGTTGAACCCACATACAAAGGTTTGTTGAGATAAAGTGGAAGGAGAGAGAGAGAAGAGGAGAAGAGAGAGAGGAGAAGACGAGAGAGAGAGAGAGAGAGGAGAGAGAGAGAGGAAGGAGAAGGAGAGGAGAGAGAGAGAGAGAGAGGAGAGAGAGAGAGAGAGAGAGAGAGAATCTAGCGAAACTAAATAAATGAATGAATAAATGAACAAATAAATAAATGATGCCATTCTAATTGTTTCGAGGGAACATAAAAATAAGCACACTGATTATTAATTTTGTCAGGAATTGCGAAAAAAAAAAACGTTATTCATTTTTTAAATGTTAGCATAGCTTACTATCTTAAAAGCAGACTACAGTCATTTGATAGCGTGCACTGTGTATTATATTATATTATATTATATTACATTATATTATATTGTGTTATATTGTTATATTACATTGTGTTATATTGTTATATTACATTATATTATATTATATTGTGTTATATTGTTATATTATATTACATTATATTATACCATATTATATATCATATTATATTATATGATGGTGTGGTGTGGTGTGGTGTGGTGTGGTGCGGTACAGTGCAGTGCAGTGTAGTGCAGTCCAGTGTAGTGTCATGTAGTGTAGTTTATACCACTTTAAGCCACGGCAGATTTCTTTGCTTAAAACTAATGCTGCTCTTCCTGAGGAGAGCGCGTCGCCACAAAAGCAGCGCCACCCATTTCTTTTTTTCCCTTCTCCTGCCTGCAACTGCATTTTTTTTCCCCTATCAGAGAGGCTTTTGTCCACAGAATTTTTCCAGGGACAACGTTCTTGTTGCCGTGGGTTCTTTTACGTGCGCTACGTAACACACATGACCTCGGTTTATCGTCTCATCCGAAACACTTACCATCTAGACAACCACTCACGGTCTAGTTTATTTTATTTATCTATTCATTTATTTCGAGGACAATGGAATAAGCCCTCGTGTGCTTTTTTTTCATACAGTCCCCGTTTGTATGCAGTTTTGTAAATTTTTTCATCCGTCCCCACCGGTACACAATGGCCTACTCTTCCGAAAAGCGGAACGGGTTTTAACGTGAGCGCAAGATGAGATGAATGAGGGGGGGGAGGAGGTTTCGGGCCCAAAACGGGGATCGAACCACCACACACTTGAATGGAAACCGGGACTGTTGGCTGTCTAGACAGGCGTGTTACCTCTACACCACCGTTCCACCTTAGAAAGGAAATCCGAGTAGAGGCAAAAGTGTCATGTCCGTGTGATAATCCGATGTCACTGGCGCACCACTATTTGTATCATACCCCCCACCACTTGCATACTGAAGCACATCTGGTGGCACGCGTGGCTTGTGTGCTTTCTGCGTGCACGCGTGCGCAAGTACACACACACACACATGCATACACGCGCGTGCTCGCATACGCACACACACACCACACACTAACACACGTTAAATCCTGTTCCGCTTTTCGTAAGAGTAGGCCATTGTGTGCTGGTGGGAACGGATGACAGAATTTACAAAACCGCATACACACGGGGACAGGATGTAAAAAAAAGCACATAAGTGCT
>CM054165.1:12048908-12063908 GCA_028751875.1 Rapana venosa
ACGGACACATACACACACACACACACACACACACACACACACACACATATGGACACATACACACACACACATACACACGGACACATACACACACACAGGGACACATACACACACACACATACACACACGGACACATACACACACACATACAAAACACACACATACAACACACGGATACATACACACACGGACACACACACACACGCACACATACACACACGGACACATACACACACACGGACACACACACACAAAACACACACACACACACACACATACACACACACTAAAGATTCACAACAACAAACACGTTTTGTATGGGATACAAATTCCAAAGGACAATTTGAAAAGGCACTTCTACTACCAGCAATACAATCACACATAAAAACAAATAAAAACTGAAACAAATACATATTAAAACAAATAAAACAAAGTACAAAGCACCTGATTCCACAAACGTAGTAAATGAACATTCCAGACAACTGTCTGATATCTTTCTCAAAGTGGCACAATTAAGCTTGAGGACCAGAAAGTCAAAACCGGTAAGAAGAATTAAACACAATAAAAAATGGTTTGATTCGGAATGTAACAGTACAAGAAAAGAAGTAAAGTCTCTACTAAATGCAATAAATAGAACCCCGTATAAACCTGAACTTCGAGAAAAATACTTTATGAAAAGAAAACAATATAATACTTTAATAAAAAAGAAAAAGAAAATCTTCAAAAATTCACTGGTATCACAGCTACATGATGCCATTGACGAAGATCCAGTATATTGTGGAAAACTTTACAAAAATTAAAAGAAAGTGAAGATGATGGATTAAAACATCATAATCATATTAGTAGCAGTAAATGGACTGAACACTTAAAAACACTTATTGGTAAAGAACCGCAAATAGATCCAGACCACAAAAAGCAAGTACTAAGCAGGTTTAATGACTTAAAAGTATCTAATAACCCACTGCTAGATAAGCAAATTACAACTGAGGAAATTGCAAAAACAATCAAAAAGTTGAAAAATAACAAATCGCCTGGAAAAGATGGAATCACAAACGAAATGATCAAATCAGTTTCATCTAATGTTATAGAGATAATGCGGAATATTTTCAATTTAGTATTAGAAACGGGTATATATCCCTGTGACTGGAAAGTAGGAGTGAATGTCCCAATCTATAAGAACGGATGCATATACAACCCAGAAAACTACAGAGGAATAACGTTGACAAACACTATTGGAAAACTTTTTTGTCAAATACTGAACCATAGAATTTCTGAATATTTAGAAAATAACAATAGTATTGTTAGAGAACAAGCTGGTTTCAGAAAAGCATGCAGAACAACAATTTAATAGATAGTGTACTGAAAGTAAAAACTAAAAGACTTTATTGCTGCTTTGTAGATTTTCAGAAAGCGTTTGATAATGTGTGGCACGAGGGTCTTCTTATAAAGTTAAACGAAATAGGAATAACAGGCAAAACTTTTAATATCATTAAAAACATGTATTCCAATGCAACAATATTTACAAAAATACGAGCAAACACACAGATGAAATCATAGTCAGAAAAGGGTACATCAGGAAATACATTAAGTTCTACATTATTAATGTATATGTCAATGATATAGTTTCAATATACTGATGAGAAAGATTTGCCATATATAACCGCAAAGACAGAATTCCTTGTTTACTCTATGCTGATGACCTGGCATTGCTATCAACAACCAAAATAGGTCTTCAAACTAAACTGAATAAACTGCAAGAATACTGTTCTAATTGGGTTTAAAGATAAACAAAACAAAAACAAAGGTAATAGTCTTTACGAGATCACCTCCTAAAATTCCAATTCATTTTTAAAAGTGGAGAGCATGTAATTGAAACAGTAGAAACTTATAAATATTTTAGGTGTCGTTTTTTTATCAAACGGAAATTTCAAGCAACACAAGAACATTTAGTAAAACAAAGCAACAAAGCAATATACGCCTTTAAAAAGGGCAATTCATGGACAAAATTTAAAGACTACTATATAATGCGTTTATTTGACTCACTGATAACCCCTGTTTTAACCTATGGAGCAGAAGTTTGGTTTCCTTTTTGTTTTAATGGGGATACAGAATTTCATATTGATAAACTGTTCAAGCATGCTTATCCAATCAGTTTTGTATGAGAATTTTCATGTAAAATTTTGTAAACAAATGATAGGAGTTCATAAAAAAGCATTAGTACTACCCACTTTGGGTGAATTAGGGAGATTTCCACTGACCCTTAAAATCATATGCCAGATAATATCCTTTTGGATTCATTTGACAGAATCAAAACCAGACTCTTATATAGAATAGTATACGATTATTTGAAACAGAAGAATACATACGATAAATGGATAAACACAGTGAAAAATATTCTGTACACAATTGGATTCAAACATGTCTGGAAGAACCAAAGCACTCTTAATGTTCATGGTTGAGTTATGCTGTTAGAAGAAAACTTGAGGACATGTATAAAACATTTTGGATCTACCAAAAGAAAGAGTTTGCAAAACTAAAATTTTATGATTTTGCTACCAAAGAATACAGATTGAACCATACTTAGTAAACTATGAAAACAAAACTCATAAGAAGACATATTGTAAATTTCGCACAAGCTGTCACAATTTAATGATAAGAAAGGGAGACACCAAAATATATCCAGAGAGACAGAAAATGTAGACACTGTAACAAAATTGAAGATGAGTTTCATTTACTTGATGAATGCATTTTATATGATGAACTCAGAAATAATTTGTTATTAAAAATCAAAACGAGAGACAAAGAACGCAAAAACTGTGTACATAAATTAAGTGACATAATCACAGTTGATATATATCAAGCAGATATCATCAGATATGTGTATGAGTGTTTTGAAAAAAGAGAGAAAGAGAAGTAGAATACAACATGTTTTTTGGTGTACATCACTTTTAGCCAAAATAGATAATTATAGTTGATGTTTTTGTTGTGTCAAATAAGTCTACATGACTTAAATGGCAATAAAATATTCTGAATCTGAATCTGAATCTGAATTCTTCTGAATCTCACATACACACACGGACACATACACACACACACATACGGACACATACACACACACACACATACACACACGGACACATACACACACGGACACATACACACACACACACATACACACACACACACACACACACATACAAACACATACACACACACAACGCAACACAACACAACATACCACGCCCCCCCCCCCCCCCACACACACACACACACAAACACACACACGGACACACACACACACACACGGACACATACACACCACACATACACACACGACACACACACACGGACACAACACACACACACACACCACACACCACACACATACACACACATACACACACACTTCTCCATGACATCCAATCTACCCAGTTCAAATCACAAAAGCACCCCCACCAGGGAAGACAAGAGTCTTGTCGACCTTGGCTACAGGTCAGTGCATTCACACACCACACACAAAACCACACACATACCACACACACACACACATACAAAACACACACACATGCACACACACATACACACACAACTACACCCCCAACACACACCACACACCCCACACACACACACAACCACACACACACACACACATACACACACACACAACTACACACACACACAACTACACACACACACACACACCACACACACACAACCACACACACACACACACACACACACACACACACACACACACACACACACAACACCACATGCACGCACGCACACACACACACACATGCACATACACACACACATGCACACACACACACACACACAACCACACACACAACCACAACCACACACACATTCACACACACACAAACACACACACAGACATGCACACACACATGCACGCGCGCGCGCACACACACACACACACAGACACACACACACACGCGCGCGCACACACACACCCCGCGCACACATACACACACACCTACACACACACATTCAACACACATACACATACATGCGCGCGCGCGCGCACACACACAGCTTTTTTTTTTTGGCTGCAACCGAAAAGTGTGGCCTAGTATTCTAAGTTTACACACACACACCGCAATATTTTTTTTTTTGCTGCAGCTTAAGTGCACACACACACACACACACACACACACACACACACACACACACACACACACACACACACACACACACACACACACACTAACATCAACCCCCCACCCACCCCACCCCCCATCCCCACACACTTACACACACACACACACATACACACACTTACACACACACACAAACACACACACACACTTACACACACTTACACACACCCCCAAACTTTTTTCTTCTTTCTTTCATGTGTGTGCACCAGCCGAACAGTGTCGGTTGCTCGCATTCTAAGTTTTACTACGAGGAGTAAGCGTAGTGAAGTAACTGACACCTTTGCCTGCGTCCCTGTATGGACTGGCGGAAAAAATTATACAGGGCTGACAGAACAGGTATGGAGAGACACAGACAGATAGACAGAGAAAGAAAGAGAGAAAGACAGAGAGAGTGAGACACAGAGATAGACAGAGAAAGAAAGAGAGAAAGACAGAGAGAGTGAGATACACAGAGAGACAAAGTGGCAGTAGATAGGGTAAGTAGGTAAGGAGTTATGAATTTTTCCGTGCTTATGATTCGTAAAAGGAGATATTGTGTCTTTTGTTCATGTACTTGCACAAAAGTTATGATGTTGATGGTGTACAGGTTGGTGGGAAAGGTTAGGTTGTGGGTTTTAGTGTGGTGTAGTGGTGTGTGGAGGGGGAGGTGGCAGGGTGGGGGAGGGGGTTGAGTGAGTGTTCGTTCGTCCCGTGCGTGTTGTGGGTGTGTGTTGTGTTCGCACTGACGCAAAAAGTACCTCGCTGTGTGTTGTTTGCACGGCTTGCAATGTTGTACTGTATGATGTACTTTGTTTACTGTGCATTTGTTGTCTTCGATTTGACGTCTGTTATCTCATGTGTGCATGCTTCCGTGCGTGCCTGTTTGTGTGTGTGTGTGTGTGTGTGCCTGCGCGCGCTGCGTGTGTGTGTGTGTTGTGTGTAGTGTGTGTGTGTGTGTTGTGTCTGTGTGTGTGATGTTGTGTGTTGTGTGTGTGTGTGTCGCGTGCGTGCGTCATGTATGTGTGTATGTGGTGTGTATGTGTGTGTGGTGTGTGTATGTATGTGTATGCTGTGCGTCTGTGTGTGTGTGTGTGTGTGTGTGGTGTGTGGTGTGTGTGTGTGTGTGTGTGTGTGTGTGTGTTTGTGTGTGTATGTTTTGGTGTGTGTGTATGTGTGTGTTATGTGTGTGGTGTGTGTGTGTATGTGTGTGTATGTGTGTGTATGTGTGTGTGTGAAATGGTTAAGTAGAGCGTTTGTACACTTATCTCATACTGATGTACCTGCGTCTCTAAAGGAGAATGATGCGCTTGGTCACACTGTGTTCAGCGTGGCACACCCACTGTTACCCTTTTGGCAGGTGGTCTGAGTTTGGATGTTGTTTTTCTTCTGTTGTGTGTGTTTGTTTGTTTGTTTGTTTGTTTGAGAGTGTGTTTGTGTGTGTGTGCGTGTGCGTGCGTGCGTGCGTGCGTGCGTGTGTGTGTGTGGGGTGGTGGTGGGTGGGTGGGTGAGTGAGTGAGTGAGAGAGTGAGTGTGTGTGTGTGTCTGTGTGTGTGTTTGCTCATGCACACATATGTATGTACCTGAGCGCGTGTGTGCGTGTGTGTGTGTATGTGTGTGTGTGAGAAAGAGAGAAAGAAAAAAACCAACTGTGTGTGTGTGTGTGTGTGTTTGCTCATGTATGCATATGTATGTACCTGAGCGCGCGTGTGTGAGAGAGAGAGACAGAGAGGCAAAGAAAGAGAGAGAGAGAGAGAGAGAGAGAGAGAGAGAGTGTGTGTGTGTGTGTGTGTGTGTGTGTGTGTGTGTGTGTGTGTGTGTGTGTGTGTGTGTGTTTGTGTGTGTGTGTGTGTGTGAGTGTGTGTGTGTGTGTAGGCTACTTGTATATGTGTGTGTTTGTGTGTGTGTGAGAGAGTGTGTGTACGTGCGTGCGTGCGTGTGTGTGTGTGTGTTCTGTGTGTGTGCGCGCGCGCGCGTGCGCCCGAGTGTGTCCCTACATCCATCTGTGAGTGTGAGTGCATTCGCGTGTGTATAGATACATGCGGGCGTTATGTGTGTATAAGTTATGTGACTATAAGTGTGAAATTGTGTGTGTGTGTGCGTGGGCGTGCGTGCGTGCGTGCGTACGTGTGTGTGTGTGTGTGTGTGTGAGTGTGTGTGTGTGTGTGTGTGTGTGTGTGTGTGTGTGTGTGTGTGTGTGTGTGTGTGTGTGTGTGTGTGAACCTACTTTTTGAGTAGACACAAATCTCTGGCAGCTACACAGAATACGACATACTCAAAATTTACGTTTGTATACATGCACGGTCACTCTTGGGTTCATTTACCTGCAAGCCATTATCTGGGAACAAAAATTTATCATTCAGTAATTTTTGCTTTTACATAGATGGCTTCATGAAAAAAAAAAAAGAAATGCATGGCTTATTCAATGTACCATCTGGAAATAAAAATTTGACTTTGAACTTGACTTGACAGATTTAGACCCACTTAAGTGTGCATCTCTCTCTCTCTCTCTCTCTCTCTCTCTCTCTCTCTCTCTCTCTCTCTCTCTCTCTCTCGCTCCCTCTCTCTCTCTCTCGCTCCCTCTCTCTCTCTCTCTCTCTCGCTCTCTCTCTCTCTTTCTCTTCTCTCCTCTCTCTCTCTCTCTCTCTCTCCTCTCTCTCTCTCTCTCTCTCTCTCTCTCTCTTGTTATCCTAAGTCATAGTTTTGTAACTGACTTTTTTGTTATACAATCACAGTTTGTCGTTACTATTGCTTTTTTCCCCCCACCAAAATACCAAGCAGTTCGGCAACCCCCTTCATGTATGGGCCAACGGCCTTTTTGTGAATAAATCATTCGAATTGAGTTCGAGTTACATGACAAAGATCAAATGGGAAGACAGGATCACGAATGAAGAACTATGGAGAATGTACAAAGTTGATGATCTGAAGTCTGTAGCTAGTTCCAATAGACTGCGCTGGTTTGGGCACGTTCAACGGAAAGCAGACCACATCATAAAAAGAGCAATGAACTTCGTAGTGGATGGAAAGAGACCAAAGGGAAGACCTAGCAAAACCTGGGCTGCCTGTTTTGCAGATGATCTTAGACAAAAGGGCATAAATAAGGAGGAAGCTCAAAACAGAGAGAGATGGAGAAGGCTCATCAATGTCAAACCTCCCCTGGGAGAAACATGACAAAAAAGGAAGATGAAGAAGCTGAGTTCGAGTTCTCTCCCTTTCTCTCTCTCCCCTCCCTCCCATCACTATGTGTAAAGAACAGGTATATGAACATGCCATTATACTTAAAACGCATGACAACCCAGTTTATCCACTGTAGCTAATCCATGTGCCTCAAGTATCTGTTACTACCTGACCGAGAATCCAATAGAATTTGACACAGACACTGCAACCTCAGTTGAAAAATTCCGTCTCCAAACACCCACATGAACAGTTAAGGTTTTCCCATAGCCTATGTGGTCGTTGGGGAGCAAGGCGTCAGAGACCTCAGCTTCCCTAGAGGTGGCCAGCACGTTGAGGGTGGCGCCCATCTCCTCTCCCTCGCTGCTTTACCTTCCCTGACCCTAAAGAGGCAGGTACCCATTTACAGCTGAGTGAACTGGGGGACTGTACTGAAGCCAAACGGTCACCCATCTGCGAGGTAAGCACGCTCAGTTCTGTTTAACTTATATCTTGGGGAAAGCGAGTGCTCTGACCACTGAGCTATCCCATCCCCGTGACAATGGTGAACTGAGAGGATTTCCAGAACATAAGTAATATATTGATTGTCGTGAAATCCTTTCATTATTGGAAAGACTCACTATAAAGGGAAAACATGAAAGATTAGCCTGCCCAAGACATAATAATTCAACTCTCATCTAATCTCTAAGCTGCGCTTACATTCTTGGAAGACTAGATATTCTCGAACTCAAAATGTGATATACATCTAATCAGGGGATCGGGGCGGGGGGGGGGGGGGGGGGGTTACGGAATAGCCTAGTGGTTAGAACATTGCGCTCGCAATCTGACGACCCGAGTTCGATTCCCGTTCAAGGGGATAGTTTCCCCTGGAGTTAACATCAGTGCAGACTCCACTCTCCCCAAAAGTCCTTCGGATGAGATTATAAACCGAGGCCTCGTGTGCGAACGCACGCAAACCATCTTGCGCACACGTTAAATCCTGTTCAACTTTTCGTAAGAGTATGCCTGTATCTCTGTAACTGTCTTCACCTGTACACTCCATCCCGTTCCCTTCGTTCAACCGCAGATACTTTGTGCTTTCGAACACCCAGATTCAAACAAACCACTGTTGGCCGTCGCTCCTTCTCTGTTTCTGGTCCATCCACCTGGAATGACCTCCCTCTTTCACTTCGCCAAAAGCCTTCACTTGATTCCTTCAAATCCAGCCTCAAAACACACTTATTTCCTACCTGAGACTTTCCCTCCACATATCTGTCCCTAATTTTCAACAGCATCTTTCACCTTCTAAGTGTTGCTCCGAGTGTGTGTGTGTGTGTGTGTGTGTGTGTGTGTGTGTGTGTGTGTGTGTGTGTGTGTGTGTATGTGTGTGATGCTGCGTGCGTGCGTGCGTGCGTGCGTGCGTGCGGTGCGTGCGTGCGTGCGCGTGCGTGCGTGCGTGCGTGCGTGCATACGTGCGCGCGCATGGATTTGAAATCTGTTGTTCATCATGTTTAAGGAGAGTTGCATGCCTGTAAATGATTGAGTGTAAGCGCTTCGATTTGTTTGTTTTTTACAAGATTCAGCGCTATATAAATTCCATATATTATTTATTATTATTATTATTATTATATTTTATGCCATTGTGTGCCGGTGGAAATAGATTACAGAATTAACAAAACCGTATACACACGGGGACTGGATGTAAAAAAAAAAGCACGTAAATGCTTATTCCACGATCCTCGATATAAAAGAATAAAATAAAATAAATAAATGAATATCTTGTAAACATAAAATTATCAATTTTCAAAGCCCACTTTTAAATGCTTTTTGCAAAGAATCTGCCATAGGGATTCAAATAGGACTAGTCAGCATACTTTCATGTAGGTTACACTACCAAATAATGAAGTGGTTAAGATTGTTTCTAGATGTACTGTAATGTCAGCATTATCTGTGTTAAGGTACTTTTCTCTTGTTTCACGCTCGCTTGTTTACCCGTTTTCCCTTATGTTAAATATACTTTTACCTTCTTGGGTTTTGGGGGTTTTTTTTAGTCTAATATTACCAAGCATGAATAGACTTTATAAACTGAGCAGCAGCAAACAAAAACCACCCATACACATGACCATAAACAGGACAGAGTTTTCCTCTCCTCGGAAATTTCCCTCCCTCTCTTTCCGTCTCTCTTTCACCCAGGCTTACACCCTTTTTCTTTATAATGATCGAGGATAATGGAATAAGCACTTATGTGCTTTTTACATCCAGTCCCCGTGTTTATGCGGTTTTGTAAATTCTGTCATCTGTTCCCACCGGCACACAATGGCCTACTCTTACGAAAAGCGGAACAGGATTTAACGTGTACGCAAGATGTTCTGCGTGCGTTCGCACACGGGGCCTCGGTTTATAGTCTCATCCGAAGGACTTTTGGGGGAGAGTGAAGTCTGCACTGATGTTAACTCCAGGGGGAAAATATCCCCTTGAACGGGAATCGAACCCGGGTCGTCAGATTGCGAGCGCAATGTTCTAACCACTAGGCTATCCCCGTCCCCCCTCGTGCAACCAGCCACCTAATTATTCAACATTGGGGGTGTCCTCTTGTTCTTTAAGCTGCCGTACAGGTAACGGGATATGTGGAATCTGGGGGTTAAGAAAGGAAAGGAGAGATTCATGACCCTCTTGTAACTGACAGTCACTTCACAACTCCTGGGAAACCTGATCTCTGTGGACAAAGAAAATCTAGGAGACCCAGTATTTCACTGACATTCAACAACAAAAAAAACTTTGTGGAATTTAGCTCGTTTGGGGGGGGGGGGGAGGATGGGGCGGGGGGCAGCCTGAAGAAAAGTGTTAAAGCCACATACTGAGAAACGAAATGAAAAGTTTTTGTCGCGGGTGCGCACAGATACAGACAGACACACACACACACACACACACACACACACAAACAACGACCCAAACACACACACACACACTCACACACTCTCTCTCTCTCTCTCTCTCTCTCTCTCTCTCTCTCTCTTCTCTTCTCTTCCTCTCTTCTCTTCTCTTCTCTTCTCTTCTCTTCTCTTCTCTTCTCTTCTCTTCTCTTCTCTTCTCTCTCTCTCTCTCTCTCTCTCTCTCTCTCTCTCTCTCTCTCTCCTCCTCTCTCTCTCTCACATAAAAATCACCATGATGATGTACTTCTGTTACAGAACACAACAGCACAATGACCTACTCCGCTCTGAGTTCCTGGACTTCACACTCCTCTGAAGTGCTATTTTTCTCAGGAGACTACCCAGAACTTAAAACACCCTTCTAGTGACATTTCTATGGAGGTACCCAACAACAAAACCTCCATACCCCTGAAGTGATATTTCTATGGTTGTACCCAAAACTTCCATACCCCTAAAGTGATATTTCTATGGATGTACCCGAAACTTCCATACCTCTGAAGTGATATTTCTATGGAGATACTCGAAACTTCCATACCCCTGATGTGATATTTCTATGGATGTACCCGAAACTTCCATACCCCTAAAGCGGATGTACCGAAACTTTCATACCCATGAAGTGATATTTCTATGAATGTACCCAACAACAAAACTTCCATACCCCTAAAGTGATATTTCTATGGAGATACCCTAAACTTCCATACCTCTGAAGTGATATTTCTATGGATGTACCCGAAACTTCCATACCCCTGGAGTGATATTTCTATGGATGTACCCGAAACTTCCATACCCTTGAAGTGATATTTCTATGGATGTACCCGAAACTTCCATACCCTTGAAGTGATATTTCTATGGATGTACCCGAAACTTCCATACCCTTGAAGTGATATTTCTATGGATGTACCCGAAACTTCCATACCCCTGAAGTGATATTTCTATGGATGCAACCGAAATTTCCATACCCCTGATGTGATATTTCTGTGTAAATACCCAACAACACCATACCCCTAAAGTGATATTTCTATGGATGTACCCGAAACTTCCATACCCCTGAAGTGATATTTCTATGAATGTACCCAACAACAAAACTTCCATACCCTTTTAAGTTATATTTCTATGGCTATACCCAAACTTCCATACCCCTAAAGTGATATTTCTATGGATGTACCCAACAAAGACTCCATACGTCTGAAGTGATATTTCTATGGATGCACCCGAAATTTCCATATCCCTGATGTGATATTTCTGTGGATATACCCAACAACACCATACCCCTAAAGTGATATTTAAATGGATGTACCCAACAATACTTCCATACCCCTGAAGTGATATTTCTATGGATGTACCCAAAACAACACTTCCAAACGACACTTCCATACCTCCGAAGTGATATTTCTATGGATGTACCCAACAACACCACCACACCCCTGCTGTGATATCTCCGTGACTGCTTCCACCATCTTTACACTCCCGATACACTAATCGTACACACACACACACACACACACACACACTCAACCTCCATACATCCGCTGTGACCTTGCTACCCTGCGATCGTACCGACTTCAGACACCGGCTACGACATTTTTCCGCGGATGTACCCCCCAAAAAAACTCACACACCCCTGAAGTGACATATATACATACCAACAGACCTACCCCTACCCCCACCCCCTAAAAGTGCAGTACCCCAAAACGAAAAAGTGTGGTGTGAAAAACTCTATGGATGTACACAGCTCCACACCCCTTACCTAACACTCTACACCCACACCTGGAGACGCACGTACCTACCCATTCGTCTAATATCACTTTAAGTGAACAGACGTAAAATTGAAGACACACGTACCTACCCATTCGTCTCATATCACTTTAAGTGAACAGACATAAAAATTGAAGACACACGTACCTACCCCTTAAACCACAGACTGTGACAAAGTCACACAACCCGGTCAACAACAACAACAAAAACCACCAAAAAAAAAACCTTAACCACCCACCAAATCTTCCTCCAACCCCCCTCCCCCCGTGACCCACCCACAATATCACTTTAAGTGAACAGACGTAAAATTGACGACACACGTACCTACTACCCCTTAAACCACAGACTGTGACAAAGTCACACAACCCGGTCAACAACAACAACAAAAACACACACAAAAAACCTTGACCACCCACCAAATCTTCCTCCAACCCCCCTCCCCCCGTGACCCACCCACAATATCACTTTAAGTGAACAGACGTAAAATTGAAGACACACGTACCTACTACCCCTTAAACCACAGACTGTGACAAAGTCACACAACCCGGTCAACAACAACAACAAAAACCACCAAAAAAAAACCTTAACCACCCCCCAAATCCTCCTCCAACCTCCCCCCCCCCCCAACAATATCACTTTAAGTGAACAGACGTAAAATTGAAGACACACGTACCTACTACCCCTTAAACCACAGACTGTGACAAAGTCACACAACCCGGTCAACAACAACAACAAAAACCACCAAAAAAAAAACCTTAACCACCCACCAAATCCTCCTCCAGCCCCCCTCCCCCCGTGACCCACCCACAATATCACTTTAAGTGAACAGACGTAAAATTGAAGACACACGTACCTACTACCCCTTAAACCACAGACTGTGACAAAGTCACACAACCCGGTCAACAACAACAACAAAACCACCAAAAAAAAACCTTAACCACCCACCAAATCCTCCTCCAACCTCCCCCCCCCCCCCCAACAATATCACTTTAAGTGAACAGACGTAAAATTGAAGACACACGTACCTACTACCCCTTAAACCACAGACTGTGACAAAGTCACACAACCCGGTCAACAACAACAACAAAAACCACCAAAAAAAAAACCTTAACCACCCACCAAATCCTCCTCCAACCCCCCCCCTCCCCCACCCACCCTTCACCATGCCCCACCACCATCACCTCCTCCCCCCCCCCTCCTCCTCACCCTCCCCCTCCTCCTCACCCTCCTCCTCTTCCCGACCCAAACCGACTCGGTCAGCGTGGATTCCCCTATCACGACCGTGGAGCGAGGCGGCACGGCAGAAATCGCCTGCTCCTCCACGACAGAAACCCGCGCCCCGAGATGGTACCTGGGCGCCAACGCCACGGGCAGAACCCCGATCCCCGAAGACGGCTCCCAGCGGGTCTCCTCCGACGCGCGCACGGGCACGCTGACGGTGAAGGACGCGCGGGAGAGCGACGGCGGCACGTACCTGTGCCGGTCCTTCAGCGGCCAGGCCAGCGTCAGCGCCGAGCTGAGGGTGTACGTCATGCCGTCCTACCTGACGGAAGGGCTGATCGTCCTGGGAGTCAGCGTCGCCTTGCTCCTGGCGCTGGTTGCCGGGACCGCGCTGCGCTACCTCAGGGCGCGCAAGCTCCGCCGCGAGAGCCGAGCCAAGCTTCCGCGGACGGTGACGACGACGGCGACGATGACCACGACGACGCGGGCTCGGATGGACTGGGCCGGAATTTGCCAGCTTTTATAAATGGGGCGGGTGTTGTTTGTTGTTTGTTGTGTTGTTGCGGTAGTTGGGGGTTGTTTTAAGGATTTGGGGTTTTTTTTATTTTCAGTCCCGCAGAGTACGTATACAACAATCGATTTACGGGAAATTTTGTTCATGGGCAGTTGTTGGGGTGGGGGGGGGGGGGGGGGGGGGAGGTTGGTGATGTATTGCTTTCTCCACGGATATAATTATAATATCTTTCTTGGGAGTTGGTGGGGGAGGGGGTGATTATTAAACATTAACCTGGATTGTTGGTTGTTTGTGGTTGGGTTGTTTGTTTTTTTCAAGGACTGATCTTTTATTTTGTAAAAAGGTAAACGGTAAAGGTGGTGGGAAGGGGAAAATGATTATTAATTAAACATTATCCTGCACTGTTGGCTGTTCTTGATTGGTGGAGTTGTTTTTTTCCAAGGTGTGATCTTTTACTTGTAAAAAGGTAAAAGGTAAAGGAGTTGGGAAGGGAGAAATGATTATTAATTAAACATTATCCTGGACTGATGGTTGTTCTTGATTGGTGGGTTATTAGGTTTTTTCTCCAAGGTTTGATCTTTTATTTGTAGAAATGTAAAAGGTAATGGTGTCCCATAACCTAAGTGGTCGTAAGGGGAGCAAGGCATCAGAGACCTCAGCTTCGCAAGAGGCCAGCATATTGAGGGCAGCGCCCATCTCCTCTCCCTCGCTTTTATATGTAACAAACATATTATGCAGACGGATGTATCGTTGGTTGTACGCTCCACAGCTTAAATTAACGCCCTATTCTGACTCACTCATCCCAATTTGGGAATCACTGTGTGGGGCTGTGAGTATACACTGGATCAGAAAAGTCGCCTAGTAATGTGTGGAAAATTTAAGTTTTACACAAAATGTGTGTGTTTTATTTTATTTATTTATTTATTTAATCTGTATATCGAGGATAATGGAATAAGCACTCATATGCTTTTTTTTTTACATCCAGTCCCCGTGTGTATGCGGTTTTGTAAATTGTCATCTGTTCCCACCAGCACACAATGGCCTACTCTTACGAAAAGCGGAACAGGATTTTTAACGTGTGCGCAAGATGTTCACGTGTGTGTGTGTGTGTGTGTGTGTGTGTGTGTGTGTGTGTGTGTGTGTGTGTGTGTGTGTGTGTGTGTGTAAATGCCAGTATATCCCCGAAGTCAGAATGCGGCTATCTGAGGGGGGACAAAACGGTTGCGTACTAAAAAAATCTAGCCGAGGAACGGAAAAAAAAAATCCT
>CM054165.1:12068908-12091408 GCA_028751875.1 Rapana venosa
CAGGCTGCAGCTTCAATTCTGCCCATACTAACATTAACACTGTGTTTTACCTTTAATATTAATAATAGCAGATTGACTGGCACACCCAATACAACAGTCATCCTTTCTCAATTAATCTGAAACGTAATTTGATTAAGCGTAAAGTGTTCATGCGCGTGCATGCGCGCACACACACACACACACGTACGCACGCACGCGCACACACACGCAAGCACCTACATGCACACACGCGTGCATGCATGCATGCACATAAACCAACAAGCAACAACAACAACCACACACACACACACACAAACACAAATAAAAGAATAAATGAATAAATAAATACATGCACACACGCATTGCATGCATGCAATTAAATCAAAAAGCAAAACAACACACACACACACACCACACACACACACACACACACACACACACACACACACACACACACACACACACACTACACACAAGAAATAACAAATACCCTTTTAACAGGTTCCAACTCTTCCAGTGTCTTCTTCAGCTGCGATTCCATCACCACTGTCTCTCTGCAGACAAACAGTACACATCTAGCAGTCAAGTTTTCACTTAAAAGGTAAAGGTAAAGGTGTCCCATAACCTATGCGGTCGTTGGGGAGCGAAGTGTCAGAGACCTCACTTCTCCAGGGTCCAGCATATTGAGGACGACGCCCATCTCCTCTACCTCGCTGCTTTACCTTCCCTGACCCTAAAGAGGCAGGTAAAGGTAAAGGTAAAGGTGACCCATAACCTATCAGGTCGAAGGGGAGCGAGGCGTCAGAGACCTCACTTCTCTAGGGCCAGCATATTGAGGGCGGCGCCCATCTCCTCTCCCTCGCTGCTTTACCTTCCCTGACCCTGAAGAGGGCAGGTACCCATTTACAGCTGGGTGAACTGGGGGAACTGTACTGAAGCCAAGGCGTGCAAACGGTCACCCATCCAACTGGTAACCACGCTCGACGCTGCTTAACTTGGCTGGGGGAAAGCGAGTGCTCCGACCACTGAGCTATCCCGTCCCCTAAAGAGGCAGGTACCCATCGACAACTGGGAAACTGGGGGACTGTACTGAAGCCAAGGCGCGCAAACGGTCACCCATCCACTTGGTAACCACGCCAATGCTGCTTAACCTTAGCTTGGGAAAAACCATCCCATCCCCTATTTACGTCCGTTAACTTCAAAATAAAGTTTAACTGAGTGAGATGCTTATCATAGCCTTTCTCAAAGACAAAAGATATTCCTCACAATCTTTCTCCAGACGAAAGATATTTCTCGCAATCTTGCTTCAGACAAAAGATATTCCTCACAATCTTTCTCCCGACAAAAGATATTTCTCGCAATCTTGCTTCAGACAAAAGATATTCCTCACAATCTTTCTCCCGACAAAAGATATTTCTCGCAATCTTGCTTCAGACAAAAGATATTCCTCACAATCTTTCTCCCGACAAAAGATATTTCTCGCAATCTTGCTTCAGACAAAAGATATTCCTCACAATCTTTCTCCCGACAAAAGATATTTCTCGCAATCTTGCTTCAGACAAAGATATTCCTCACAATCTTTCTCCCGACAAAAGATATTTCTCGCAATCTTGCTTCAGACAAAAGATATTCCTCACAATCTTTCTCCCGACAAAAGATATTTCTCGCAATCTTGCTTCAGACAAAAGATATTCCTCACAATCTTTCTCCCGACAAAAGATATTTCTCGCAATCTTGCTTCAGACAAAAGATATTCCTCACAATCTTTCTCCCGACAAAAGATATTTCTCGCAATCTTTCTCCCGACAAAAGATATTTCTCGCAATCTTTCTCCAGACAAAAGATATTTCTCGCAATCTTTCTCCAGACAGACGATATTTCTCATAGTGTTCTCCAGATATTTCTCACAGTTTGTCTCCAGACAACAGATATTCCTCACAATCTTGCTCCAGACAAAAGATTTTTCTCATAGTGTTCTCCAGATATTTTTCACAGTTTGTCTCCAGACAACATATATTTCTCACAGTCTTTCTCTAGACAATTATTAGAGATCTCAAAACATAAAAACAAAAAACTATAAAAAAAACGCTGTCTTTATTAAAAACCGCCATAGCCGCAATTTTGTGTGTGTTTTTCTCTCCCTGACCTCCAGTGTTGCTGGTTTTCAATGTTCATTTGATCAATAGATAAAGCACAAGTCTCTCTACAGAAATTCAGGCTGTTCTCTCTCGGGACAAGGCATCGCCACATCGTTCTACTGAGCCATTCCTTTCTCTGTCCCGCATCTGTGTGTGTGTGTGTGTGTGTGTGTGTGTGTGTGTGTGTGTGTGTGTGTGTGTGTGTGTGTGTGTGTGTGTGTGTCTGTGTGTGTGTGTGTGTGTGTGTGCGCGTGTGCGTGTGTGTGTGTGCGCGTGCGTGTGTGCGTGTGTGTTGTGTGCGTGCGTGCGTGCGTGTGTGTGTGTGTGTGCGTGCGTGCGTGGTGTGTGTGTGTGTGGTTTCTTTATGAGTAATAATTTTCCCCAGAGGAACTTGCCCGGAGTTCATTTTACGTGTTCTGATTCCTTGGTTATCAAGAGTCAACATGATCATTAAGAACGGTGATACAGAGTAATAACAACGAGCAACAACAAAAAAGGAATGAAAAGACGAGGGGAGAAGAGGAAAAACAAAGGAAGGCAAAATCAAACAGCAGAAACAAACTCAAACAGAAGGGAGGAAAAAACTGCCGCGAAAACCAAACTCACCTCTGGCATTTCTCGAACTTGGAAACCCACTCTTCTATCTGCTTTTCCAGGCCTGAACACTGTCTGCTTGTTAAGGAGCTGCATGGTTCCCTGTGTGTATATTCAAACCCACAAACAAACAAACAAAAATCCAAACGCTCTTTTCTGACAAACCAGCAACGTTGCAATATCAGGGTGTTGTTGTTGTTTTTAAGAGATTCTTCCAAGTCCTAGACATTAATGGGACATGCTTATACCAAAAAAAAATCACCTTTTCATCAGACTACTATTTTCCAATCAAAATAGACGAGATATATGAAAAAAATCATACAGTTTCATTGGGTTATGCATTTTTTTGAGAAAACGAAACAAACGCTTGCTTTTCCGTGTTGTTTTCAACTATCACTAATTTGGTTCGAAGAGTAAATCATAAAGGTGTAACCCATTACTCGTGTCATTATCACAACTGGTCAATACTAACAGCCTTATGCATAAACATCACAGTTGCTGAAGCCAGAACAGTATTTAGTTGTGGGGGGGGGGGGGTTTGTAATCCACTCAAACAGAACTCCTCAGCAGAGATTTAAGCATAAGCCCTCGGGAGCATCAGATCATCAGTTCAACATTTTTTATTATTCCTTTATTTCGAGGATAATGGAATAAGCACTCATGTGCTTTTTTTTCGTCAGTCCCCGTGTGAATTTACAGTTTTGGAAATGTTGTCATCCGTTCCTACCGGCACACAATGGCCTACTCTTCCGAAAAGCAGAACGGGTTCTAACGTGTGCGCAAGATGTGTGTGTGTGTGTGTTTGTGTGTGTGTGTTGTGTGTGTGTGTGTTGTGTGTGTGTGTGTGCGTGCGTGCGTGCGTGCATGCGTGCGTGCGTGCGTGCGTGCGCGTGTGTGTTCTTACCACTAGGCTGTTCTGCCAAATTTTTCAGTAGCAGAAGTCATTTTAATCACTTTAATGTTTCGTGATTTCCCCTGTGGTAGACTGAAATCAGAAATGTCCCTACTATCATTCTCAACTTAGAACGTGACGACACGCTTCATCGTGTTCAATGATGAGCGAGCATGAAAGTGCTGTCATTGATGACCAATCAAGTTTAGGTGCATCGTTTGGAAAGGAATGAACATCTGGACTGGCCAAGACTGTCCTACAGGGAACAGTACAAGGAGGGAGACGAAGAGAGCAGACAGAGAAAACGATGGGAAGACAACATCAGAGAGTGGACTGGCCTCCGGTGGAACGAATTGCTACGGAAAGCAGAGGACTGCGAGGAGTGGAGGAAGCTGGTTGCAAAGTCTTCATTGGTGCCCCAATGGTCTGCAGGACTACGGGATAGGTGAGGGTGAAGGTGAAGAACATCTCCTAAGCAATCCCACCAATTGACTACGTTGACAAAAGTTCCTTTTCATCTCTGCACCACTCCATCAAAAGAGGGAGTGTTGAGTTTCACAGCTTTAGAAAACTGAACAGTCTGTCTGGCTCTGGGACACGATTGCTATGTTTATTTTCTCCATAGCTCGTCAGACAATGGCATTGGTTAAAGCACCCTTGATGTGTACACTTGATGCTCTTTGTACAAGAAGAAGAGTAAGGCACAGTAGATAAGCTTCTTCAGGTTGTCATATAAATCTGTCTTCAATCCACTGAGTGCAACTGGGATTCAAATTGGTGACTGGTCACATCTGATCCCACAAGTATCCATTCTTGTAGCGTAAATGTAATGAAAATGAAGGAGAACATTCTAATCCCTGCCATGTGTCACTATTTTAAGTTTCATTGGTCTAACTCTGTTGGAGAAACAGAAACTAATCAAATGATATATATTATACAGTATAATTGAACAAATATGCTGTCAGCCCGAAGAAGAAGAAGAAGAAGAAGAATTGGTTTAAGTAACTGTTTCCCCTCACATTTTTGGCCTGGCATGGCCTTAGTTTGAAGAGTAACACACAGAGACAACATACAAAATGTAAGAAATCATCTTGCTGTAATTGCACCTGTTAGAAATAGATTCCTAGGTAGATATTTTCTCTACAGAAAATTTCCAGGCAGATTTTAAACTTCCCTAAGTGGATGTTAAAGTGCCTCCTCATGTTTCAATATAAAAATAACATCAACTATTTGTTCCACTGCACATGCACAAGGCTGGGGGGAAGAGGGGTTAAATTTCAAGGATATCAACTGATTTTGCCTTGTATTGTCTCAGAAGTTGGCTGAAACAAAGAAATAGTATTATTATTATACCACTCCTTGGCATCTCTCTCTCTCTCTCTCTCTCTCTCTCTCTCTCTCTCTCTCTCTCTCTCTCTCTCTGCATTATACATCGCAAACAAACAAAATATATTTACATGAATGAAAACTAATATGTGCCAGATCCTTCAACCAGTTGACACTTATGTGGTTAAAGTTCAAAGTAAAAAAGAAAGTAAGGAATAAATGGATTAATCTTAAAGAAGTGAGTACAAAACGTTAGTTATATTTTTTTTAGAAAAACCACTCATGGCTGACTCACTCTGTGGCAATGATTTTCTGTTTCAAAATCTTGAAGTTGGCCTGGTTTGAAGCTTGCTCCTTTTTCAGCGCTCCAAGTTCCTGAAAGAACAAAAGCATTGGAAAGAAACATTTCTACAGACTTTTACTGGCTTCTTAACACAAAAATAACAAGTTTATGATAATAACTCTTTTCTCAAATTGGTCACAATCACTCCCTGACAATAGCAAGAAAAAATAATCTTTGAATTCTTGACAAATAAAAGAGCTTATTTTGAATCTTCTGCTTTTCAACAAAACACTACAAAAGTTTGGTGTAGCCTATCTTTTCAAGCGCCGATCTCATTAACAATCAAAACCTTTTCAAGACCATCTGGGTAATGAGCAAGAATATATACCTACGCCAGTTATGTGTTTGGTGTGTGTGTGTGTGTGTGTGTGTGTGTGTGTGTGTGTGTGTGTGTGTGTGTGTGTGTGTGTGTGTGCGTGCGTGCGTGCGTGCGTGCGTGCGTGCGTGCGTGCGTTTTGCTTTTGGTTGGTTGGTCTGTTTTTGTTTGCTGTCCTCTACTTTACGTAGCAATTCATTCTACTCAAGGCCAGTCCACTCTATGATGTTGTCTTCCCATCGTGTTCTCTGTCTGCCTCTTCGTCTCCCCCCTTGTACTGTTCCCTGTAGGACAGTCTTGGTCAGTCCAGATGTCCGTGTGATGTGCCCATACCACTTAAGTTTGCGTCTTTTCACTGAAGTCAGGGGCTCTTCATATGGTCCTATGGCGGGGTGTTTTTTTTATTCTTCTTTTTACTTCCCCATTAGTGATGTGATCTCTGTATGAGATTCCAGGAAGTTTGCGAAAGCATCTCATCACCATTGCCTGTATCCTTTCAATGTCTGTTGTTATGGTCCACTTCTGATATGCGTACAAAAATATGGACATGATCTGGAAACGCATCAGTGTGATCTTGAAGCTTATGGCGATGTTCTTGTCGTTCCAGAGGACTTTCAGTCTGGTCATTGCAGCTGTGGTCTGGACTAGCCTGGAGAGAATTTCAGGTTTTTATCCTTCATCCCATACTATAGCTCCCAGATATTTGAAGCTATGGATGGTCTCAATTTTCCTGACGTCTATAATTATGTCAGTGCTAATGCCATTGGCACTATTTGTCATCAGCTGGGTTTTCTCTGCACTGATCTGAAGGAAGGTGGCAGAATAGTTAAGACGTTTGCCTGCCAACAAGTAAACCGTAAGGTTCTGGGTTCGATTCCCAGCCTCGCCCTTTCTTCCCAGTTTGACACCAAAAAAATCGACCCCGTGTGCGAATGCATGCAGAACATTTTGCGCACATGTTAAATCCTGTTCCGCTTTTTGAAAGAGTAGGCCATTGTGTGCCAGTAGGAACAGTTGACACAATTGACAAAACCACATACATACGGGGACTATATGTAAAGAAAAGCACATGAATGCTTATTCCATTATCCTCGATATTAAAAATATATATATATATATAAGTCATCTGAGCGCTTTGATTTGTTGCTTTACAAGATTCTGGGCTATATACATTCCATACATTATATTATATTATTATTATATGCATGCCATACCCTGATGAGGCTTCATCAACGTGATTTACCAGGTTGACTTGCAATACCATCATGGAAGTGTTAACAGGCTGGCAAAACTGAACGCTCATATGGCAAGAACTGTCCAAGAATGTAAACAATAACAACAACAAAACAGGAGTGAGAAAAATGCAGACCATACCTGATCTTTCTGAGGGCAGGCCTGGCATTGACCAAAGTAAATGATGCAGACGAGAAATCTGTCACGTCAAATTCAAATGAATTTTCATCAGTCATGTTTGCTTAGACCACTGTCACAATATCTTGACTCTCTTTGTAAGAGTTCATGCCACTTTTCATTGGCACTTTCTTTTTTCACACCTTATTATTGATTTATTTATTTTTCCAACAGCTTCGTACGACCCGCGTATCTCAGGAAGTTTGCATTGTTGTTTCCGGTCAGGTCCGATAACTCTGTTACTGTTGGTTTTTTTAAGATTTTAAATTTGATTTTTTTTTTTAATTCTCTTTTGCCTTTTGGGATATGGTTTGTTGCAGTTTTATTTGCTTCTTTGTTTGCTTGTTTTTGCTTGTGTTTTGTTGGGGGGGGGGGGGGGGGTTGGAGCACCGATGGATCAGTGACATGATGACAAAATTGTTTTTATGTTGGGTTTTTAGTTATTGTTCGATGCACGTGCACGCGCGTGAATGCGTGTGTTTGATGCATCATCTCCTATGCATGTGATGTCCTTGTCCTGCTGTTCTCACGCAGCTCATTCTGTTCCCTTCCTCCCATCCATACCTAAGCTCGCCATGGGGGACGGGATAGCCTAGTGGTTAGAACATTAAGCTCGCAATCTGACGACCCCGGTTCGATTCCCGTTCAAGGGGATATTTTCCCCTGGAGTTAACATCAGTGCAGACTCCACTCTCCCCAAAAGTCCTTCGGATGAGACTATAACCCGAGGTCCCGTGTGCGAACGCACGCAGAACATCTTGCGCACACGTTAAATCCTGTTCCGCTTTTTGTAAGAGTAGGCCATTGTGTGCCAGTGGGAACAGATGACAGAATTTACAAAACCGCATACACACGGGGACTGCATGTAAACAAGCACATAAGTGCTTATTCTATTATCCTCCATATAAAAGAATAAAATAAATAAATGAATGTCATGTCTTCAGGGTTGTTAGAAGTCTATGTGGAGCCTTCATTGTTCACCGTTATGCCTGTAGATTATGTCTCTGTTCATAAGCAGCTTGATGGTTACTGATCAAGAGGATTTTTCCTCTGGAGTTAACATCAGTGCCCACTCCACTCTCCCCATAAGTCCTTCGGATGAGACTATGACCTAAAAACCTTATGCCGGAGTCGACACTGATGTTTAACTCCAGAGGAAAAATTATCTTGCATGAGATTTGAACCCAGGTCAGCAGAACAGGAACTATGATGTGAGAATCTTTATTTTAAGTTGTCTGATATTATAACTCTTAGGTGAAGGGTTTTTTGTTAGGCTCTTTTTTTCTTTTCTTTTTTAGGGGGGTGAGGGTGGGAAGGGGGTGGAGGGGTATAGGTTTGTGCTCTTGTGTGTGTGTGTGTGTGTGTGTGTGTGTGTAGTTGTTGCTTGTTCCCTTTTTCTTTTCTTTTTTCCTTTTTGTTAACTTACTGCAGTGAGAATCCTTTTCGCAAATGCTCATAGGATACTGATGTTTCACATTCTTCTTCTTCTTCTTCTTCCTTTTTTGTCATGTTTCTCCCAGGGGAGGTTTGACATTGATGAGCCTTCTCCGTCTCTCTCTGTTTTGAGCTTCCTCCTTATTTATGCCACTTTCTCTAAGATCATCTGCAATACAGGCAGCCCAGGTTTTGCTAGGTCTTCCCTTTGGTCTCTTTCCATCCACTACGAAGTCCATTGCTCTTTTTATGATGTGGTGGTCTGCTTTCTGTTGAACGCGCCCAAACCAGCGCAGTCTATTGCTACTAGCTACAGACTTCAGATCATCAACTTTGCACATTCTCCATAGTTCTTCATTCGTGATCCTGTCTTCCCATTTGATCTTTGTCATGTAGCGTAACATTCGGTTTTCACAGCTCTTCAACAAACGTTTGACGGTTTTTGTGAAAACCCACGTCTCCGATCCATACTGGAGAACAGGTCTGATGTAGGCCTTATAATTTTATATATCAGACAGCTTCTGATGTTTCACATTAAATTGCTATAATTATATATAAAGGTCCAGGTTTTTTTAAAAAATCAATACAGGTTCTGCAGAAGTGGAGAGAGATGGTCCAGCAAGATAGCAATAGCACAGCATAGTGTGTGTGTAGTGTGTGTGTGTGTGTGTGTGTGTGTGTGTGTGTGTGTGTGTGTGTGTGTGTGTGTGTTGTATGTGTGTGTATGTGTGTGTGTGTGTGTGTGTGTGTGTGTGTGTGTGTGTGTTGTGTGTGTGTGTGTGTGTGTGTGTGTGTGTGGTGAGTATGTGTGTGCGTGTTGTGTGTGTGTGCATGTGTGTGTTGTGTGTGTGTGTGGTGTATGTGTGTGTGTGGTGAGTATGTGTGTGTGTGTGTGTGTGTGTTGTGTAATGTGTGTGTGTGTTGTTGTGTATGTGTGTGTTTTGTGTGTGTGTGTTGTGTGTGTTATTGTGTGTGTGTGCAGAGAGAGAGAGAGAGAGAGAGGTTGTATGTAGTGTGTGTATGTGTGTGTGTGCAGAGAGGGAGAGAGAGAGAGAGAGAGAGTGTGTGTGTGTGTGTGTAGTGTGTGTGTGTGTAGTGTGTGTGTGTGTGTGTGTGTGTGTGTGTTGTGTGTGTGTGTGTGTGAGATGGTGTGTGTGTGTGTGTGTGCAGAGAGAGAGTGTGTGTGGTGCAGAGAGAGAGAGAGAGAGTGTGTGTTGTGTGTGTTGTGTGTGTGTGCAGAGAGAGAGAGTGTGTATGTACACAAATGCAGTTCTTATTTAGAATGATGTGAAAGAAACAAAACATATAAAAGAAAAAAGAAACAATTACAAGTAAACAAACAATGCCCCAAAACTAAACAAACAAAGCCAAAAAAAAAAGATCAAACAGATTTATTTATAAAGCACAGGTTCAAAAAAGGCTTCAGTGTCATTTAATTTATGAGCAAAACATTTAAAAATATATGGCACATGTCTCTATATTTGATGTGTTTTGCTGCTTTTCCCACACACACACACAAGCACACACACACTCACACACAAGCACACACACACTCACACACAAGCACACACACTCACACACACACACATGCACACACACAAGCACACACACTCGCACACACACACAAAACATGAATTTTCCCCAAAACAGGCTTTTTGAAAGCCTTGCCTGAACATGAAGGCCATTTCACTAAAAGTTGGGTTAAATATCCCAAAATGTCATGTGTCCCTAATGAAAACACAAAAGAGACTGAAAACATCTCTATCTTTTTGAACTGCTTCAATACACCTGCTGTCTCAGTGTCTGAAATGTAGCTTACATAGCTACAGTTGGAACACAGCACGCCGCAACATTAATTGAATACTTTAACAGCTGTGACAAGGTAGATTACAACTGGGATTACAACAGGCTGAACTTGCAACTCATACATATGCAAGACCAACTATACCTCAGTGTGTGTGTGTGTGTCTGTGTGTAACATAATAATAAGGATAATAATAAATGGAATTTACATAGCGCTTTATCTTGCAAAAAAAAATCAAAGCACTTCCATTCAATGCACTCCTACACATGCAACCAAAAATGATTAACAGTTTTTAACAAATTCAAATGTACACACACACACACACATAGGTTATAATCATATACTTCAGCAGGGTGATGGGAATTTTGGCGGTTGAAGGCAGGGAATAGATATGAGATGAAACAGGAGGGGAAAGTCTTAGGTTTGAAACAGGTATGTCTTGAGGCTGGATTTAAAAGTGTTGTAAGTAGGCTTTTCACGAAGGGAGAGAAGGTTATTCCAGATTGACGAACCAGAAACAGAGAAAGAGTGACGGCCAGTGGTGGACTGGTTGAATCTAGGTATTTGTAAGCACAAGGTATCTGCAGCAGAGCGGAAGCAGCAAGAAGGAGTGTACAGGTGAAGACATTCACAGAGGTAGGAAGGTGCTGTTTTGTGTAGGCATTTGTAACAGAGGGTACTGATCTTGTACTTTAATCTCTGTGGCACAGGCAACCCAGTGGAGAGATCATAAGAGAGGAGTAATATGCTCCGATTTTTTTCTTTCTGAGGACTAATTGAGCTGCAGAGTTTTGTATGTGTTGAAGGGAGTGGATAGATGATGCTGGCAGACCAACCAAAAGAGAATTACAATAGTCTAGAATTACAATATTCAGAATGGATGCAATTTTACTAGCACTTAAGTCTCATGTCATATAATACAGGCTTCACAAATTCCAATAAGATGACAAGGACAGTGACGACAATGATACTGACAATGACAGGGGATGAATGGAATAGCATAACAGCTTTTCTGTCAAACCATCAGACTTGAGACCTGGTACAATTTGAAAGTGGGGGATCAAGTTACCGGTGAGCTGCTGGTTTGAGGGGAGCTTCCCCATGGAGTTAACATTGGTTCTGACTCCTTTCCCCTCCTACAAGTCCTTTGAATGAGACTGTCATAATGTAAGTGTGTCCATGTACATAACGCCTTGCAGGCACATTCAAAACCTATCCTGTTTTCAATAGCGCATGCGCACGCCTGTGTGTGTGTGATTGTTTGTGTGTTTGTTTTTTTATTTCAAGGATAATGGAATAAGTACTTGTGTTTTTTTACATCCAGTCCCTATGTGCATGCAGTTTTGTCGATTTTGTCATCCGTTCCCATCGGCACACAATGGCCTACTCTTCTGAAAGGCGTAACAGGTTTTCTGCATGCATTTGCACATGGGACCTTGGTTTATAGTCTCATCTGAAGGACTTTTAGGGGGAGTGGAGTCTGCACTGATGTTAACTCCAGAGGAAAATTTCTCTTGAATGAGATTCGAACCCAGGTCAGCAGATCACAAGTGCATCACCATAACTACCAGTGTGTGTGTGTGTGTGTGTGTGTGTGTGTGTGTGTGTGTGTGTGTGTGTGTGTGTGCAATATACACACACAATAGTTTTCAATAAAATAGATGGTATGAATGACAGAAAAATACCCAGAATGCTCTCTGTAACCTTGAGAGGGCTGGGCTCCACCAGATTCAACCTGCTTATCAACATGCCACACATGACAGCTTCACTGCAGTACCTCAATGATGAGATGAGAGATGAAGAAGAAACCACAAAAACCATCATTATACACAGCATGTAAATCCAGCATAACTCAGTCAAGGGTCCAGGGCCTAGTGCCAAAATTAGCCCCTTCTTTTTATCAAGTCTAAATGCGATCAGTTTCTTCTTCTTCTTCTTCTTCTTCCTTTTTTGTCATGTTTCTCCCAAGGGAGGTTTGACATTGATTAGCCTTCTCCATCTCTCTCTGTTTTGAGCTTCCTCCTTATTTATGCCACATTCTCTAAGATCATCTGCAATACAGGCAGCCCAGGTCTTGCTAGGTCTTCCCTTTGGTCTCTTTCCATCCACTACAAAGTTCATTGTTCTTTTTATGATGTGGTGGTCTGCTTTCCGTTGAACGTGCCCAAACCAGCGCAGTCTATTGGTACTAGCTACAGTACGATGCAATCAGTTTGTGTGTTATAATTAACAACAGCTAGGATGGGATGGATAGCAGCTGAGAGCAGATGAAAGTGAGGGAAACTGTCAGTTGTGTGTAATCATTATCGCAGTTTCTGTCTGAAAACAGCTGATCATTCCGTTAACAGTAACAGCTACAGTAGCTATTATGTAGAAAATATACCAAAAATTAACCCTTAAACTTTCACCTGAAGAAGTCATGAGGTCTCTCACTTCCACAACATATTTGTCTCCTGAGACATGGCAGAGTCTGAAGGAAGACCAGGATCCACCAACAACAGTCCACCCTCTGACTCCATCAACACTGCACTTTGCTGAGTTCCAGAGTCACTCTTTGAACAGCTTTCACTAGTTTCAGCCACCGAAGCAGTCACTGAAGGAAGCGACTGAAGACCTGAAAGTTGCCGCTGGTCTTCAACGTGAGTCTCTGAACAGCCTGCACTGGAAAGTTCCATGCTCCTGTCATGTTCCTCGGGAACTGGAAGTGCGATACTTTCTTGAAGATGACTGACATGAAACGCAAGTTCATGAGTGATGGGAGTGTGTGTGTTTTCATGATCTTCTTGCGCTGAAGGCTCGGTTGTGAGAAACTGACCAATGTAGTGAGAGATGGAATCTGCTGGAACTGTGCACAGACTCTCAGGAATCTGGATGACATACTGTACATGACTATCATCACCTTCAATACCAACAGCACGGACAGGTTCATTCAGGGAAAGAAGAGTGCCTGTTTCTGAATCGTCTCCTGTCCGCTTGTTCTTCTTCAAGTCCTGTGATCCAACACTCCTCTTGTTCTGAAATCCTGTGACCTTTTCTTGTGCAGGAGCATCCTCTCGTACATCAACATCCGCTTCCTCCGGACCTGGCTGAAGCTGATGAGCTCTTTCGCGGTGGAAGACGAGAAAAGGCTTTTCCATGAACACCTGCTGACAGACGTCGCAACGGAACGGGAAGGTGTCGCGATGAACGTGGAAAACATGCTGGACGAGCCGAGCCTTGTAGCAGAACTGATCCTCGCACAGCCCACAGGTCAGCTTCTCCCGGTCTCCAGTGTTGTACTTGAAACGCTCTCGGTGAGCCGCGGCAGCCTGAAAAGCGGAGTGCCCGTGCTTGGAGGCCATGTGTTTTTCCAGCAGCGTCTGCCGGGTGAAGCCAGTCTTGCACAGGCGGCAGTGGTGGGGAAAGAGGGAGAAGTGGACCTTGTCCACGTGGTTGCTCCAGCCCTCGCTACCAGCAAACCCCTTCCCGCAGTAGGCGCAGTGCCAGGCCTCCCTTCGCGGCCCGTGCACGATCGCCACGTGGCGCTGGAGGTTGCTGGGATACCAGAACTTCCTCTCGCAGAGTGCGCAGGCCAGCTTGGCGTCGTCAGGTCCGTGGATGAGGCTGTGGCGGTTGAGCTGGGAGCGGCGGTGGAACTTCTTGCCGCACACGTCGCAAGCCAGGTCCTTGACGCCCTGGTGAACCTCAGCAACGTGGGTCTTCAGGGTGGCGGCCCACTTGAACCTGTTTAACATAAAGTTGCAAAATCTTCATTGTGCCCCCACGGTCCATGGGACTACAGGATAGATCAAGGGGAGGTGAGGTGAAGGGACATAAGTATTAATCGACAGTTGAACTGACGCGACTTTCATCATACTTCCTGAGCCACTACAGGCCCATTTTTCTCTCAAAACTGGTTCCCTCCCCACCCCACTTCAGAATGATTAAGATTTTAGGCATATTGAAACTTCAAATTGGTTTTTAGTTTTATATTTGGTTTTTTTTGGGGGGGTCTTTTTTGTGTCTTTATTTGTTGTTTGTTTTCTTGTTGTGCTTTTTTGATTTTGTACATTTTTGATTTGTTGCTGTTTCAATTGTTTAGAAGTGTGGGGGGGTTTAATTACTAAGTAAACATGTTGGTTTTTAAACTTCCCAATCCATGCATTGCAATTTTTACAAACCCAACTTTCCATACTTTGTAAGAAGAAAACATGTTGACACTTCTTTTCTTACAGTGTAGGGCTTAGAATTCCACTATAAAGAAGAAAAGAACAAACAAACACAATTTCTAGTTTGAGTTAGAGAGCAGCACTCATTGTGAGAGAAAGAACACTCAGTCAGAACTCTGTACTCATGATTTGGACAGTACACACAACCGACACTGAGTTGTCTATTTAACAGGATTTTCCCTCAAATCCACTATCTTAGTTTTTGGATTATGGACTGGAAGGTCGCGGGTTCGTAACCAATTAGAGACATGGGCCATGGGATTTTTTTGGACTTCAGTCAGCCCCTACCTAGAGTGAGTGTGCTTTCAGCTCAGTGGGAAGACTGGGACCACATAGTCAAGCTTCATCCACTTTACAGAAGCGATTTTAAGAGAGTTTCTAAAATTACCTAACCAACACTGCTGGTGTCTGTATCTCTTGAGCCTGGTTGACGTTGGGATATATTATGATAGGAAGCGTAGAGTACATCCCTGTCACATAGTCTCAAAGCACATGCACTTCCATAGCAACATCATCCCCATCATCACTGATTGTCATGCAATAAAAGAAAAAAAGTATCTGATTCTATGGCTGTGGTTGCTCTGGTCTCGTGGTGCCCTCAGATTCTGTTTCTCCATACACTTCTGTGCCTGTGGTGAGTTTGTGTCAAAGCCTTCGGTGTTGGAGGTTCACAGGGAACGGTCGTTGGAGGGATGTGGGGTGTTATCACCATCTCAGGTAGGCAAATCACTCAGTCTGGCTCCATGACTGAGCTAATACTGTCATAAGTAGGGGGCTTAGTAGGTGGTGTCCTGTGTGTCCTGCTCAGAACAGGCATAAATCAACAACACACATACACACACACACACTCACTGAGGACTGGATGTAAAAAAAAACACATGAGTGCTTATTCATTATCCTCAAAATAAAAGAATTTAATAATAATAATATATGGAATTTATATAGCGCTGAATCTTGTAAAAAACAAACAAATCGAAGCGCTTGCACTCAATCATTTACAGGCATGCAACTCTCCTTAAACATAATGAACAACAGATTTAAAAAACCATGCGCGCGCACGTATGCACGCATGCACGCACACACACGCACACACACACACACACACACTCGGAACAAGACTTAGAAGGTGAAAGATGCTGTTGAAAATTAGGGACAGATATTTGGGGGGAAAGTCTCAGGTAGGAAATAAGTGTGTTTTGAGGCTGGATTTGAAGGTATCAAGTGAAGGCTTTTGGCGAAGTGAAAGAGGGAGGTCATTCCAGGTGGATGGACCAGAAACAGAGAAGGAGCGACTTGACTTCACACACACACACACACACAACTCAACACAACACAACACAACACAACACAACACAACACAACACAACACAACACAACACAACACAACAAACACACACACACACAAACGACTCACTAATACCTCGCAGAACACAAGGAGCAGGCATGGTGCTGACCCTGGACAAGGTGAACAGACCTGACATGCTGTTTCAGCAGCACCGTGTTGGCAAAACGCTTCCCACACCGGTCACACTGCATGTCTCCTGCCTGTAATTGTAAAGAAAAAGTAGGTGCTGTCACTATTTTCATTGTACCGTACAGAAAACCTGACTGGCAACCACAGATGACAGAATTTATTTTATTTCTATTATTTTATTTTATTCTTTCATATCGAGGGTAATGGAATAAGCACCTATGTGCTTTTTTTACATCCAGTCCCCATGTGTATGCGGTTTTGTAAATTCTGTCATCTGTTCCCACCAGCACACAATGGCCTACTCTTCCAAAAAGCGGAACAGGATTTAATGTGTGTGCAAGATGTTCTGCGTGTGTTCGCACGCGAGGCCTCAGTTTATAGTCTCATCTGAAGGACTTTTGGGGAGAGTGGAGTCTGCACTGATGTTAACTCCAGGGGAAAATATCCCCTTGAACAGGAATCAAACCCGGGTCGTCATATTGCCAGCGCAATATTCTAACCACTAGGCTGTCCCATCCCCCACCCCCCTCCTGTTACAAAACTGCATGCACACGGAGACTGGATGTAAAAAAGAACATAAGTGCTTATTTCATTATCCTTAATATAAAAGAATTTTTCTTTTTAATTTTTAAATCCTTCAGAGGTGCATGCTATTCAGCGACCTGAGGAAGATTGTGCGGCCGATGGAGATAACATAACCCTGCAAGCTAAGCTGTACGGCCCATGAGAGCAGCTGGAAAGGACTTGCCTTTTTTTTTTCTTCCCCAAACACATCTGAAGGTGTAAAAAAGCGAATGAGAGAAGAAGAAGACTGTTTTAATTTAAAGTATTTCCTAGATCTGTTCAAGTCATGAACATCAGAACACTGCTGTTCATATTTTCTTTCATTTTCATTTTATTCTTTTATATCGAGGATAATGGAATAAGCACTTATATGCTTTTTTAATCCAGTCCCCGTGTGTATGCGGTTTTTGTAAATTCTGTCATCTGTTCCCACCGGCACACAATGGCCTACTCTTACGAAAAGCAGAACAGGATTTAACGTGTGCACAAGATGTTCTGTGTGCATTCGCACATGGGGCCTCGGTTTATAGTCTCATCCAAAAGACTTTTGGGGAGAGTGGAGTCTGCACTGATGTTAACTCCAGGGGAAAATATCTTCTTGAATGGGAATCGAACCCGGGTCGTCAGATTGCGAGCGCAATGTTCTAACCACTAGGCTATCCTGTTCCTACCCGGTCATTGCAAGTGTGTGTGTGTGTGTGTGTGTGTGTGTGTACGTGTGTGTTTTCTTCAATTTAATGTTTTCTACTTAAGCGATATTAGACAATAGTAGGAGGAGGGAAGAATGAGCATGTGAGCAGCTGAAAGTATGTGGGAGAGGAAGAGAGACTCAGAGAGAGAGAGAGAGAGAGTGTGTGTGTGTGTGTGTGTGTGTGTGTGTGCGTGTGTGTGTGTGTGAGAGAGAGAGAGAGAGAGAGAGAGAGAGAGAGAGAGAGAGAGAGAGAACGTATGTGTGTTGTGTGTGAGTGCGTGCGTGCATGTGTGTGTGGGCATGCGCAAGCGCATGAGCGCGCATGCATACATATAAGCAAACATGTACACGTGCAAGTTCACATACATGTAATGATGTACATGTGTATACATGCAAGTGGGCACACAGAGACTCAGACACAGACACACATAAATGTGCATGGCCATGTTCTCTCTCTTTCTGTCTGTTGCTCTCTCTCTCAAAACACACACACACACAAACACACACACACATGCACACATACTGTGCACATTTTTTACTCAATGAACAAGAATTTATATTTTAAACAAAAAACAAAAAACTTACCTTTTTTTAATAGCACTGCTCGAGATCAATGAGTCAGTCTCACACGACAAAGAAATTTGATCAAACTACACAGCCATCCACACATGCTCCCCATCCCCAAATCACCTCTAGTTCTAGCATCTACCTGCTTCCTCCATCCTTGCAAAATTCACCCAACAGAAGAACAAATGAAAGAAAGAGAGAGTTCAGAGAGAGTGAGACAGACACTGAGACAGAAATAGAGGCAAAGCCTACACACACACTTTTAAAAAAATTGTTTACTTTGTGTCTACTTCAAGTACTTGTAAGCCTTCTGGGCTTTAATGGCAATAAACAATGTTCTGTTCTGTTCTGTTCACACACTCACACACATGAAAAAACACTGTACACACACACACACACACACACACACACACACACACACACATGAAGAAACACTGCATACACACACACGTTATACTGTCTTGGTTTTATTTTTATCTTATAATGTGAGGTGTGGATTTACCACAATGTTTTGCTCAGGTTTTTAAGAGTGAATAATTTTTTTAATACTTAATAAGTCCATTTATGTTGATTTTTATGTGTGTGAGAGGGCAGGATGACAAAAAAATGTTGTGTAAACTTAATCTTACACCCTCAATAAAGATCACTTTGACTTGACTTCACACACACACACACATACACACACACACACACACACCCACACACACACACACACACACACACCCACACACACACATTATATGTATACCTTTAAATGAACCTTGTCTTCATGCAGCTGGAGCTGAAAGCGGTTGTTAAACTCCTGACGGCACAGAGCACAGCTCGTAACCGCCAGAGCCCTTAGTTCTCGTACATACTCCACCACATCCTCTTCACTGCCATGAAACCTCTTTGCATGCACCACCACACCCGTGAAGTCACAGAACTTTCGCTGACAGTACTTGCAGCTGGCTTTCCTCGTTTTGTTGGCCACGCGTCGACTAAATGCTGGTAGGCCTCCGACAATGATTTTCAGTCTCTTCTTTTTGGACGGTTGACTGGATTCAATTGTTGACATGTTTTGTGTCAGTGATCTTTGAGAGTGCTTTCTGCTTATTGATGATGACGATGATGATGGTGGTGATGTTAATGAAGATGCAGCACTGGGGATATCTGTAATCACAGGTTCGACCAAATCTTGACCATTTTGAGTTTCAGTATTAGTTTTCGTGTAAAAGCTATTCATGTGTTCTTTTTCTGGTTGGTGTTGACTTCGTTTCTGATCCGTAGCTTTATCTTTTAGTATCAAGTCACCGCCCCTTCTCCTTGTCCGGTGCCTTCTTTCAAAAAGTTTCTTCACAGGCGATGATGCTTGTGCACGAGATCTGGGATCTTCATCATCCATCTCTTCTAAGTCGATGTCATAAGCTCCAAACCTAGAAAATGACAGCTTTTTGCCTCGGAGTCTGTAAGAATGCTGTGAAGACTGAGGTCTGCATCCTGCTGTTTTCCTCCCACTGGGGCATGCTGGAACAGAGTAAACAGAACATATGTATACTGGTTATTACTTGAAGATATATATATATATATATATAGATATAGATATATATATATATATATATATATATGTGATGCTTCACCACATAATGAGTCGCACATCACCAGAGGTCAATTTTTAGTTGTTAACATGTTATCAATCTGTGATAAAAAGGGCTATTCAATACAAACAACATTGAAAACCGGACGATTCTAATTTCTATGAAAAGTTATAAATAACAAAATGAAATGATAGACCACTGCAACTTGCAAGTGACAAAAATAAGAAATTGATAAGTTTTTTTGTTGTAATAGCTGGTCAGAATGAGGGCTTGAGCGTTTTTAAACAACAAAGTGAGGAACAAAAAACAAAAAAAAACAAAAAAGTTTAGATGTGTTATAAATGTCATCCAAAGGACCTGCAAGAAACTAGAGTTGGAGTAAATTAATATACGTATCTTTTTTTCATAACTTATCTGCAGCTCTGAGGTTTACCAATGGTGAGATTTTGTGTGTGTGATCATTTTTACCCAATATTAAGATTTTGTGTGTGTGATAATTTTTACCCAATATTAAGATTTTGTGCATGTGATAATTTTTACCCAATATTAAGATTTTGTGTGTGTGATAATTTTTACCCAATATTAAGATTTTGTGTGTGTGATAACTTTTACCCAATATTAAGATTTTGTGCGTGTGATCATTTTGACCCAATATTAAGATTTTTTGTGTGTGATAATTTTTACCCAATATTAAGATTTTGTGCGTGTGATAATTTTTACCCAATATTAAGTAAGGTAGCCACCTTCCAACTTTGGGGATAACCAACATTATTCACTTTGGGGAAATGTCCCCTCAAAAGGAAACCCTCAAAGGAGATGTCAAAACTCATAGTACTCTCTGTTACACTACAGTGTTAGTGTTACCATCAGATCACAACTTTCCCCAAAGTCGGAATGTGGCTGCCTTAAGTTAATCATGATGGGTAAAAATGGTCACAAACACAAAACCTCCCCCTTGGTGAACCTCAAAGCTCTAGCCAAGGAACAAAACAACAAATACAACAACAAATAACAACAAATACAAGAATAACAAATACAACAATAAATACAACAACAAATACAAGAACAACTGCAACAAATAACAAATTAACAACAACAAATAATAACAACAGCGAATACAACAACAACAAATAACAACTTCAATGCTCTAAGTATGACCATTACCAGTATTAATACTATCATGCTATTCCACTCCTCCATCAAAATAGTTGTTTCTTTTTTTTTCTTTTTTTTTTAATAAATCAAACCTTGTGTCAAATTTTGAAGTGGTTCTGAAGTCATCCACTTTGCACAGTCCCCTGCAGACGAAATCTTGTCAGGAATCTCTGCAAGTTCACTGATGACCCCACCATCAGTATTCTGAGTCTTCAACATAAACTGTTCTTTACTTTCAGACTTTTCACTTGAAAGCAAATTTTGATTGCTAAAATCAACAGAAACTACTGGTCTCATTCCAAGATCATTCCCTTCAGATCCTCTACAGGCATCAGAATCGGGTTGAGTCTTGTTCTTGATGGTTGTGTCTGTTACTTTGACATCCATAACTGTCAAATGGAGTTTCTTATCTTGAACATGTAACATTACACCCCAGATCATCATACATAGGTAAGGCCTTAGTTCACTTTCAACGTTGGATAGAATACATGTGTCTGTTTCTATCAAAACCTGTGAAACGCCTGTTCCTGATTTATTTGTTTCTCCACATTTCATGTGGCCTGTCCAGTGCTGTTTGGTTGTCTGATTTATCCATTCTTGAACAAAAATTTTAGGTAGAGTAAAATCAATGTCACACTCAATGAGGGCACTGCCATGACCGGTTTCTTGCGCCATTATATCTGTAGATTTTGCTCTTAAGCAATCAGTCCAACATATATAAAGATGTAGCTACTTTCGATTTCGCGGGTCTACACTTGTAATTGTTTCTGCTCTCAAATTTTCCTAAATTGATGATCAAAGAAAGGAATTCCTTTCCTATCCTTACAGCAATTTTTCTCTTAAGTTGGGTACAACTTGTTGTCTTGGCATATCTAACAAAATGGTATCACTCATTTAGCCAGACATGCAGAATATCAGTGAGAAAGTGAGAGCGAAAGTGTTTAAATGTTTGAAAATAATATTCAGTCCTTTTGGTATGTAAACAATCAAAAGTGTTGTCAAGGGACGCCACTCACAAGGAGTCGAAAAGCAATCGTGAAAAAGAACGTAAACTGACAGGTGCACGTGTCCTGGTCTAAATCACGTTTGAAGGACCAAAAATATTTCCAGTCTCATACAGTTTATTATTAAAGACAACAAAATGTCACTAATATTTCTGTAGATAAAAGGAGAACTTTCCCAAAAGACGTACTTCAAATGTTTACGACATGTACACGTAGAGCAATCGGTCTCGTTTCGCTTCTCATAGCCTCAGACCAAGCACGCTAACAGTCACGTAACGATCCTAGATCACCTCTCCGTTTATTTGCGTGGTACAAGATGATGTCTTGATTATTTTTAACAGTTCTTGAGAGTAAAATCACAACCAAAAGTGAAATGTTTCGCTCGAGAAAGCTGTTTTCAAGTACCAGATTGTATTGGTTTGCCAAAGAAGGATGATCTCTCATTCGCTGAAGTTCGTGCTCTACTGAGAGCAAAAGTTATGAAATCATTGACAAAATGAAACTAGATGAAGGATTGTGTAGAAAAGAGATCAGATCATAGATTAGATTTGGGAACTGTGCAAGTCAAGAGACAGGTGCATAACGCTACATATGTCTATGCAGTATCGGAATTTGGGATTTTATGACAAGTGAAAATCAGAAGCTTTAAAAGTAAACATCATTTCGATTCATTTGCGATTTGGCTATAATTTTAGTATATAAAGAAAAAGCAGGTTAATAAAAGGATCATTGCTTAGAGATCAGAAGTATGGCACGAGGTATGGTGAAAGTACCACTTTTATTCACTGTTCTCCTGGTGAATATGTGTTGTCTCAGTGACTGTCGAACAGTGCAAGGCATTTTAAGTTCAGTGATCGCACGCAAGGAACAAGGCCAGTACATGTCTTCATTTGCCTTTCATGGTGAGTATACTTTTAAAAATTTACAATCAAGATGAGCCAAACCCTAGGGGCCATGAATATTTCAGCACAAATTCATTTTCTGTTTTGTTTCATAACACAGTCATGTTCTGAAAATTTTCTTG
>CM054165.1:12096408-12138908 GCA_028751875.1 Rapana venosa
GAAGGGCTTTGCAAAATAAGATCTTATGACGTGTGTATATTTATGCATTATTTTTCTTTCATGATGTATGTGTGCACACATAGAAGTACACATGCATGTGTGTACTCAAACATACACATATACATGCAAACGCATACTCATGCACATATATGCATGCACATGCATGCACGCACACACATGCGCACATGCACATGCGCGCACACACACACACATTGTGTGCCAATGGGAACAGTTGACAAAATTTACAAAACTGCATACACACGAAAACTGGATGAGAAAAAGCACACGAGTACTTATTCCATTATCCTCGGGAAAAAAAAAAATAATAAAATAAATAAAACACACACACTCACACACACATGCACGTGCACACTCACACACATGCACGTGCACACCCACACACATACACACACACAATCACACACACACACACACACACACACTTTTTTCTTTACTGTTATTGTTTCATTGGGGGGGTTTCTATCTAATACCATAGGAAGAAAACCTAAACAAACCTCACACACATTTCTATCAATTCAAAACAGCTAGACAAACAATTAATGCCGGTAATAATAACCAAGACAATAATCATTTTTCACATCAGTTTGCGCACTTACAAAAATAACCACAAAACAATGCAAGAAGCTGATTTTGGTTTTTATTATTATCATTATTATTATTATTATTGGAATGCGAAGACAGGATCACGAATGAAGAACTATGGAGAATGTGCAAAGTTGATGATCCGAAATCTGTAGCTAGTAGCAATAGACTGCGCTGGTTTGGGTACGTTCAACGGAAAGCAGACCACCACATCATAAAATGAGCAATGAACTTCGTAGTGGATGGAAAGAGACCAAAGGGAAGACCTAGCAAGACCTGGGCTGCCTGCCTGTATTGCAGATGATCTTAGAGAAAGGGGCATAAATAAGGAGGAAGCTCAAAACAGAGAGAGATGGAGAAGGCTCATCAATGTCAAATCTCCCCTAGGAAAAACATGACAAAAAAGGAAGAAGAAGAAGAAGAATTATTATTATTATTGGGTGGGGTTTTTTTGCTCCATTCTTTCTCCAACAGGTCTGCTCCGATTCTACCAGCTGCTGACGGTGGCATATTTGGCATTCTTTCTCTCCAGGTCTGCTCCGATTGTACCAGCTGCTGACTGTGGCGTATTTCGCATTCTTTCTCTCCAGGTCTGCTCCGATTCTACCAGCTGCTGACTGCTGTGGCGTATTTCGCATTCTTTCTCCAACAGGTCTGCTCCGATTCTACCAGCTGCTGACTGCTGTGGCATATTTCACATTCTTTCTCTCCAGGTCTGCTCCGATTCTACCAGCTGCTGACTGGCATATTTCGCATTCTTTCTCCAACAGGTCTGCTCCGATTCTACCAGCTGCTGACTGTGGTGTATGTCGCATTCTTTCTCTCCAGGTCTGCTCCGATTCTACCAGCTGCTGACGGTGGCATATTTCGCATTCTTTCTCCAGGTCTGCTTTGTTTCTACCAGTTGCTCTGGCATATTTTGCATTCTTTCTCTCCAGGTCTGCTCCAATGTTACCAACATGTGACGGTGGCGTATTTGGCATTCTTTCTCCAACAGGTCTGCTCCGATTCTACCAGCTGCTGACGGTGGCGTATTTCGTGGTGGCGTGCGCCTTCGCGCCTCGTCTGCACCAGACGCTGAGCAAAGGGGGACCAATGCAGCTGGTGATCCAGCTCCTGACGGTGTCTGTGGGGTTACAGGCCTTGGGGGCCTTTCTGATGGTGCTGCACTTGAGCAGGTGAGAGGGGGTGGGGGAGGGGTGGTGGTGGTGGTGGTGGAGAGGGTGGTATGTGAGTGTGTGTTTATTTATTTTATTTTTTATTTTATTTATTCTTTTATATCGAGGATAATGGAATAAGCACTCATGTGTGAGTGAGTTTATTTATTCTTTTATTTCGAGGATAATGGAATAAGCACTCGTGTGCTTTTGTTTTTTCATCCATTCCCTGTGTGTATGCAGTTTTGTACATTTTGTCATCCGTTCCCACTGGTACACAGTGGCCTACTCTTCTGAAGAGCGGAACAGGATTTAACATGTGCACAAGATGTTCTGCATGCGTTCGCACACGGGGCCTCGGTTTGTAGTCTCATCTGAAGGACTTTTGGGGAGAGTGGAGTCTGCACTGATGTTAACTGCAGGGGAAAATATCCCCTTGAATGGTAATCGAACCCAGGTTGTCAGATTGTGAGCGCAGTGCTCTAACCACTAGGCTATCCCGTCCCTCCCCCGTCTTGACTTTGCGAGTGAGTGAGTACATACATGACTTGGTCACAGCTGTCAGTTTCCCCCTTCACTTTCAGCTATGCTCAGCTGCTATCCATCCCAGCCCAGCTGGTGCTAAATATAGCAGGAACTGACCACACTTGGACTTGGTAAAAGGAAGGGGCGCGCTAAATTTAGCACTGGGCCCTGGACCCTTGACTGAGTTATGCTGGAGTTGCACGCTGTGTGGGGGGAAGAGATGAAATCAGTCCAGAATTTTTTTGTTTTCTTGCTTAGTCCAGAATTGTTATTTCTTACAAATTTGTTAGGGAAGTTTTGTTTTGTGCAGTTTGTTGTTACTTTTTTTGGGTTTGGTTTTGGATGTTGTTCTGTTTTGACTTTTGTTTTTACTTAGGTTTCTTTGTTTGCTTTTTGTTGTTGTGTGTGTGCGTGCGTGCGTGCGTGCATGGGTGTGTGTGAATTCTTCTTGTATTTTTTCGTTTATTTATATTTTTGTAAGTAAAGTAAAACATTTTATTTATTATTTCTATAATAAACATTATGTATTTTTGTAAGAGAACAGATATTTTGAGGATATAATTTTGATGTCAGGTATTCAAAAGATGGAACGGGATCTCCTGCTATGGAACTTATATCAGAGTGTAAGTAGTGTGTGTGTGGTTGTGTGTGTGTATTGTGTGTGTGTTGTGTGTGTGTGTATTGTGTGTGTGTGTTTGTGGCTGTGTGTGTGCCTGTGTGTTTATGTGTGTGTGTGTGCGCGTGTGTGTGTGTGTGTGTGTGCGCGCGCATGTGTGTGTGTGTGCGTGAGTGCATGCGCGCATGTATGTTTGTGTTTGTGTGTGTGTGAGATATATATATATATAAATATGCATATTTGCCTGCATTTGTATGTGTCTATACATTTGTGTTTTTGATCCAAGTATGTGTGTAAATTTGTGTACATACATCTTCGTGTATGACATTGGTTTTTGATACACAATCTGTGTATAAATCTACAAGTTTGAAAGAACACATTTTGTGTGTGTGTGTGCATTTACCTAAGACTGGAAAAAATTTGAATTAATCTCCTTTTTTTAAAAAAAAAGAGATGGGGGGGGGGGGGGAAGCAGAGAGAATGAATTAAAGAATGAATGATTAATCTTTATAGGGTTGCAGATAAGCGTTCACATACTGTTTTTCATTTGGCCCTTAGTGAGCTAGAGAGAAAGAGGCGGGGAGAGGGGGGAAGGAAGGGAGACAGAAATAAGAAATCAGGATGAAAATAGTGAAGGATGAAGGGAGACAGAAATAAGAAATCAGGATGAAAATAGTGAAGGATGAAGGGAGACAGAAATAAGAAATCAGGATGAAAATAGTGAAGGACCATTTCTCCATTGCAGTGGCCAACGTGCTATCCCAGTTCACCATGCTGATGATGCTGCTCAGCCTCTCTCTGGGCTGGACCCTGGCCTCCGCCCACTCCGTCTGCCGATACTCGCACTTTCGCTCCCTGGCCCAACGGCCGGCGGCCCATTTGGTCGGAGTTCTGGGAGTGTTGCAGGTGAGTAGTGCCTGTGGGGCTGGGACTGGCTGAGTGGGTAGGGAATGTTTGAAGCGTAGCGCTGTGGTTAACCATCAGCCATTCTGTTGTGCTGGAATCCCATAATACTTTTGAGGCTTTAACTCATTTCCTTTACTGTGACATGCCGAAGCTTAAGAATCGGCAGACTTACGAATTTAAAAAAAAAAACAAAGTGATGTTTAACTCAAGGGAAAGTACTCTGGCCTGTAGGGCAATCATTTTTCTAAACACAGTTGCTTTCCTTGACCATAAGCTTGCCTAGTTTTGTCTGTTGGCTAATTTTGTTTGACATGTCAATAACAATAACAATGTATGGAATTTATATAGCCCTGAATCTTGTAAAGCAACAAATCAAAGCGCTCAACAAGTGATATCTTTGGGATTTCAGGCTCTCCAGTGTTATGATTCTTTAAAAAAAAAATCTGTTGTGCAAAAAGTGACATCAGATGGATTCAGCCAGCTTCAGGGAACTTTACTTTGGTGAAAAATCATCACATTGCTTCAAGGGGACTAGTTGATGAATAGTCCAAGCCATTTAAGATACCAGCCCTAATTTTCTAAACTTTTTATTTTTCAGCATTCAGTGACATATTTTGAAAATTTGTAAAAAATAAATACAGTCATCTATTAAAAAACTGTGAAACAATCTCAAAAGTAGACATTATAAGCTTTTCAATGATGTATAATGTGTATGTCATTATTATGTTGGGTAAGTCTGCTGAATTTTCAAATATAGCCAAAATCATGCGTCACGACAAAATGGCAGGATCCATTTCACTGCGACTACATTGAGTTAAAGCCTGCTGTCTGCAGAAAACAAATGTTTATTTTTTTTATTTTTTTTATTTTTTTTTTAATGTAGTAGATTATCCAGAAACTGTTCTATGTTGGTTGATATACCACATCAGGTGGTTAGTGGTGGTGTGTTTCCATAACCTATGTGGTCATAGGGGAGCAAGGCGTCAGAGGCCTCAGCTTCTCCAGGGGCTACCAGCATATTGAAGGTGGTGCTCATCTCCTCTCCCTCACTGCTTTACCTTCCCTGACCCTAAAGAGGGCAGGTACCCATTTGCAGCTGTGTGGACTGGGGGACTGTGCTGAAGCCAAAGCACGCGAACAGTCACCCAGCCACTTGGTGACCACGCTCGATGCTGCCTAACATTGGCTTGGGGAAAGTGAATGCTCTGACCACTGAGCTGTCCTGTCCCCAGATACCATAGCAGGCTTTGCATAATTCTAAAGTTTGAAAATTGGGGCCGGGATAGCTCAGTGGTCAGAGCACTCGCTTTCCCCCCAGCCAAAGTTAAGCAGCGTCGAGCGTGGTTACCACTTGGATGGGTGACCGTTGCATGCCTTGGCTTCAGGACAGTCTCCCAGTTCACCCAGCTGTAAATGGGTACCTGCCTCTTTAGGGTCAGGGAAGGTAAAGCAGCGATGGAGAGGAGATGGGCACCACCTCAATATGCTGGCCCCTGGAGAAGCTGAGGTCTCTGATGCCTTGCTCCCCCCTGACCTCAGATTGTGGGACATCTTTACCTTATATATATATATAGAGATATATAGTAAAATGGCAATAAAAACACAACTGTATTCATCTTCATTTCTCCTTTTATTTATGTCAGCAAATTTTCGCTTCCTTCTGAAGCTTCCTCAGGCTGAATGTGAGGAAGCTTCAGAGGGAAGCGAAAATTTGCTGACATAAATAAAAGGAGAAATGAAGCTGAACATATTTGTGTTTTTATTGCCATTTTACTATTTTACCTCAAATGTGTGCTTGAAGGGAGTGGTGCCCAGCAGAATTGTGGTTGTTTTTTTTCAAGACAATTATATATATATATAATTATAATATATATATTTATTAGGGAGGCACCGTGGTCGAGTGGTTTAGGCGGTCAACTCGTGATCCAGAGATCGCGAGTTCGATCCCCGCTCGGCTCGGTGTTGTGTCCTTGGGAAAGACACTTTACTCCTATTTTCCTCACTCCACCCAGGTGTACAAGTGGGTACCAGCTCTGCTGGGGAAGTATCTGGCGACAGACTAGCATCCTGTCACAGGGGTGGTGAAAAACCATCAGTTCGCTTAACGCTACAGAAACCGGGATAAGCTCCGGCTCTATGGGCCTTCTGGCTCGAAAGAACATACTACTTTATATATTTATATATATATTTTTAAAAAAAAAAAATATATATATATATATATATATATAGATATATAGATATATGTGAGTTAATTTAATAGGGGGAAAAAATGGTGCTTTATAATTATTTACTAACAGCAATAATAGTACTGCGTATGTGTTCTAAATTAAAATGAAAGCTAAAATCAACAACAACAACAACAAAACCCAAATCTGAGAAACCCCCTCCCACTTGAAATGTCCAGGGGCTACTTTTCCTGTGGGAGCAGTACGAAGGTCAGGACAGCCGGCAGTACTACGCCCACAGGAGCATGCTGGGAGTGGCGCTGGTGCTGCTGAGGATTTCATTGGCCGGTCTGCTGGCCTGGAACCTCCACGCCACCATCCGGGCCGAACGCAGCGGTCTGAAGCGCGAGTTCTACACCAACTTTATGAAGGTAGAAATACACAAAGAGTGGAGACATTCTGGTGGTTATGTTGTAGCACAGTGATGATAATGATAGTAATACTGATGATGATGACGATGATGATGATGATGATGATGATGACAATAATAATCATCATCATCATGATAACAATAATAAGAATAATGATGATGATGAGAAGGATGACAACGATGATGACGACGACAATAATAATAGGAGGAGGAGGAGTAGGAGTAGGAGTAGTAGTAGTAGTAGTAGTAGTGATAACAATCGTGATAATGATGGTGAAGATGGTGACGATGATGACAACAATAATAATAATATTAATGATAATAATGAGGAGGAGGAGAAGGAGGATGACAAGAAGAAGAAGAATGATAATAATGTTTAAAATTTATAAAGCGCTATATCTTGTAAAAACACATCAAAGCACTTGCATTCAACCTATTTCTTACACATGCAACCAATAGCAATAATTAACAGTTTTAACAAATCCAATTCACACATACACATGTAGGCACATGCACATATAAAGGTAAGGTTATGCACTTTGGCAGAGTGATAGGGATTTTGGCTGTTGAAGGCAGGGACAGATATGAAATGAAACAGAAGGGGAAAATCTTAGGTTTGAAATAAAATATGTCTTGAAGCTGGATTTAAAAGTGTCATCAGTAAGTTTTTGGTGAAGGAAGAGAGGGAGGTCATTCCATTATAGGTAAATGTGTTCCTATAACCTATGTGGTCGTAGGGGAACGAGGCATCAGAGACCTCAGCTTCTCCAGGGGCCAGCATATTGAGGGCGGTGCCCATCTCCTCTCCCTCGCTGCTTTACCTTCCCTATCCCTAAAGAGGACATGTACCCATTTACAGCTGGGGGAACTGGGGGACTGTATTGAAGCCAAGGCACACAAACAGTCACCCATCCACTTGGTAGCCACGCTCCTTGCTGCTTGATATTGGCTTAGGAAAGCGAGTGCTCTGACTACTGAGTTATCCTATCCCTGTTTCATTATGCTTTACAACATAGCAGCATGTTAACTCAATGGAGTCACAGTGAAATGGATCTCTCTGGGTTTTGGTGACGTGTGATTTTTTTCTATATTTGAAAAATTCAGCAGATTTACCCAATGAAATAAAGACATACAAATTATACATCATTGAAAAGTTTATTATGTGTACTTTTGAGATTGTTATACAGTTTTTCTCCCCTCTCACCCCATCCCTCCCTTGTCATATCCATATTTCTGTATGCCTGTGAATCATGGACCCTGACTGCAGATTTGGAGAGAAGAGTACAGGCGGTGGAGATGAGATGCTTTCGGAGACTCCTTGGCATCTCCTACAAAGACCACATAAGCAACGAAAGCGTGCATAACAGAATCCAGCAAACCATTGGACCCTATGAAAACCTTCTAACGATCGTGAAAAAACGTAAACTTAAATGGTATGGGCATGTCACAAGATCCAAAGGACTTGCAAAGACAGTTTTACAAGGCACTGTCCAAGGAGGAAGAGAAGAGGCACGACCAAGGAAGCAGCCTGGTGATAAGCATCAAGCGAATGGACAGGTTCCTAGAACCTCAACAAAACCCTGAGAAAGCAGAACAGAGAGAGGAATGGAGGGGACTGGTTGTTGGTCTTTTGAGGAATTCCCCCACGTAACGTCAGACTACGGGACAGATAGATAGATAGATGCAGTTTTTCAATAGATGACTAATTTATTTTTTACAAATTTTCATAATATACCACTGAATGCTGAAAAATAAAAAGTTTTGAAAATTAGGGCTGTTTATCTTACATGGGCTTGAATTGTTCATCAGCTGATCCCCTTGAAACAATGTGTGATAATTTTTCTTCACCCAAGGTAAGTTCCCTGAAGTTGGCTGAATCCATCTGTTTCACTTTTTGCACAATACATTTTTTAAAAAAATCATAACACTGAATAGCCCCAAATCCCAAAGAATATGCTTGTCGACATGCCTAAGATAAATAGCCAACACACACAAACAAGGCACGCTTATGATCAAGGGAAGCAACTGTGTTTAAAAAAATGATTGCCCTACAGGCCAGCATACTTTCCCTTCAGTTGAACTTCACTTAAGTGTATTAAAAAAGATCATAATTCCGCTGAATTTTAAGCTTCGGTACGTTACAGTGAAGGAGAGAGGTGCCGAATCTTAGATTCAGTGCAGCCTCATTGGGTTAGTGCAGGCCTGGGCACTTAGCTTACATCACTTTAGAACTGATAATAATTTTGACCTGGGCCAGGCAGTGTAATATGACGCTGAGTGTGGCGGCTGTTGCAGTGTTGCATGCTGTGGTTCCTCTGCTACCCTGTCTTCGTCCTCTTCACCAGAATCGTCTCCGAGTATCTACGATATAAGGTGTGTGGGGGGTGGGGAGAGGGGTGAAGGGCTATGTCAGTATGTTTTGTGTGTGGTGGGGGGGGGGGGGGGGGGGGGGATGTACAGTGTGTGTGTATGTTTACAGTGAGTGTGTGCGGTGGAGGGGTGAGTGTGTGCGTTTGTGTGCGTGCATTTGTGTGTGTGCATGCGTGCGTGTGTGTTGTAAATATAATTATTTTAAAGCATAAAACAAAATATCTGAATTCTTTCAAATAACCTTACTTAAAACAAATTGTGTATTGTATTTTTTTTCCATTTTCAAATGGCGTAACACTATCCCTACATTAAGGGAGAGAACCTCTCTTTCCCAGTGCACGTGCACTGTGCACATTGTATGCTACTGTAACCCAGTAGTGGGTGATACGGAGGGAAGGGTTAGTAGATGGTTGGTTACCCTATAGCTGGTTACCCTTAGGGAACGGGTTAACTGTTGCTGCCGTAGTTGTCTTTAGTTGACATGGCAGTTCACTGCCATAGGCGACTTTAGTTGACAGCACAGGTCATGTTAAAAAGGACAGATTTTCATATGGTAACAAGATTTCCCACCTACATTTGACTTACACGTGTGAAAGCAGACATATCGTCTTTGACACCTCTGCCCAGTTTTGAGTGGAAAAACCAACCATGTTATTATTACACAGACTAAATGCAGATAAATCAGCAACTTCTTCTTCTTATTCCTTATAGCTCCTAGCGGAGCATAGGGCCTCAACATAAATCAGCAACAGTGCCTGAAAAATACTTGGCGCTGAAGAGAGGGCTTCAGTCAGAAACTTGGCAATGAAAGAGTTGAAACACTATCCCTACGTTAAGGGAGAGAACCCCTCTTTCCCAGTACACGTGCCCTGTGCACATTTGTATGTTACTGTAACCCAGTAGTGGGTCATACAGAGGGAAGGGTCAGTAGATGGTTGGTTACCCTATAGCGGGTTACCTGTAGGGAAAAGGTTAAGCAGTCATTGATCTTCATTCTCTCTGTGCATCTTCCTGTCTGTTTTTGGTTGGGCTTTTCTACCATCGTTAGAAGTACAAATTTCCGTATTCATTTCCGTCTTATATTTTTCCTTTTGTTTTCTCTGTTTGTCTGCCTGTCTCTCTGTCTGTCTGTCTTTCTCTCTGTTTGTCTGTCTGTCTTTCCTCCTCTCTCTCTCTCCTCTCTCTCTCTCCTCTCTCTCTCTCTCCTCTCTCTCTCTCTCTCTCTCTCTCTCTCTCGAGTTAACATCAGTGCAGACTCCACTCTCCCCAAAAGTCCTTTGGATGAGACTATAAACTGAGGCCCTGCAATCGAACACACGCAGAACATCTTGCACGCACGTTATATCCTGTTCCGCTTTTCGTAAGAGTAGGCCATTGTGTGCTAGTGGGAACAGATGACAGAATTCACAAAACTGCATACACACGGGGACTGGATGTAAAAAAAAAGCACATAAGTGCTTATTCCATTATCCTCGATATAAAAGAATAAAATCAACTAAAATAAATAAATAAAATAAAATATATATATGTATATTAATAGTAATATGTTTACAACACTTTTGTCATATGCCCACTCTGTATGCCCATCATTCTTTTGTATTGTGGCCTAAGGCCAATGTACAGTAAAAAGTCTAAACTCTCTCTTCTCCCCACTCTCTCTCTCCCCACCTCCCTCCCCTCTCCCCCTCCCTCCCCCCCCTCTCTCCCCCCACTACCCCCTCCCCCCCCTCTCTCTCTTTATCAAATACATCACCAACCCCAACGTTCCCACCATCAATCATCACACATGTGGTTTTCTCTCTCTCTCTCTCTCCTCTCTCTCCTCTCTCTCTCTCTCTCTCTCAAAAAAAAAAAGCACATGTGTGCTTATTCATTATCCTGGAAATAAAAGAATTTGTCATTGTCATTGTCATTGTCATTGTCTCCCCCCCACCAGCTGATTACCATGGGCGTGTTACTCTGCCAGTCGGCGGCCGGCGTCTTCCTGTACCGCCTCTTCCTGTCCCGCAGCCTGTACTGGGAGGTGTCGGCGCTCTCCAGTAGCCTCCCCCTGCGCTTCGACCGCAGCTTCGGGCTGAAGATGTACTCTTGATGACTAGCCCCCCAGCCCTGCTGGAGGGAGGGAGGGAGAGAGAAGGCAGCAGGCAGGGTGATTCAGAGGCTGGAGAGAGGAGCTGAACAGACGCGCGTCTGGGAGCTCCTGTCAAAAACTACGTTCTGGGTGCAGCAAGGTTGAGCGGAGGAGCGGTTTCTGCGATGTCGTCGTTGTTGTTGGTTGGTTGGTTGGTTGGTGATGGTGGGTGGTGATGGTGGTGTTGTCAAGTTTTGCAGGAGGTTAAGGGCGTGTTGAAGAACGAATGTTTGAAGAGTAAAAAAGAAGGGGGGGGGTGGTGGGGGGAAGACAGACCGAGGAAAAAAAAGATAAAGAAAAGAAGATGGTAAGCAGGGGGGAAAAGAAAGAAATGGTAAGCGGGGGGGGGAAGAAAATGGTAAGTGGGGAAAAAAGAAAGAAAATGGTAAGCGGGGGGGGAAGAAAATGGTAAGTGGGGAAAAGAAAGAAAATGGTAAGTGGGGGAAAAGAAAGAAAAATGGTAAGTGGGGGGAAGAAAGAAATAGTAAGTGGGGAAAAGAAAGAAAATGGTAAGTGGGGAAAAGAAAGCAGCAATGATGTGTGTGCATGGTGAGGGCAGAATTTGAGACGGGGGTGAACAAAGACGGAAAATGTAACAGAAATGTGAAGTCTAGACTGATTTGGGCTTGCAGCAATTGGCTTTATCCAGCAAACAGCAGTGTACGCCAGCATTGGCATTTTCTATGAAAAGTGTGCTGAGTTAGATGGTGAGCAGTGGTGCATGTTTGTGTGGAAAGTGTCAATGAATGAGGAAGATAGGGAAGGACAGGAAAAAAGGAAGTGTGGAGATGTGGGACAGGTTGTTTTGATGGTGCAGAATTTGGCTGTTCCCTGTAGGACAGTCTTGGCCAGTCCAGATGTTCGTGTGACGTGCCCGTACCACTTTAGTTTGCGTTTTTTCAACGAAATCAGCAGCTCTTCATATGGTCTGATGGCGTTTTTAATTCTTGTTTTCGCTTCTTCAGTAGGGATGTGATCTCTGTATGAGAAGGCAAGAAGTTTGCGAAAGCGTTTCATCTCCATTGCCTGTGTCCTTCTTTCAACGCCTGCTGCGAAGCATGTTGGTGTCAAAATCGCAGTAGCGAAAAAGACATGTAGTGGAGATAGATAAGAAACGGAAAATGATGCAGCGTTGTGTTTGGATTACCATATCTCACTTCGTCCAGCTGTCCATAAAGCGTGTTGGTATCGCAGTCGGCTCGGCACTCAGCTGTCAGTTTTTCCCCCACTTTCATCTATTCTCAGCTGCTATCCATCCCATCCCAGCCCAGCTGGTGTGATTACAGCAGGAACTGACCACACTAGGACAAGGTAGATGGAAGAGGCGCGCTAAATTTTTGTGGCACTCTTGACCGAGCGATGCTGGATTTGACGTGCTGTGCCTACCAGTGGCGACAAAGACAGTTCACAGCAATATTTTGTTGTTTTATATATGTCCAACATGTCAACTGACAGAATGATGTTATGAGAAAGTCTGCTGGCAGCATAGCAGTGTGTGTCTTGTTCTACTGGATGAATGATGAGGAGGGAAAAAAATGAAACAATTTTTTGGTATTAAATGTATACCTAGAGCAAGTTTCAAGCGACAATTTGATGTTGTTATGTCAGCAGGAGTATACGTTGATGGACACTAATGACTACTGCAGCTGAGTGCATGGGGGGGAGTGGTTGACGTTGTGCGTCCGTGAAGTTGTGGTTTGAATCTCAGCGGTAGCATCCAGTGAAGTAAGAGTGGGGATTTTTACCATCTTCTGGATCAACTTCAAGAGCAGACCTGCCAGTGCCTTAATTCCCAGTGTGTGTGTCAAAGTCAAAGTTTTATTTTCAGATGGTACATTGAATAAGTAGTGCATTTGCTTTTTTTTTTTATCAAGCCATCAAGTGTGTGTGTGTGTGAGAGAGAGAGAGAGAGAGAGAGAGAATAGGATGGCATTGCCTTGGAACTGTCCAATTCAAAAAGACAGGAAGAAAAAAACCACAAACAAAATAAATTATTGAAAAGTTTTATCACACTGGAAATTTCAACAAAAGATTAATGATTGAAAACTCTGGCCATAAAATAAAAGAAAGAAAAATCTGATCATACTGCAATTTCAGCAGGGTTGGGTGGTTGTTGTTTTCTTCTTTTTGTTTGGTAGGGGGTGGGGAGGGTTACGTTGCAGTATTTTGTTTCATCACACCTTTTAGCGATGCTCGTTGTTATTGGAAACTGGTGATGAAAAGAACGATGAAAAAGACACCGCATGAAAAAGACACCGCAATATCTTTTAAAACAAGAGGAAGTATAAAGAATAGAGCAGGTTTGCATTGTTGGCATCGTAGTATAGTTTGCTCGATCAGGCTAGTCACAATCCATGCGCTCGTGTGTGTGTAGGTGTGCGCGCGCGTGCGCTCATGTGTGTGTGTATGTGTGAGCCTTTTGTTTGTTTGCTTTCCTTTCTCTGGAAGTGAAGGAGAGGGATGGAGGGGGTGGGGAGGGGGGGTGGGGGAATGTTGAATCGCTTGAAGATCTCGACAGTAACGTAATGTGAGAGATATTCCTTGTCTCACCTTCAGTCAGGTTCAGTTATCATTGAGTGTGGCAGAGAGACTGAAGTACAAGAGGTGGTGTGTTCATGTGTGTGTATGTGAGTGTAAGTGTGTGTATGCATGGGCATGTACATAACAAATGTGAAAGTTTCTATTTTCTGTGCATTTTGTATGCATTGTATTTTAATGTAGATTTGAGGGGGGGTGGGGGGGGGGTAGTTTGGGTTTTTTTTAGCATTCAAGCAGTGAATGCATTTATGGATGTGAGTGTGGCATTCAGAATCCTTCCATTCAAGATCTGACAATCTGTGCATATAAGTCAGTGACTGGTATGTGTGTGTGGTTTGCGTGTGTGTGTATGTGTGTGGGAATGCATGTATGCATGCATGTGCGCGTACATGCGTGCATGTGTGTGTGTGTTTTTATGTGTGTGGTGGTGAGTTCCTCAGTCTCATGGGAAAGTTGTGGAGTTCCATTTCCTTTTTGTTTGTATTTTTGTTGTTGTTTTTTTAAATGGATGCTATGCGTTCCATTTTCATAATGCCAAAAAAAAAAAAATAGCCTCACAAATAGGACAATGAATATTTTTCTTTTTTCACTTTCCTATCCTTTTTTTGTTTTGTTTTTAATCTTTGCACTCTTTAGTCAAGATATATGTATCATTTTGGCCTAGAGATGTATCGTTTGGCCAAGATATGTATCATTTTGGCCAAGGTATGTGTATCATTTTAGCCAAGATATGTATCATTTTGGCCAAGATATTATTTTGGCCAAGATATATATCATTTTGACCAAGATATATGTATCATTATGGCCAAGATATAGCCATCATTTTAGCCAAGATATGTATCATTTTGGCCAAGATATCATTTTCACTAAGATATGTATCATTTTGGCCAAGATATATGTATCATTTTTGGCCCAGATATATGTATCATTTTGGCCAAGATATGCATAATTTTGGCCAAGATATGTAATAATAATAATAATGTATGGAATTTATATAGCGTGTATCATTTTGGCCAAGGTATGTATCATTTTGGCGAAGATATATGTGTCATTTTGGCCAAGATATGTGTATCATTTTGGTCAAGATGTATATCATTTTGGCCAAGATATATGTCTCATTTTGGCCAAGATATGTATCATTTGTTCTGTACATATTCAACCTTGTATGACCTTCATTCATTCACTACTGGGTTATACACAAAACGGCTGAATGAATGGTTCGGATGAGACTATAAACCGAGGCCCCGTGTGCGAACGCATGCAGAACATCTTGCGCACACATTTAATCCTGTTCCGCGTTTTGAAAGAGTAGGCCATTGTGTGCCGGTGGGAACAGATGACAAAATTTACAAAACCACATACACACAGGGACTGGATGTAAAAAAAGCACATGAGTGCTTATTCCCTCCTGCCACCTCCCGCCTCCATTTAGGTAGCTGCATTCTGATGCAAGGGCTGGTGTCTAAAATCGATACCTGTGTGCATGCTGGGTCGTTGGTTTTTTCCTGTCATCCGTTCCTACCAGCACATGATGGCTACTACTATACTCTTCCCGAAAGGTGGATCGAGTTTTTTAACATGTGCGCAAGATGTTCTGCATGCGTTCGCGCATGGGGCCTCGGTTTATAAGTCTCATTCGAAGGACTTGGTAGGATTTTTTACTTGTACAGTACAGTACAGTACAATGCAATAGGGGACGGGATAGCTCAGTGGTCGGAGCACTCGCTTTCCCCCAGCCAAGTTAAGCAGCGTCGAGCGTGGTTACCAGTTGGATGGGTGACCGTTTGCGCGCCTTGGCTTCAGTACAGTTCCCCCAGTTCACCCAGCTGTAAATGGGTACCTGCCCTCTTTAGGGTCAGGGAAGGTAAAGCACGAGGGAGAGGAGATGGGCGCCGCCCTCAATATGCTGGCCCTAGAGAAGTGAGGTCTCTGACGCCTCTTTTCCCTATGACCTTATAGGTTATGGGACTCCTTTACCTTTATCTTTTTTTTACAATGCAATACGGTACAATATGATACCGGACGATGTAATTCAATACAGTACAATACAATATAATCTAATGCAATGTAAATCAGTACTGTGAAGTGCAGTGCAAAACAACACAGTACATACAGTCATATATTGCAATAAAATGCAATGCAATGTAATGTAATGTAGTAGTACAATATATTATATAATGCAAGGCAGTGCAGGGAAATACACTGCATTAAACTACAACAAAATACACTACACTACTCTACTCTACACTACACTACACTACTCTACACTACACTACTCTACACTACACTACACTACTCTACACTACACTGCACTACACTACACAACCACTTGAATGCAAGCGCTTTGATTTGTCTTTGCAAGATACAGTGCTATATGAACTCCTATTATTATTATTCATTATTATCATATTGTTGTTGTTCATCTCCCTCATCACCACCTAAGTCTGTGTCTGTGTGTGTGTGTGTATATACATTTGAAATATCTTATGTTATTTGAGGAAAGTTGCATGCGTGTAAATGATTTGAGTGGAAGCGCTTTGATTTGTTTGTTTTACAAGATTCCTTGCTATATAAATTCCATATGATTATTATTATCATTATTGTTGTTGTTATTACACTACAAACACCACACTACACCACACCACACCACACTACACCACACCACACTACATCACACCACACTACACCACACTACAATACAAGACAAGGGAATGCAATTCAACACTGTAAAATGCAACACAATACAAACACAACACAACACAGTACAGACACCTTGTCAACCTCCCTTTTCCCTCTGTCCACCCAACCCCACCCTGTATTCTCAGTGCCTTGTGTAAATAATACCTGAACAAATAGAAATTGTTCAACTACTGTTTTGACAAGTGTATCTATCTTAAATATCGATGGACAGGAAAATAAAGGATTGATGAAATTTTGTCGATTTGTTATCATCGTAAACTGCCGAATTTGATAGAAGTTGTGAATCATAGAATGTACTGCCAAAATATCAGGTCTGGAAAGTGGAATATTGTAATTACACATGTGTGAGGGGACAGGATAGCTCAGTGGTCAGAGCACTCGCTTTTCCCCAGCTAAGGTTAAGCAGCATCGAGCATGGCTACTACAGATGGTGGGCCGTTTGCGTGTCTTGGCTTCAATACAGTCCCTCAGTTCACCCAGCTGTAAATGGGTACCTTGCCCTCTTTAGGGTCAGGGAAGGTAAAGCAGCGAGGGAGAGGAGATGGGCGCCACCCTCAATATGCTGGCCCCTTGAGAAGTGAGGTTTCTGATGCCTCATTCCCCTATGACCCCATAGGTTATGGGACGCCTTTACCTTAATATTTTTTTTACTTTTTCCACATGTGTGAAATTTTTGTTTGCTGTTTTTGAAGGAAGTCCATATCTTTTTGAAGTGTGTCAGTTTAGGAATGTCTATTGTTTGGGGTTTTTTGTCTAAGATTATAAATGATAGGTAGAAAATTTGCATTTGCTGTGAATGTTTGGAAGAAAAAGAGTCGAGCGTGGTGTGTGTGTGTGTGTGTGTGTGTGTGTGTTTGTGTGTGTGTCTCAAAGTAAAAATCATGAAAAAAAGCTTGATTTGTTTTTTTCAGGTTTGTTTGGGGTTTTTTTTACCAATTTTGTTCATTTATGAAAAGAGGTACCTTGCATTTCTGTATGCTTTTTTGTATTGCTTCTTCTTTGTATTATTTTGAAATGTTTCAACGATGTGTAGGATCATGCACACTATGTACATAATAATGTCTTCGTGATCTTTAATGCTAGACAAGATTCTGAATCAAAAGAAAACGAGGCTGTCTCTTATTTGTGCTGTTTATAACTGCGAAGCGTTTGTTTTCATGAATGTGTGTGTGCATGCGTTCATGTGTGTGTGCGTGCATGTGTGTGTGTATGTTTGTATCTCTGTGTGTCTCTGGGTCTGTGTATCTGTGTGTGTGTCTGTGTGTCTGTCTGTATTACAAGAGTATGTCTCTGTGTGTGAAATCAGTTGAAGTCAAAACGACCCTAATTGATGTTAAAGAGTTTATGCAGCCTTGTGTGTGTATGTGTGTGTGTGCATGCGTGCGCGCACATGCATGCGTGTTCAGGGGTGGGGGGAGCTTGCATTCAGCGCCGAGTATATAATTATGTGTGTGATCGTTATTTGAACGCAATAATATACTGGCATGGGCAGTGGCTGCAAATCTGAAGGATTGTACCCTAGATGAAAAATGCCATTGCTATGTTTTATAGCGTTTCCTTTTGTCTCATTGGTAATTTTCAGTCTAGTCATCATGATTTCTTCTTTATCCAAATGTATAGAGAGTGGAATATATGTCAGTTATATTGCTTGTAGTGTGTGTGTGTGTGTGTGTGTGTGTGTGTGTGTGTGTGTGGACATACATGCATATGTGTGTGTGTGGACATTCATGTGTGTGTGGACATACATGCAGATGTGTGGACATACATGCAGGTGTGTGTGTGTCGGGGGGGGGAGGGGGGGGGGTACATGCATGGATGTGTGTGTGTGTGCATGTGTGTGTGTACACGCATGCACTCTGCATATATGCATAATACTGTACAAATAAATGTATAATTTACTTTTTATAACAATGCGCATGAGTAGTTGTCAGGTTGTGCTTGCTATTTTGTGGTAATGATCACTCTCTCAGCATTTCTTTTTCTTTTTTTCTTTTTTCCATGTTGGTTGTGTGAGCACTATACAATAAAGCCATTCATGCTTTTCATGCTTTACTTTTTTTTTATATATTCTTTATCCTGGCTCTTTGAATGTTGTTCAAAATTGTGTGCAGAATATTCAGATATCCCCATGGGTTTGCATAGAGATGTTGTTGGTATGGATAATGTTCTGACCTTCCGGAAATTTCTGAGCTAAAAAATTTTTTTTCTCTGTTTGTTCCTGTCTTCTTTTTTTTTTGGGTGGGGGGTGGGGGGCTGGAAAGATGTTATGCACACGAAGGGTTACATGACTTTAAAAAAAAATTAACTATAAGAAATTATGAGAGTTCACAGTTAGTGTGAATAAGCTTGAAGCTTTGCAGCACAATGGTTTGGGGTTGTTGGTGGGTTTTTTGTGGAGGGGTGGAGATTGCTTTTTGGGTCTTTTGTTGTTGTTCTGTTTTGTTTTTTTATTTTTGTTTTCTGGGGGTTAGTTGTTTTCGGGTTGATATTTTTGTTTGGGTTGGGTTTGTTTTGGGGTTTTTCCTTCTTTTTTTTTTCTTTTTTTTTTGGGGGGGGGGGTGCACAGGGACAGATCATTTGGAGTTTTTGTTTGTTTTTTGTTGTTTTGTGTGTTTGGGTTTTGTTTTGTTTTTTACTGTTATAAACATGAGCAAAATATAAGAAACCACATGATTGGTGGCAATTTTGCTCTTACTGATGGTTGTGGTGAAAATGTCCATTGCTTTCTAATAAAAAAGAAAAGAAAAAAAGAAATGTATTCTTGGTTATACTCATTGCTTTCTAGTGAAGAAAAGGTTGACAGTGACTGTGCATGTGCGATGTTTTGCTGATGATGATTAATAGTTTTGTAAACATGTAATGCTCCCTTACAACAACAAAACAAAAAGAGAGAAAGAAAGAAAAGATAAGAAAAGAAAAACTGTGCATGTTTAGTTTGTGGTTTGATTTTTTTTGGTTCTCATTGAAACTGAAAAATGTGTGTATGTCCAATGTTTCCCAATGAACATATGGTTTAAGTATATATATGAATATATATATATATATATATATATATATATATATATATATATATACTAAAATAAATACATACACATATACATACACACACACACTGTTTTCTGATTGCAAATGATTATTACAACATACTTGTTCCCTTACTTCTGAAGTCTTCCTGCCATTCTTGCTGTTCACTGTTTCAAATGCTTTGTATTGAAATAAAATATCACATGTGTGCTGTACTTTGACCTATTTCAATTCTCTATGCCCCCCTCCTCCCCTCTCCTTTTGTTTACTCTTGTGCAGGAATAGTTGTTGTGCTGAATTTGTACGATATGGATCGCTGATGATTGTGCAAATGATTGAACTCATTGAAGATGACAAAATTTAATAAAGAGATCAAGTAGTATAAGTTGCCAGTCTTGCTGATTGTGTGTGTGAGAGTGAGTGTTTTATTTTTTAAAAATTCTTTTATATCGAGGATAATGGAATAAGCATGTATGTGCTTTTTTACATCTAGTCCCTGTGTGCATGCAGTTTTGTAAATTGTCATCTGTTCCCATCGGCACACAATGGCCTACTCTTATGAAAAGCGGAACAGGATTTTAACCTGTGCAAGATGTTCTGCATGGGTTCGCATGTGGGCCTCAGTTTATAGTCTCATCGGAAGGACTTTTGGGGAGAGTGGAGGCTGCACTAACATACTCCAGGGAAAAAAGTGTGTGTGTGTGCGCACGTGCTTATACATCATGGCATTCTCCTTCTTCTCCATCGTCAAACACTCAGACAGCAACTATTGTTGTAGACCTGTCATATGAGCATAAGTGCTTTGCGCTGCTGTTAAGCGCCTGACAAGTCAGGCCCAGCGCATCCAACATTGGGCATGGAGGACATTTTTCAGTAACCACTCACTGCCTTTAAAGAAACCAGTGTAGGCATGATAATATATATAGATGGAAATGACTTTCCACATCCTTCCACCCCTTCCCTCTGTTCCTCATCTTAAGCTCCTAGGTTCACCAATGGTGAGAGTTGTGTATGTGACCGTTTTTACCCACCATTAAGGTAGCCACATTCTGACTTTGGGAAAATCTTCCCATTTGAATGAATAATAAAAAAATTATTATACTCGATAGCAAAGGGCATCTCTCTCCTCTCTCTCTCTCTCTCTCTCTCTCTCTCTCTCTCTCCTCTCTCTCTCTCTCCTCTCTCTCTCTCTCTCTTTTCCTTTGCGTTTTTCTTTGGGGGAAAGGGAATGGGTGGGTGGGGCTGAGGGCATGGTGTAAAGAAGCTGTAAGCTTATCCATTTACCCTCAATAAAAAAAATTCGTATTCGTATTCTCTCTCTGGCGAAAAAGGAATCCAATCCAGCTTCCTTGTTTATAGCTTCACCGACCACAGAGGCTGTATTGGGGCTGTCAAAGTAAAAATATTTATGCATAAAATTATGACTGGACAACCAACCCTCTCACCTTAATTCTGTATGACTTCCTAATATCCTACCAAAATTCAACTGCCAATACCTAGAACTGACCTCTGTAAATCAAGCCGGGTCAGAATATCATGTTTAGTATAAGTAATGTTCTTTCGAGCCAGAAGGCCCATAGAGCCGGAGCTTATCCCGGTTTCTGTAGCGTTAAGCGAACTGATGGTTTTTCACCACCCCTGTGACAGGACGCTAGTCTGTCGCCAGATACTTCCCCAGCAGAGCTGGTACCCACTTGTACACCTGGGTAGAGTGAGGAAAATAGGAGTAAAGTGTCTTTCCCAAGGACACAACACCAAGCCGAGCGGGGATCGAACCCGCGACCTCTGGATCACGAGTTGACCGCCTGAACCACTCGACCACGGTGCCTCCCTAATCATGTTTAGAGTGATGCGCATTGGGTTCGTAATCTGCTGACCCGGGTTCGAATCTCGTTCAAGAGGATTTTTCCTCTGGAGTTAACATCAGTGCCGACTCCACTTCCCCTAAAATTCCTTCGAATGAGACTATAAACCGAGTTCCCGTGTGCGAACGCGCGCAGAACTTCTTGCGCACACGTTAAAACCCATTCCGCTTTTTGGAAGAGTAGGCCAATGTGTTCCTGTGGGAATGGATGAACAAATTTACAAAACTGCACACACACGGGGACTGGATGTAAAATAAAGCACATGAGTGCCTAGTCCATTATCCTCGAAACAAAAGAATAGGCCTAAATAAAACAAAGCCTCACATACTCAGGTAGCCTACTGTGGAGCATGTTGCCAACACAGTGAAAACATCCCAAAGTAAAGAAACCTTAGTAATTAAAAATACTGATTAATAAAATTATATTAACACAACAGTGCTTTTGCCACATGCACATCAGAAATGTTCTTTTCAAGCAATGGTCACAATATCTGTATAATCTCACCTTGATGAAACAGTCAAGAGTTATATATCCCAGATTCACTTGAAGTTGTCATTGTTGAGTTATATGCATGATATAGTTTCCCAGTGTTTGGTGATATAAAAATATTCTAGTTATAGCTAAGTTAGACAGTGTTCTATGTTCCAGCAAGCAACTGCACATGCAGGCAGAGAAAAAAAATCGGGATAATTATGCTGACGACAAGCTGAAATAAAGAAGCCAGCCAGTTAGCCAGTGATAAAGAGAAACAATGTCAATGACAAATTCTTTTCTTTCCATGATAATGAATACGCACTGGTGTGCTTTTGTTTTTACATCCAGTCCCCGCCCGTAGGGATACATCTTAATAATAAACCCAATACTCATACAGTAAAACAAAGGAAAGTAAAACAAAAACAAACAAAACAAACAACAAACAAAAAACACTAAGAGAGAGAGAGAGAGAGAGAGGGGGGGGGGGGGAGTAACAAGAAAAAAAGTGATCACTGTCAAGGCTGATGTCCTATGAAGCACGTGGAAGTGAACTGTGCTCACCCAGGGAGGGTGTTGAACTGTGTGGCCAAGCCCGCCTGTTCATTTCTGATTCGGCGACCATTGAGGCAAGGTCGTGTTGCATAGGCATGCCGAAAATCCACACCATGCCACTTGGTGAAGGTTTCCACCAGAGGCTACAGGTAAACCCTTTTATTTTTGTGTGGTAGGCTGATTTGTTATTGGTGATGGTGTTTAAAATAATAGCATAAGGAATGTTGTTAAAGGCAGGGACAGATACCAGATAGGGGTATCTTAGGTTGGAAATATGTCTGGAGGCTTCATTTAAACAAAAAGAATACAAGCATCTTGAAAAGCTAGGGGTGTGTGTGTGGGGGGGGGGGGGGGGGGGGGGGGGGGGGAGAGCGGAGGAGGAGGGCTTTGTATTCCAGGTTGTAAAAAAAATGCGGCTTAGATCATTGTGTTGGTAGGGCAAGATTTCCGTGTGCTCCCAGTCCTGGGACTTGATTTCTTTTGGTTTTGTTTTTTTTGTATTTAAAGAATAAAGGAATAAGCACTCGTGTGCTCTTATACATAGTTTTTTTTATAGCTTTTAAAAAAATTAACAAATGCAAGTTTTAGGCCTATGTGCTGCAAGTTTTTTATTTTGAAAAAAAAAAATTCTTGGATAATAGCCATCAAGTAAAATGTGTGTAGTGCTGACAACACCCGAATTGGCGGCCAAAAACTGAATGACAGTCTCTTCCTTTCAGTACATAGGTGGGTGGTTGATGGTGCAGTCCCTAAGGGGGGGGGGGGGGGGGGGGGGGGGGGGGGGGGGGGGGGGGAGGGGGGGGGGGGGGGGGGGGGGTTGGGGGGGGGGGGGGGGGGGGGGGGGGCCCGGGGGGGGTAGGGGGGGGGGGGGGGGGGGGGTTTTGGGGGGAGGTGGTGGGGGGGGGGGAAAAAAAGGGGGGGGGAGGGAGGGGGGGGGGGGGTTTTTTGGGGGGGGGGGGGGGGGGGGGGGGGGGTTTGAAAGGGGGGAGGGGAGAGGGGGAAGGGGTATTTGGGTTTGGAAAAGGGGCTTAAACAATGTAAAATCGCAAGCTGGGTTGTGTTTGGGGGGGGGGGGGGGAGAAAGGGATTGGGCCGGGTTAAACCTGATTTTTAGTTGTAAAAAAATGCGTTATTTGTTTGTGAAGTTTTTTTTTTAAAAAAACGGATGATTCTTTTTTTTTTTTTTTTTTTTGTTTTAAAAAATAAAAAAATAAGTTTTGGCCTTTTACTAGTTTTTTTTATTTTTAAAAAAAAAAATTTCTAGTTTTAGGCCTAAGTAAAATGTTTTTTATTGAAAAAACAATTTGGAAAAATAACCAAATCTATATCTTAGTTAGGTGTGAAAGAATTGGCCCCAAAAAAATGAGTTCCCCCTTAAAGGTGGGTTTTTGCTGTTAAATGATAATTCTGCCTTTATGGTAAAGGATCTTCAAACCACTTCAACAGACCGAAAAACGACGCCCCTTCCTCCAATAAAATGGCGGATTGTCGATTGTTTGGAGTTTTTATTTCACTTTCAAGTTTTTTTGTGTTGATTTAGTATGTATGGCTTTTTGTTTTCATTGTTGTAATAGTTTTTGAAAATTTTGCCCAGGGGAAACCAAAAGAATATGGGCTTCAAAACAAATTTTGGGGAAAAGGTTTCAACAGACCAATAACAGGACCAACTTTGGGAATAAGAAATACTTCAGACAAAAGTATGAAACCTGCAAACACCACCTTTTGGAACAAAAACAACCCAAACCAAAAATAACAAAAAAACAACAAAACCCAACCAAAACAAAACCCCCCGACCCCCCCCCCCCCCCCCCCCCCCCCCAAAAGAACGACTTACAAGTACAAATTTAGATTCATATTAAATAGGTAGGCCGACACCTCTGGAAAAAAATAAAACGCTAAAACAGTAAAAGTAAAACAGTGAATCAGAATGACTTTAAAAAATTTTTTTTATAAAGGTAGAAACATTCCTCACTATGAAAGATTCCACTGTTGGGATGTGAACTGACTTCAGCTGACCTTTTCATGCTGCTGTATCTGAAATATATATAGTCTTCTGTCAGAGCATTGTAGAAATGGGGCGGGCCCGCTATTGCGCGAAGGAAGAAGCGGAAAAGTTGCCAAGGTGATGCAAGGAGGAAGGTGGCAGGACGAGTTAGACGTTCGCCTGCCAATTAAAAATCCCGTGGGTCGAGTTCGGTGGGAAGCAAAAGGGCACTTTGATTTAGGGATTGCAAAAGTGATTTTGTGGAATAAAAAAACTGTGACACCTCTTTATTTCCCTTTATTGTTTAAAAATATGCATTGTCTTTGCCATGAAGATTAGCAGCCTAAAGTATAAAACGACAGTGTCGCCTAAGGTATAATATACGTTGCAGCCTTACTGCATCGTACGAAGGCTGCAACGTTTACTGCACCTTAGGCGGCCCCTATACCTTAGGATGCATGCATATTATTGTCAGTACAGTATTCCCCAGGCTGCGTCTACACTGTCGCGCAATAGCGGGGCCCCCGCAATATCGGGCCGCGCAATAGCGGGCCGACCCCGTAGAAATGGAGTAAATGTGTTCAGTTGTGTATGTTATACATATTTCCTTAGTTTCTGGGGTTGCTAAACTGTGAAGGAAGTTGGTTTTTCTGTAGCAGGAGTCTTGCATAAACCCCCCCCCCCCCCCACCCCCCCCCCCCCCCCCCCCCCCCCCCCCCCCCCCCCCACCCCCCCCCCCCCCCCCCCCCCCCCCCCCCCCCCCCCCCCCCCCCCCCCCCCCCCCCCCCCCCCCCCCCCCCCCCCCCCCCCCCCTTAGTAAATGGAACTAAACCCTCATGCAAGCACACTTAAGTCCCCCCACGTCGAAAACTACTCAACAACACACACCTTTCAGTAGAATAATTAAACTGATGAATTTGAGCTGCCAAACACCGAATGCTTTTCCTTTCAGTAGCCACAAGATATAGATGCATTAGCCTTCAACCCAAGCCCACATTAATTCAGAAACACGGAAAAATGCCCCTCACTACCATCTGGCTCCAAACTGGAGTTCCGTGAGCTGCAAACCTGAGGCAAAAGTCAAGAAAACAGCTGCAGCCCACATCACACAGTTCCTGCAAAATCAACTTGACCAATGCCATGCCTAGCATCTTGCAGGCCTTCCAATCCAACAGAAAAACTGGAACTTGAGCAACCTTTAGTCCTGCAGTGGATCCCATCCCATTGCAGTGTGTTTGGCAATGAGACTTGACTCCCTGGTGAAGGAAAGCACAAAGCAAGGCAGGTGATTAGGTCTACCAGTTATTCTAAACCCAAGACCAGTCACCAAGGCCAAACGGCAAAGCCAATCAATACAGTAGCATATACACAATGATGGTCAGATCCCAATTACCTTATATGTGCATGGAATTGCGCGAAGGCCATAATGATGATAGAGCAGTGCCCTTGCAAGACTGGCAGCCAGACAGGACATTACAGCCCTGCCTGCTACACGAAACATTCCAGACTCCAGACAACGGAACACATTTTACAACCCTGCCCACTACATGAAACATTCCAGACTCCAGAGAGCAGAACATATATCACAGCCCTGCCTGCTACATGAAAAATTCCAGACTCCAGGCAACAGAACATATATTACAGCCCTGCCTGCTACATGAAACATTCCAGACAACAGAACATATATTGGTCCTGCCTGCTACATGAAACATTCCAGACTCCAGACAGCAGAACATATATCACAGCCCTGCTTGCTACATGAAACATTCCAGACTCCAGACAGCAGAATATATAGTACAGCCCTGCCTGCTACATGAAACATTCCAGTCTCCAGAGAGAACATTTAGTACAGCCCTGCCTGCTACATGAAACATTCCAGTCTCCAGAGAGAACATTTAGTACAGCCCTGCCTGCTATATGAAACATTTGAAAGATACCCAGACAACAGAACATGTATTACATTTGCACCCCTGCTTGCTACTTGAAACATTCCAAAGATGTCCAGACAACGGAACATGTAGCCCTGCTTGCTACACAAAACATTACAGTCAACAGAACATGAACTGCAGCCCTGCTTGCTACTTGAAGCATTCTGAAAGAGGATCTGGCCTGAGCCCACCCCAGTGGCCAAGCAACGCCACATCAACTTGAAGAACCTGCAGCACACCACTGCTTTCATCATAGAGACCGAGCCATCCTCTGACCAACACAGAAGAAAAATAGGAACACTGCACTGGTGAAAACTCTGGCCAACAAGCTTCTTGCTGCTGTGGGTGCTACTGTGACGGGGGCATGCAACTATCATTTAAATTGTGAGTATGAAAGATATAATTTCGCACTGAGAATATACACATCTGTAGTTCAAGTAGGCATACTATCTGGCAGCAGTAATTGAGCATGCGCACATGCACACGCACGTATACTGCATGCATGCCTTCCACAAACATGCACCACTGAAGAGAAGGGGAGGATGGGAGAGAGATTGGTAGATCATGTAGTCGAAAAGAAAACTCTAGGCACAAGTTTTTAACAAAATTTAATAAGAAAACGCTAGCCATTCTATGTCCATTCATATGTACACAAGCTGAATAGCCTGGAAAATTTGCGGAGCCATCCACTATATTTCACTTTCAGTAATCAATATAAATACCTTGAAGACACCTATAATTGAGGTGTGGGCAAAGCATTGTTTTATGTAGCAAAGAAGTGTTATTTTTCCTTGTCTACATCTCTGAGGTTCACAATAAGATTTTGCGTATGTGACCGTTTTTCCCCCACCGGTAGCTGTATTCATTCAGGATAATCTGTATTTAAAACACAAAGTGCACATGAAACTTTAAAAATTTCATCTGTTTGCACCGGCACACAGTGGTCTACTTTCCTGTAAATTGTGGAACAGGCTTTGTGTACACGTGCAAGATAATAATAATAATGTATGGAATTTATATAGCGCTGAATCTTGTAAAGCAACAAATCAAAGCGCTCAGATTTTATTTCATACCACTTTAAGTCGCGGCAGATTTCTCTCCGTGAAATTCGGGCTGCTCTCCCCGGGGAGAGCGGGAGAACGCGTCGCCACTTAGCGCTGCGCCACCCTTTCACCCTTTTTTTGTTTTTGCTGCAGCTGTATTTGTTTCCCTATCAGGGTGGCTTTTTTCTAAGAATTTTGCCAGGGACAACTCTCTTGTTGCCGTGGGTTTTTTTTACGTGCGCTAAATAATTACGTGTAACACACGGGACCTCGGTTTATCGTCTCATCCGAAAGACTAGCGCCCAGACCACCACTCATGGTCTAATGGATGGGGGAAAAATTTCCGGTCCAAACGGGGTACGAACCGCCGCACACTTTAGACCCGGACTTTTCGCTTTCTAGACAGGCGCGTTACCTCTAGACCACCGATCCACCACGGTCTGTGTGCGCACACTGGACCTCGGTTCACAGTCTCATCCAAAGGATTTTCAGGGGGATGAGCTGGTACTGGTAACTCCAAGGAAAAATCTGCTCGCACAGGTGCCTTGAAGGCTTGATCCCAGGCCGTTGGGTCATGAGTCATTGAGTGCATTGCTCTAAGTTGTAACTATTGATCAGTTTTACTCTTTAGTGATACATTAGCGTCTCGACCTAAGAGTGTCTCGGATACAAATTTTCAGGCATCAAGAGAGAATTTATGCATTAAAAGTAATCACTTAATGCTAACACATGTACCTGCTCACACAAAGCACACACAAAGTGAAATGCATGGCTTTGTTCTTGTGGCAACACTGATGAAATAGGATAAATCAGCTGTGACTTACGCAAGTTAAGTGGCACACACAGCATACATGTATAAATTTGCTTTCTATAGAGCTCTCTCTCTGTCTCTCTTGAGTCTCTCTGTCTCTTTCTTTCTGTCTCTGTCTCTGTCTCTGTCTCTCTGTCTCTCTCTCTCTCTCTCTCTCTCTCTTCTCTCTCTCTCTCTCTCTTGTAAGCCTCTTTCACACACACACACACACACACACACACACACACACACACACACACACACACACACACACACACACACACACACTCTCACTCACTCACTCACTCACTCATGATTATCAATTTGTTTTGTCTTGGATTTTCAGAAAACTTTGCAGTGCTCGGTGTTCAACCTTCTCACAACACAGGCCACACATGATCCTGCCTTGTCAGGCCCATTTTGGTGGAGGGCAGGGAATGGTTGACACAGGAAACCAACAAAACCAGTCAGGGTTTTGTTTTCTTGGGATCTGGGGCACAGAAAATAGTTCATTTAGTTGGTCTTACAGTCTTCAGAATGAGAGTGTTGTCCTAGTTCCAACTCCTTCAATTTTCATGAATAGGCTTGCACGCTTCCAGTTCCCAAAGGACGGAGTCTGAACATACGGTCTTGTTTTTGTGTGAATGGGTCTCTCTCTCTCTATCTTTGCTTGTCTGTCCGTCTCTCTCTCTCTCCTGTCTCTGTCTCTCTCGTCTCTGTCTCTCTCTCTCTCTCTCTCTCTCTCTCTCTCTCTCTCTCTCACAACACACACACACACACACCACACAACACACACACACACACACAAATTTTGTGCGCTTCTACTTCCCAAAGTGGCAAAGGACTGAATCTGAACAAAGGGTCTCAATTTTTGTGTGTGAATGGGTCGACGGGATTTGGCACTTCGCAAACACTTTAGGTAGTCTGGAAAAGTGAGCAGTTGCAGCAGTCCAATTGGTAGTGGCTTCCTTCAACAGGTTTACAAGTCTCTTGAGAGCACATTTCTGTCTGTTCTCTTCATGTTTTACCCCCAGAGTTCTGTCTCTGGCTTAGTTTTAGTCTTCGTTTGGACTTCCCTGTTAGTTAGCCTGCGAATGATCACTGGGCACCAACTTCTGATTGCTGTATCAGTATTGCTTGCTTAAAAATTAGAATGAAATAAAATGTGAATAGAATAAACGTCAATAAAATAAAGTGACCATAAAATTAAAAACAAAAAATAAAATCCAGTGAAATAAAATAGAGAGAAAAATTGAGAAATAAAAACTAAAAGGTTAGGAATAGAATAGGGTAAAAGAAAGTGAAATAAATAGAATGAAATAAAATTTAATAAAAAAACAAAACAAACCAGCCATAAAATTAGCCACAAAAGAAAAATATAGAATAGGGAAGCAAGAAATCTGACAGCAATCTGGGTGACAGTGATCTCATTATTTGAAGATACCACCACCTACAACAGCGCTTTGAGACAGTAGTCCTTCATCCGGTATTGCTGCTTGGTCGTCCTGTTCCATTTCTGATAGGTTTCCTTTGGTCAGGAATAGCTACCATCACTTAGAGACAGTAGGCAGAGGTATTGCAATTTGGTCGTTCTTTTCTATTACTGATAGGTTTCCTTATGTTGGGAATCGTGATCATCACTTTGAGACAGTAGGCAGAGGTATTGCGGCCCAGTCGTCCCATTCCATTTCTGATAGGTTTTCTTATGTTGGGAATCACTACCATCACTTTGAGACAGTAGGCAGAGGTATTGCAATTTGGTCGTTCTTTTCCATTACTGATAGGTTTCCTTATGTTGGCAGTCTTCACCACCGCTTTGAAACGGTGGTCAAGAGGTATTGTGATTTAGTCGTTCTTTTCCATTTCTGTTAGGTTTCCTTTGGTCAGGAATCACTACCATCTCTTTGAGACAGTAGGCAGAGGTATTGCAATTCGGTCGTTATTTTCCATTACTGATAGGATTTCTTATGTCGGGTATTACACCACCTACGGGCTTTGAGACAGTATAGTCCTTGTGAGGTATTGACCAAGGTCATTCCCTACTGTTTCCTTGAGTTGCCTTCCCACCCTTTGATTAACGTTTGGGCGTCCTGTACCTTGTTAGTTCCTTGGTTGAATGGCCACATCACTTGGACGTGGCAGAGGGTGCAAGTTCTGTGCGTATCTTTCTCGAAGGATCTTCTCTGGTCGGAATGTCATACCTGCACCCTTTGGACGTGGTCGGTGTATTGCTCCATCCGTTCTGTCAGTTTCCTTGGTAGGTGTCATACCTCTCCTTGGAGTGCGGGCATGTCGTTCTTTTCATACGATGGTTCTAGTCGGTATCTCCCCACAGGGTTGGAAGGCCTGAGTCATTGCCCAGGCACCTGTTCCTGCCTCCACCTTGTGTAATACTTGGGTCCATGACCTGGGTGTCATGTTGGACTCCACCAGAGTCCTCTTGTGGGCAGGTCTGGTATCTTCTGATCGCTCCATGCTGAGTGGGGCTTCATCTCTCACAGGATGTTGCTTCTTCTTTCAGATTGTTGGTCATGTCATCTGCATACATTAGGGGGGGAAGCTGTCATCTCTCTTGAAGTCATTAGGGTCTGCTCTGCTCCTGCTGTTCTGCTTGTGGTTGGTGTTGTTTGTCCTGATGGGTTGTTGTTTTGTTCTATTGGGGTGGTGTTAAACTGCCCATGATGGTGGGGCTTTCATCTGCTCCAGAATATGGTGCACCTTCTCATAGTATTCTGTATAAGCTCCATGAATGGCGACACTGCCCTCGTCTCTGCAATCATGTGTCTCTAAACAAATTCATCTGCTCCATCAGTGGTGTCATCTGGTTCCATCATGGGACTGTCATCTGCTCTCATGGGCTGTCATCGTCATGCGTCATTGTCCATGCATGTCATCTGCTCCATAACTTCATGATGGATGTGATAAATTGTAAGTACAGTAGTGACTTTATGTACAATTAGTATTTATATTTTTGCCTTTCGATTTTTTTTTTAAGTTTCTGATACTTTAGGAGGTAAAAAAGAGTCACTTCCTTTTGAAAGTATTTGGGTTGGGTTTTTTGTTTTGTTGGTGGTTGGGTTTTTTTTTGGGGGGTGGGGGTTTAAACTGGCAGATGTGGTATTTAGTTGCTAAAAACATGACACCTTCTATAGTATATCTGGAATGGAAGGTATCATGTATTGACAGAAATGTCTTCTTGTTTGCAAATCATTAAAAAAAATTAACTGATAAAGTGTATTTGATTTAGATTAACTGTATGGTTCATTGTAATGTTTGAATATTTAACTCTATAAACTGATCAGAATGGAATTTGACCTAAATTGAGGAAGTAATGAATATTTATATGTACAAATAAGGTATTATTTTTTTTCTGTTATTTCTAATCCGATAACTTATGCCTGTCCTTTGTTTTTGGTTTTTGTTTTCGGTTGTTTTTTTTGGTTTTTTTTTGGGGGGGTATGGGCATCTTTTTGTTTCTGCCTATTTTATTTTCTTTTCTTTTGTTTCATAACTTGGCTAGAGCTCAGAGCTTTACCAATGGTGACATTTTTGTTGTCCATGCAAAAGTATTTTGTCCACCATGAAGGTAGCTGCATTCCAACTTGGGGAAGATGTCTAAACACAGTGTACATGCACTTTAAAAATGAATATCCATTCTTACCAGAATGATAGGCCTGCTCTTCTGGAAGGCAGAACTAGTTTTAAAGTGTGCACAAGATGTTCTGCACGTGTTCACACATGGATTTATAGTCTCACCTGAAGGACTGAAGGAGTGGAGTAGGCACTGAGTACAGGAGAAAAAAACCTTGAAAAGAAGTCTTAGTGGTGGCTCAAATCAGAGCTTGATCCTGGGCCGTCGAATCACAAGTGCCCGCTATTTTTTGTTCATTTTAATTGAAAGGAAAAGATGTTTAGTACTTCATATTTGCCCATTCTTTACTTCTGCGTTAGTATTTTCTTTTTGACCTCTCTCCCGGTAAAGTCTTTAATTTTATTTTTGTAATTTTGTGTTCATAGTCTGTCGTCATTTCTTTGGGATTTTGAATTTTCCATCTGATTTTAACTTTCTGGTGTTATGTTTTACCAGGTATTTTATGAGAAGACTTGAGTCACTGGAATCCAACACCACCAGGCACTTCTCATGACAGGCAGCAAAAATTATCAGGTACCTTTAATTTTGTCATCTTTTAATTCTGTCTGGTCTAGTATCTGTCTTCATCTTTGTGTGTTGCCATGTCTGTCCTCAGTTGTGCCTGTCTTTTTTCTCTTTGGTTTGTCTGTCCTTGCTTGTGTTTGCATGTATTTCATTTTATTTTTTCCTGTCTTGTCTTTCGTGGGGCTTGTAGTTCATGGTTTTTATTCCTGTCTTTCAGCTTCTTACCCTTTTCTGTCTGCCTGTCTCGGGCATGAAACTGTAAGGAAAACTCGAAAGACAGTGTTATCAGAACTATAGGGGACACCAAATTAAAAAAAATGTTTTAAAGGCCATTGATGTAAATCATTTTCCAGTACTGCATCTGTAAAGTGGTTGATGCTCAACTTTGTAGTCACAATTTTCTCACTAAGCCTGTAGGTTTTGCTCTAGATAGGAGTAGGCTGATTTTTTTTTTTAAAAATCCAACACGATAAACATGCCAGTCATGGGATTTGAACTCATGAAGTACTGACTAGGAGTCAAATGGGGAGGGGGGGGGGGGTATTTTTTTTTAGTCAAATGTTAGCTACTGCACCTTGGGGGGTAGTCGATTTTTTTCTTTTTTATATGTAATTTTAAGTTTCTTTTTCAAAGTGTGCAATTTCTTCTTTCCATTCAATCAGGTTCCATTCAGCCAGAACAGTTCCAATGAAATCCAAAATCAACCAGGACTGCTAAACCAGGCCATCAACTCTCCATCCAGTGTTGTCTGCTACAACTGCAGCAGAGGCTGCCATACACGGGTTGGACTTGAGAGCTGCTGCAGACATTGCTACTGAAAACGTGTGTAAAATGTAACGGTGAAGAAACGGAATTTTTCTGTGTTTTATATCGTCTTGGTGTACATTTGGGGACGGGATAGCTCAGTGGTCAGCGCACTGGCACTCTCCAAGCTAATGTTAAGCAGCATAGAGCATGGTTACCTCTTGGATGGGTGACTGTGTGCCTTGGTTTCCAGTACAGTACAGATATTCTGACCCAGAGACCTACCAAGAAATCGGCAACAGCACTGAAATATTTGGCGCTGAAGAATTCTACAGTCAGAAACTTGGCTGCCGAAAAAGGTGTTTGTTTTTATTTAAATCCAGATGAACCTTTTCCCTATGGGTTACTGGCTAAAGGGTAACCATCTATTGACACTTCCCTCCGTACCACCCACTACTGGGTTATGGTAGCATACAAATGTGCACAGTGCACGTGTACTGGGAAAGAGGCATTCTCTCCCTTAGCGTAGGGATAGTGTTTAAAAAAAACCCCAACTCCTTCTCATGTTCATGGGACATTTATCTCGTGAATATTTTGTATGAGTTTTGTTTTCTGAAATGAATGTGATGAAATGATCGTTTGAGAAAATATTGTTTCTGACATAACTTCGATTGAGGTTTTAGAAAAAGTTTGTAACGTTTGATTTTTAAAAATTTTAAAAGTGAGAATGGTTTTCATTCCCCCCCCCCCCCCCCCCCCCCCGCACTATGGTTTTTTTTTAAATGATCCAATGTTGGCTTGAGAAGATAAAGGATCTTGACATAGCTTTCATTGAATTCAGGATTGGAAAGAATCTGTGTGCTTTCATCATGAAGGCTTTGTTCATCTTTAAGGGAAACGGTGTCAATTATTTGTGATGCTGATTCAATGATTAAAACGATTGAATCTGATTTAATGATGGTTCCTGAAAATACTCTTGTTGTAATATCCCTTGTGGGACTAGCAACAATTTTTTTCCCTGTGAATCGATCAGTTGAAAGAAAATGTGAATCGATCATTTGAAAGAAAATATGATAATCTGCCCCTTGATGCTTACATAATTTCCATTGAAAAATATCCTGGTCACGAGATGATTCAAAGCAAGACTGTTCATTGGTTATGGCAAATCTATGCTCTGGCCACCACTGACAATTTTTATCATTCCAAGATCTGAGATCAGTTCAAATCTTCTTTTTTTGTGAATGGTAACCTACGAGTTTATTTCAACAAACAGCATGTCACTTGGCAACAAATATTGAGTGCAACATTTCAAGATAAATGTCTGGGCTTGACTTCTTTATGCTGGGCCAAAGGAAAGGTTCCACCATTCAGTTTTTTAGTGCACATTCATGTGAATATATATATATATATATATATATATATATATATATATATATATATATGTGTGTGTGTGTGTGTGTGTGTGTTTACATTTGTATTTGTAAAAAAACTTAATTGTGCGTGTGTGTGTTTACATTTGAATTTGTAAAAATCTATTAATTGTAATTGGCTACATGTGAAAGACTAGGATGAATGAGAGCGCTTTGATTTGTTTTTTTGCAAGATATAGCGCTGTATAAATTCCATATATTATTATTATTATTTGTTTTTATGTTTTGTCACTTTTGCTTACCACAGGCAGTTTAAATCAGTTTTTGGATTTTTTTTTTTTTTTGGTTAGCAGAATTGATGTTTCACAGTATTGTGAACAAATCTGTGTGGTGATTTGCCAGTCGTATACTATTTCTAATTGGTTTGTGGCATCAAGTACATCAAAGTTTTAGAATTTATAAAAATGTCCCCCCCCCCCAATTCCCCCCCCCCCCTCCCCCTTGTTCCTCTACTGGAGCTCTGAGGTTCGTCCATGGTGTGATTTTTATGTAGGTAACCGTTTTTGCCCCCCACCATTAAGGTGGTCGCATTCCGACTTTGGGAGTGACATCCAAAATTTTATAATTGATTTTCATGTTCCACAAGGTATTAGTGTTGGTTTTTGGTTTATTGTGTGTGGTGTGGCGTGGTGTGGCGTGGCGTGGTGTGGTGTGGTGTGGTGTGGTGTGGTGTGGTGTGGTGTGGTGTGTGGGTGTGTGTGTGTGTGTGTGTGTGTGTGTGTGTGAAGGGGTTAGTACTGGGGAGGAGACAGAGAGTTGGAAAGAGGCAAGGAAGGAAAAGGGGGATCTAGGAGGGGCACAGATGCACATGTAGAGCAGTACAGATAGAAAGAGGGCTGGCTGATAGGTTTTTTCTTAGGCAACTTATTTCAGGCTTTTTTTTTCCTTAGGTGAAAGCAACCTTTTCGTACATGGTTGGTTTTAGGGTCTCTTTAAACAAAAACAAAAAGAAAGTACCTTGTTTGAAGATGTCTTGGACCTGAAATCACTTTTATACAAAACTGTGGACATGAAGTCCAGTGTGTAGCCTTAGTAGTTCAGATTCGTGATTCAGACTTGTAAGCTCCATACTATTGTGAGCTGCATATGGCCTTCATGGTCAGTGAGCCTATAAACATTAAATGGAATTAAATACCATTGTGTCTATAGCTACATACCCTTTGTTTATGCGCTATTGTGTCCACATGCATTCTAACATTCAGACCGACCAGCTGACAGACAACCCTTCTGTTATTAACTGTTAACACTAACCCTAACCCTAACCTTTACCCTAACCCTGGCCCCACATGTGGACACAAAGGCAGGTGGACAACAGGTATATGCTGACACTATGGCTGAACATTTTTCTTTGTGTTTTTTGAAATAAATTGTTAGAGAGTAAATGGTTAAGCACAGGGCTTCTTCACACCTCCCTCTCAAAAACAAAACAAAATCGTATACGAATTGTGATCAACAAATATTAAATGTACCAAAATGATTGGAAAATGATCATGATATTCAAATGCCAATTGTAGTAATTTATTTTGTTACTCAGCTAGTGCTCCAATGTTCACCAATTAACCGGTTAGATTTTGCAGACGCAACCACTTTTGCCCACCATTAAGGTAGCAGCATTCCGACTTCAGGAATGTAAGTTATGATCAAATACTAGGGTCGGTAGGAGGAGGGGTATAATTTTAAGGGGTGTTAGAATGCTCTGGTGTATAGGAATGGGGAAAGAGGTGTTATGACTGAGGATGGGAATTATTCCTTGTTTTGGAAATAATAAAGTATTTTTGTTAGTATTCATATTTGTACTGTATGGGGATAAGGGGCAGGCAGTCAAACTTCCTGATTAGGTTCAGGGGAGAGTGAGGGTAGGGAGCATTTTAGAAATTAATTTGAGAAATTTTAGGAATTTTTAGAAATTGATAATTAATAGTTAAAAAGAAAAGAGGTTGTTATAGAGTGTATGATTGAATAATCTTGAAGGGATGGTGAATCAAGCAAAAATTTTAAACGAAAGTAGGGGATGGTGGTTTTAGATTACATTATTGAATAGCCACTGGGGGAAGGTACTGGGAGACGGTGAGGATGCAGTGCAGAAAAATATTAGGTAGGAGGGGTAGAATGTTTAGGCTAGTGGGAATGTGTGTGTGTGTGTGTGTGTGTGGTGTTGTGAATGTGTTTTAATTATCTATTCATTTTCTTTTATTTTGAGGACAATGGAATAAGCACTCGTGTGCTTTTTTACATCCAGTCCCGTGTGTAGATTTTCTAAATTTTGTCATGTTCCTACTGGCACACAATGGCCTACTCCTCCGTGTGTGTGTGTGTGTGTGTGTGTGTGTGTGTGTGTTCATCTATTTTATTGAATAATTCTTTAATCTCAATGATGATGGATAAGCACTCTGTGCCTTTTTACTGTAGTTTTCTGTGTGGTTTGTAAATTTGTCATCCATTCTCACGGCATGTGTTTAGGCAAGATGGACTTGTGTTTCAGGCAAATTTATGAAATGGTATACCTCAGGCATTTCTCATCACCAGTCTAGGCTGTATTATGCAACCTGCACATAAGTTAGTTACCCCTGTGTGTGTGTGTGGGGGGGGGGGGGGGGGGGGGGGGGGGGGGGGGAGGGGGGGCTGTGAAGTGCAAAATAGCACTTACTGAAACAAGATCGAGTTCTTTGTATGTGTATGGGTTAATCAAATGTCAAATTTGCAGCTGTACCCAGTTTTGACTTTTAACAAAATTGCCATTATTTTGAAAATTGTGAAATTTTATTGTAAAAAAATGTCTGTACGTTTTCTTTTGTTAAACAAACTGGCATTAGAAAAGGCATGTTTTCCTTTTGTTATTTGACAAAATCTGGCCTAGGAAAAACCATGTTTGCCTTTAATTCTGTGTGATTCCAGGCATCTTGTAGTGGTGTGCCCTGCTACCTTATTTCCTTCTCGCCTTTAGCTTTGCCATAAGTCAGGGACATGCCCATTACCCAGGTCATAGCACTCCCAGCCCATTGATAGACCTATCTGCATCTCTCCCTGCAGTCTATGATTTCCATTGTCAGCACAGTTTTCTGTCAAAGCCTGGTTTTTGTCATAATCTGAAAAGTGGTTTAAAAAAAAGAGGGTGGAGGCCCCACAAAGTGAAGAATAACAGAAAAAGACAGATTTTCAACAACAAAAAAGGAAAGGAAAGAAAAAGAGAAAAGGTTTGACCCGCCCCCCCCCCCCCCCCCTCTTCCAAAAAACAACAAAAAACAACCAAACCAACCAAAACGGTTCATATTGGCAAGACTAAAGTGAAAGATGTGACTTGATCAGTGCTGGTAGCTGCATCAGACTTAATGTCTGCTTTCTTGCAGTTGTCCAACCTTTTCACTCTTATCTGTTATGTCCATGTTTTTGCTTTTCTGCAAGTACTGAACTTCACTTCTAATGACTGTATTCTGAAATTGCAGTATAGCAAATATGACCTAATGTTTTCTAGCAGATCACTGCAAAAACACAGTGTGGTACAAGGTGGTTGTTTTGTTCAGCCTTTCTTCTTGCCTTTACTTTTGTAACTTGAAACCTGGGTTGTGAAAAACGAGAAAATGGTATAAAGTGTGTGTGTGTGTGTGTGTGTGTGTGTGTGTGTGTGTGCATGTTAGTGCTTTGTTGTAAACTGTGAATATTTACAAGCAGTTGTACAAACCATTGGCTGTATTCATGGTTTGGGGGATTTTGTTTTGGGGTATTTTGGTGGGGTTTAGGTGGGTTTTTTCTTGTGCTTTGTCAATTTTCAGGTAGAAGAAAAAAGCCACTTGTCGCTTAAATTTATTTTGTATGGAAACATTTGGCATAGTTTTCTTGATGTAATTACCAAAAGGCAATGTTGGCTTTTATGTTTGCTTTTTGTTGTTTGTTGTATGCAAATTGAAATACCGAGTGTATAGTGAAGCATTTTATTAAAAACACTTTAAAAAAAATTTTCATTCACATAATACGTTATATTATAACAATGCCCTTTCTTGAATGAATTATACGATACTTGTAAATTTACATGTTCACTAATGGATTTTTGGTGTTGCATTTGTTTCAGTATTTATTTTGGAGACGTGAAAAGTCTCTGCTTTATCTGGGTGGTTGTGGAATTGGTTTAGTTGTATGTATCCATTTCAAGGAATGCCCACATTTTTTCACCTTTGAATGAGGGATAAAAGTATGTGTATAGCTTGTTGCCTGTATCATATCTTAATCACAACAACCTGAAGGACAGGGTTTAAATCATATCTTCATGGTAGGCTTGTTCAAAGTTATGCAGTTGATACCCTCCACTTTGTTAGCTGCCCCCCCCCCCCCCTTTCCCATGTCCAATTATTCCAGGGTCATTTGTTATATGCATCAGTTTAAAATGTATTGCATTTGAAGCTGCTTTTCAATTGAATATACTCCCATGAAAGGATGAATTGGAAACCCCATTTGCCAGCAGCATGTGAAGTTTGTGTTATTTGGGATTGCAAGTATTATCAGTGGTTTCCTTGCTCTGTTTGTACATTTCATTTAAAAAAACCCTTTTTGTTGTTACCCAAACCTAGTTAAACTTGCCAGAGAATCCCAACTGGAAATGTACTTGTATAACCCAATATGATTATGGTTATATGTGATGAACAAATCCATTAGTAAATCTGAATAAGTGGAGAAAATGTTGCATGTTGCTTTAGAGGATTGACAAATGTTTCCTGTAACCAGTATTGCTTCTATTTTTTTGCCTATACATATGATATATTTATATTATATTTATCGTTTTATAAAGTGGTGAGCACACACCAATGGCACATGACTATCCAACTGACTTTTCCTGAGAAAAATATAAACTTTTCATGTTTGCTATATAAATGACCTGAAATGAAATAAAATGAAATAAGCTTAGTACAACTCTTTTAAAACTTGCATTTTTTTTATTTCATTTTCATACAACTTTTAAGTCATGGCAGATTTCTCTGCATGAAATTCAGGCCATTTTACCCAGGGAGAGTGGGTCGCCACAAGAGCAGCGCCACCCAATTTTTTTCATTTTCTGTCTTCAGCTGTATTTGTTTCCCTATCCTAGTGGCTTTTTTCTACAGAATTTTGCCAGGGACAACTCTTCTTGCCATGGGTTCTTTTACATGCTCTAAATTGTGTAACACACAGAACCAGTTTATTATCTTATCCAAAATACTAGCAACCAGACCACCACTCATGGTCTAATGGATGGGAGAAAACTTATGGGCCCAAATGGGGATCAAACCACCGCACACTTGACTCGAGACTTTTCGCATTCTAGGCAAGCGTGGGACTGCTAGACCACCGATCCACATTTTGTTCAGGCTGTTAGTGCTTTCTGGCTGTAAAGATATCATGGCTGAAATCGAGCTTTTTGCCACTTTTGATTTAAAAGCATATTGGAATGAACATGTCATTGTGGCCTGAGATATTCCAAATTGTGTGAACATTCCCAAAGCAAACAAGTCAGTTGGTCGGTCATTGTGTCACTGCTGGTCAGAGCATTGGGAAAAGCCTACCCCCCCCTTCAGCCAAAAAAGAGGCTGGAGTTAGGGTTGGGTAGCCGGCTCGCAGCTGAAATGAAAATGGATTTTGGAATTTGAAAAATATTGCTCAAGCTTGATGAAAATAAAAAATTAACATGACTAAGGTTTTTGTTCATAGTTCCATTCATGAATGTGCTTGCAAATGTAGAATGTGCATATACACCTTTTATCTGTACACTCTCTCTCTCTCTCTCTCTCTCTCTCTCTCTCTCTCTCTCTCTCTCTCTCTCCCACCCTCTTTTTGTCTTGCTCCTTCCCCTTCCATATATTAAAAGTATCATTTCTGTCCAGCAAATGTATATGAACAACTCTGACCCATTCAGATGTATTGAAATTCCTGTCAGAAATAAACAAATGCACAAGAAACGGGCTCAAACATTTCAAACACTCCTTACATAATGGTAATAAGTTCCTCTAAGTATAGATTCAAACCTATGCAAAATGATACACAATATTTTTAAAATGTCATCAGATTTATCGAACTCTTAGCACACAAGTGCATGGATTCGGTGATATTGTATATAGCATGTGCTACCTTGGACAAAGTCATAGGATCCCAAGAACCTATAGGCTTGTTTTCCCCACACACTTTATAATTTAGAGCCTGAAGAAAATATTGTCAAAGTATTGAGGTAAGATGATGAGAGAGAACCATTTTTTCAGTAGGCAGAAGTTTCAATATTATTTGCATCAAATAGGTTGTTTTTATACCCACTAAGTGATGTACATATGTAAAAAACATCTACATGTTTAACAATGCTCTGTGTGGTGGTATCTATTTTCATTAAACTATTGATTATTATGGCACAGTGGTTAGCACCTTGGGTTAAGGATTAGGAGGTTGTGGGTTCGAATCCCAAGAGTCAAGGATTTTTTAAAACTCAGGCCAGCTCCTACCCAGAGTAAGAGTGTGTCTGTGTGAGTACTCTGCTGCTTCTGCACAAAAAGTGTTGAGGACTTGATTTTAGGCTTAAACGGAAATGGTGAAAGTCACACTCTTCCTTTTTAACACATACCTTCCTACCCATCAGAATGGTCTTCAATAGTTTCCTGTCTTAAAAATTCAATTTTCAGAAGTTGTGGGATTTCTATCAGTACTTTTCAACTCGCTGTTTACAGTTAAGTTGTTTAAGCCATGTCAAAGAAATACAATGCACAAACGAACAACCACCCACCCAGGGACACACAAATATTAAAAAAACCAACAACAGCACCACCACCACCACCACCACACCAAAATGTGTGTATACACACACACCATCAATGTATTGAACTATATCATTGACATAATTATATATTAAATAATGTATAACTTAATGTATTTCCCTGATGCACAGCTCTTTTCACAATTATTCCAACTTTGTGTTTTCCTTTAAAAAAAATTGTTTTTACTTCTGTTGTTTAGGAATATATATTTCCATTGACATTTAGTTTTGCCTGTCATCCCTATTTCATTTAACTTTATAAGAAGGCCAACGTGCTACACATTATCGAAAGCTTAATGAAAATCTACAAAGCAGCAATAAAGTCTTTTAGTTTTTACTTTCAGTACATTATCTAATAAATTGTTGAGTAGGAAGACATGATCCCTTGTTCTACACATGAAGCTAACGAGAGCACCTTGTCCGGCTTGTGATTGGCTGCTGCAATCACGTGTCCGGAATCCGCCATCTTGGTTTTTAGTCTGCTACGACAGAACGGCCCGACAGAACGGCAAGTCGTATTGTTTGATAGATGATAACTTTCCCCATCTCCAATGAAGAGATGCTGCACTGGCTAAGTAGGTAAGTGATGCTTACCGCGTGGTCTTTCCGCGCGTTTTTCCTCCATTGCGTTCGATATGACGGAAGCACCTCAAGTACAAGCAGTTTTCTGAATTTGTTTGGTGTTTTCTACCTCTCAACACCATGAACTTCTCAAGTGAGTTTTTTCGTGTTTTGATCGAGAAGTGTTAAACTATTACAAAAAGTTAGATGACATGTGTAGTAAGATCTGTGGATACCATAAAAATTGTTATAATTGTCAGAATTGTGTGTGTGTATGGGAGGGTGGGCGGGTGTGCCCGCGCACATTGTGCCCGCATGGGCATGCCAGGTGCAAGTGTGTGTGTGTGAGAGAGAGAGAGAGAGAGAGAGAGAGAGAGAGATCCAAACACTTGTACTGAAAGATAAGGCCGTTTTAGGAACACAGAAGAGTTTCAGTTTCACACTGTGGCAAGATTTGAACTTCAAGAAGTACTCTACAACTTGAACTTCAATCTGTGTCGCCGTGTTCTGTTGTCTGACGTCACACTGACATTTTTCAAGTAAAAGTCGTAAACTGGCTTACTTTATCACACTCTCAATATCAACTGAAGCATAGAAGTAGGCCTAGAGAGGTTCCGTGAAATGGGAGGAGTTCGACAACAAGAGTCACTGTTTATTAGCGGACGAAAAACCAAGATGGCGGATTCCGGACACGTGATTGCAGCAGCCAATCACAAGCCGGACAAGGTGCTCTCGTTAGCTTCATGTTGTTCTACATGCTTTTCTGAATCCAGTTTGTTCTCCGACATTACTTTTCAACTTATTTGGAAATTCTTTGATTCAGTACTCCACAAAATAGTTGTCCAATAGTGTTTGTAAGGTAATTCATCTGTAGTTTTCCAGGTTGTACAAGCATCCCCTTTTGTTTTATATTACACACACACACACACGCGCGCGCGCGCGAAGGGACTGGATGTAAAAAAGCACACGGTGCTTATTCCATTATCCTCAATATAAAAGAATAAATAAACACACACACACACACACACCTGTTTCTAACACTAAA
>CM054165.1:12148908-12216408 GCA_028751875.1 Rapana venosa
CTGTCTGCAGCTGTATTTGTTTTTCTTATCAGAGTGGTTGTTTTTTTTCCTTACAGAATTTTGCCAGGAACAACTTCTCTTGTTGCTGTGGGTTCTTTTACGTGCGCTAAATAACTGTGTTTTAACTCACAGGAGCTTGGTTTTATCGTCTCAGCCGAAAGACTAGCACTCAGGTAGGATGAGCGAGTCAGAGCGCACATTGTGAGTGGCTCCCAGAGTGTTAATCTGGGGAATGTACAACAACAGCAACAATGTACACAAACTTGTCATCCAGAATGTACTTTTCAATTTGACAACGATTCGCAGGTGGGATGAGTGAGTGAGTCAGAGTGGATGTATAGTCTGGGTGACGCCAGGGTCTGTTAAGCTGGGTGAACATGCAACAACAACAACAACAACAACAGCAGCAGTAGCAGCAGCAGCAGCAGCAGCAGCAAAAAAGAAGAAGAAGAACACTGACAACAACAAGATGAGCAACAACAACATCAACAGTAACAAGAATATCAACAACAACATCATCAACAAGAACATCATCACAACAAGAACATCAACAACAAGAACAACAACATCAACAACAAGAACATCAACAACAAGAACAACAACATCAACAACAACAACATCAAACAACAACAACAGCAGCAGCAGCACTAGCAGCAGCAAGAAGAAGGAGAAGAAGAACAATGACAACAACAAGATCAGCAACAGCAACAACAACATCAACAAGAATATCAACAACAACATCATCAACAAGAACATCATCAACATCAAACAACACAGCACTAGCAGCAGCAAGAGAAGGAGAAAAAGAACAATGACAACAACAAGATCAGCAACAACAACATCAACAATAACAAGAATATCAACAACAACATCATCATCAAGAACAATCATCAACATCAACAAAAGCAGCACTAGCAGCAGCAAGAAGAAGGAGAAAAAGAACAATGACCCAACAACAAGATCAGCAACAACAACATCAACAATAACAAGAATATCAACAACAACATCATCAAAAAACAACAACATCAGCAACAACAAGAACAACAACAACAAGAACAAGAACAACATCAACAAAAAACCAGCAAAGCAGCAGCAAGAAGAAGGAGAAGAAGAACAATGACAACAAGATCAGCAACAACAACATCAACAGTAACAAGAATATCAACAACACCATTATCAAACAACAAGAACATCAACAACCATCAGCAACAACAACAACAAGTACAACAACAGGAACATCAACAACAATAACAACAGCAACAGCAGCAGCAAGAAGAAGGAGAAGAAGAACAATGACAACAACAAGATTAGAAAGAACAGCAACAACAACAACAACAACATCAACATTAACATCACCACCAACAAGAACAACATCATCAACAACAACAACATCATCAACAAGTGCAAGAACAACATCAACAACAAGAACATCAACAGCAGCAGCACTAGCAGCAGCAAGAAGAAAGGAGAAGAAGAACAATGACAACAACAAGATCAGCAACAGCACAACAACATCAACAAGAATTCAACAACAACATCATCAACAAGAACATCATCAACAGCAGCACTAGCAGCAGCAAGAAGAAGGAGAAGAAGAACAATGACAACAACAAGATCAGCAACAACAACATCAACAATAACAAGAATATCAACAACAACACCATCAACAACAACAACTCAGCAACAACAAGAACAACAACAACAACAACAAGAACATCAACAATAACAACAGCAACAACAGCAGCAAGAAGAAGGAGAAGAAGAAGAAGAACAATAACAACAAGAAGATCAGCAAAAATATCAACAATAACAAGAATATCAACAACAACATCAACACCAACAAGAACATCATCAAAAACAACAACAAGAACATCAACAAGAACAGCACCAACAAGAACAACATCAACAAAAAGAACATCAACAACAACAACAGCAGCAGCAGCAGCAAGAAGAAGCAGAAAAAACAACATCATCAACAACACCACCATCATCACCACCACCACCAACACCACCACCAACAACATCACCACCACCACCACCACCACCACCACCACCACCACCACCACCAACTGCTACTACAACTACCCATGCCCTTTTGCTCCCTTCTCCAGAGCCAGCTCCAGAGCTGTTGAGAAGCGCACGCGTTTTGACGGGCGGGAGGTGACCATGATCTCCCTCAACACTCAGACTGACTGGGACTGGCTGGACCACGCCCACAGCACCGGCAAGGTCAAGGTTATGATTCCTACTGAAGGTACCGGAGATCTTTTTCCTTTTTGTGTGTGTGTTCCAAGGATGTATGTTAGTGTGTGTGTTAGTGTTAGTGTTATGTGTGTGTGTGTATGTGTGTGTGTTAGTGTGTGTGTGTGTTGTGTTGTGTGAAGTCGAGTCAAATTTTTATTTCCTAGATGGTACATTGAGTAAGCTGTGTGTGTGTGTGTGTGTGTGTGTGTGTTGTGTGTGTGTTGTGTGTGTGTTTTGGGGGGGGTAGGAGGGTGGAGTAGGGTTGGAGGGAGGTTTGGATGGGGGCTAGAGGCGGGGGGGGGTTGGGAGAGGGGGTGGGGAGGGTGGGGGGGTGAGTGTGGGGGAGGGGGTGAAAAGTATTCTTGTACTTGAAGTGTACTTTGAGGTGTGTTAGTATATTTTGGGGGGGGGGGGGGGGGGGGGGGTTTTTTTTTAAGTGTGTGTTTTTGGGTGTGGTTGGGGGGTGGGTTTTTTGGGGGGGGGGGGGGTGGGGGGGGGGGGGGGGAGGGAGGTGGTGGGGGGTGGGTGGGGGGGGAAGTTTGGGGGGGGGTGTGGGGGGGGGGGGGTGGGGGGGGGGGGGGAGGGGTGGTGGGGGTGGGGTGGGGGGGTGGTGGTTGGTGTGTGATGTGTTTTTTTGTGATGTATGGTTGTTTTTTTTTTGGGGGGGGGTAGTGGGTGCGTGTGTTGGTGGGGGGTTGTTTTTTTGGGGTTCTGTTTTTTTTTTTTATGGGGGGTGGGGGTTGTTTTTTTTTTTGTTTTGAAGGGGTAGTATTTGTTTTTGTTTTTGTGAGGAATTTTGTCTTCTTTTATCACATTCAGACTGAGGCAGGTTATATAAAAGGTTGTATGTTTCGGAATTGTATTATGACAGATAAGATTAGTTAACTTGACGTATCACTAAAATATGTTTTAGCAGAAAGCTTGAATGAAAACATTGGGTAGAGCAGAATGCAGAGAAGCAGAAGACAATAAAGACCGGCTAATACATGCAATCAACAAAAACAACAGCAAAACAATACAACACACAACAACAACAACAGGAACAGCAACAATAATAACAACACAACAACAGGAGCAGCAACAGCAGCACGCACAACAGGGAGCAGCAAACAGCAACAGCAACAACAACAAACAGCAGCAACAACAAAAGACAACAACAACAACTACTTACTACTATACTACAGCAAAAAACAACAAACAGTAGATTATTAAAAATTGAACTGAAGAACAGAAACAAAACAAAGCAGAAGAAAAACAGGCAGAATTACAACACAACAACAACAACAACAGCAACAAGTTATTCAAAAGTTGACAGATGACAGAAGAACAGAAACAAAACATATAAAGCAAATGAGAAAGCATAAAATCATAGTAAATCATTGTACACACCCCAAAAAACATTTAATGTGTTCATGATATACTTAAACATCTTTTTTGTTGTTTTTTGGAAATCACCAAAGATTTTCTGTCTTTTTAATCACAACATTTTCTGTTTTGAAAAAAACCCTTTCTTTCCTTTCCCTGTGTGTATGTGTGTGCTTTTAGTTCTTTCTTTCTGTTCATTTTTTTAATTTCTTCTTTTAAGTCCTCTGTGTTATTTGAAAACAAAAGTAACAGTATTTTTTGTTTATTTGAAAACCAGAGTAACAAGTAATTTTTGTGGTTGTTATTTGAAAACAAGAATAAAGTAGTATTTCTGTTGTTATTTGAAAACAAGAGTAACACAGTAATTTTTATTGTTATTTAAAAACAAGAGTAACACAGCATTTTTTTGTTATTTGCAAACCAGAGTAACACAGTATTTTGGTTGGTATTTAAAAACCAGAGTAACACAATATTTTGGTTGGTATTTAAAAGCAAGAGTAACACAGGGCTTTTTTATGTTGTTTTTAAAAAACAAGAGTAACACAGTAATTTTTGTTGTTATTGAAAAACAAGAGTAACACTGTATGTTTTTTGTTATTTAAAAACAAGAGTAACACAGTATTTTAAAAAAAAATTGTGCCAAGTAACCATCACTGTTCTTTTTATTTTAATTTATTTTATTATTTAATTTTTTAAAAACCATCCCTGTTCTAAACATAGTGCTAGAAATGTACATTGTGTGTGTGTCTGTCTCTGGCTGTGTGACAGATATGCCTCTCAAAGTATCCAGTGCCAAAGGTGCGTTCCGAATGCATGACAGTTTTGTGGCTTTTTTGTGGGGTTTGCAATGGGCATGGCTTGGTGGGGCATGTTGTGGAAAGGTTGCATGAAGACAAAGAGCACCTCAGCACATATTTTCTCCCCCCCCCCCCCCCCCCCCCCCCTTTCTTTCTTATTTCTGTATCTGTAAATGAACATTTGATCTGAATTTTAACTTTCGGTGATGCGTCAGGGCCACTGTGTGGTTTGGTTGGTTGGCTTGGGGACTTGAAACGTATACTGCAATTTAAAACTTTTTCTTGCTAACTGAAGGAGCTATTGTATGTTTTAAACTGGAGGAAACTGGCAGCATCCAAATTTAATCTCGCTGCTTTTTTTTGGTGGGGGGGGGCAAGGCTTGTGTGCACTTTTCCTAAAGCAAAGAAATCAGCTAATATCACTGAGAGTGAACAGACGTAAAATCGAAGACATAAAATCGAAAGAAATCCATTTAGCACTTTATGCTCCATTGTCCTTCTCTTCAGTGGGGAGGGGGAGATACTGATATTCAACTTTGTGGCTAAAACGCACATAGCCCTATAGCCTGGGCTGCCTGAATTGTAGGTTGACATAACGTGATATTTTCACATTTCTGATGCAGGAAAATCTTGTTCACTGTTTTGGAGAGATGAAGGAGTAAATGTTTTCAGGTGGTAGAGGAGAAAGAGAGCATGAAAACAATGAGTTCTGGACTGTGAATGAATGCACCTGTCAGAAAGATTTTGACCGCTCGTTTTATATCAAGTTATTTTGTAAATTGCGTGATGGAGCGGCTGTCTTGTTATGTGGTAATGTGGAAGTTGTTCAAAATGAATGAGTTATAGCGTCATTCAGTTTGAGGTCCACAGATCCTTAATGCCAAAGGTCGGTCAGATTTAGCAGAGCAGAAGTTAACATTATTCTTAGTTCTGTCACACTTTTCCTCCCTCTTATTCTGGAGATTGCCACTTTCCTGCTCAGAGGCTTTTTTCCTGCTACAAGGCAAACCCAGTTGCTTCCCTTTGCAGGCAATGAAGCAGCATATATTATACTATTTTTAGGCACATCTGTTAATAATACTATACACTGTATATTTACGGTCTTTCAATTTTTTTTCCTTGCACAACCCCAAACTTGTATGAACCATCTCCCCACTTTGTCTCACCACTGACCCAGACTTCACAGCATTTGTTGATATATACCACCGTAACACGCTGCTGTTTGTCCTTGTGTATCAGACCTTGTGTGGAATGTCCAAGATGAACTAAGCTCTTGCCCTATCACACATACTGCTGTGATATTCTGAGACGGATTGGTGTGGAAGTTTTGTGTTTTAGGTTGGGGGGGGGGGGGGGGGGGGGTTGTGGGGTTTTTTGCTCTTTTCTCTGCCAGGGTTCCCAGGTTCACCAATGGTGATATTTTTGCGTATGCGACCTTTTCGGTCCACTCATTAAGGTTGCCACATTTCAACTTTTTAGGGACGATGTCTAAACACGACACCAGTGTGCATGCATTAAAAAAAAAGAATTTTCATCCATTCTTACCAGAACACGATGACTTACTCTTCCAAAATGTTGAATGGTAGTCAACATATGCACAAAATTTGTGCATGCGCATTCGCACACAGGACCTTGGTTTATAGTCTTATCCAAAGGACCCTTTGGGGAGTGGAGTTGGTACTAATGTTAACTCAGAAGGAAAACCCCCCTTGAACGGGTGTCTTGGTGGAGGCTCAAACCTGGGCTGTCAGATCATGATTGCATCTCTCTAGACTACCCACTAGACCATCCTACAACCCTTCCCCCTGATGTGTTCAGAAATCCAGATTTTCTTTTCAAAACTTGGGAAAAAAAGATAGGTACTGAAGTTTTAAAAAGAATTTCTCAGTAACATTGGCCAGTGGTAGAACGTGAAGGTATGTTATAAACTATGTTAACTGAGGTTGCAGTTTCTCTGTTTTCTTTGTTCATATAACTGTTCTGTATCTGGGCTTAACTCAAGTGTACTGTTCTGCTGGCTTGAGTTTGCCTTCAGAACATGTGGGGCAAGTAGATTCATGTATTTCTTAATGGTGTTTTTCATAACTGACTAAATTAAAATGAAATTTAACATATTGATGGAAATATGGTTGAGGAAAAGAAATTTGAAAGAAAAGAAATTTTTTGGTATGTTTTGTGTGTTTGTACTTTGATTGGTTGTTTTTGTTAATTTTTTTCATTATTTATTATGTTACATTTATTGTATTTAATATTGTCCATTGCCAGATCAACAATTTTGTCATACCTAACACTTACAGACTGATGTCAGGCTTTGAGGTGCACACATGCATGAACATGCATGCATGCACGTGCTTGCATGCACGCACACACATGTGCACACACACACACATGTGCATGCACACACACACACACTCACAGAGTGCTTATTCCATTATCCTCGAAATAAAAGAATAAATAAATAAATAAATGACACACACACACACCTGCTCATATATAGATCAAATAAATCTTTCATCCACATAAGTGGCATGTCATGTGTTTATATTGTTTCTTGAATATGCGATCCTTCACGACATAATAAGTCACATTGCTTCAGGGGTCAAATTTTACTTGCTAACAGGTTAATATGCCATTTTTTACACAAAAAAGTATTCAATAACAAAAATCTAATTTTAAAAAAAAGATTGAAAGTTGGACTATTGAGCGCTTTGATTTGTTGCTTTACAAGATTCAGCGCTATATAAATTCCATACATTATTATTATTATTTCTATTACAAATTGAAAATGCTAGACTCCAGGAAGAGACAGAATGGGTAATCATTCAATTTTGTATCGTGATAGGTGGTCAGGATAAGGGGTTTGGTATTTTTTAATTATGTTTTTAAAGCAAAAGGAAACAAAATTATGCCTCAATGCTGTATTACAAGGTTGAAGAAAGCTTATAGTTTCATAATCAACCCCCCCCCCCCCCCCCCCCCCCCCCCCTCCTCTACCCCATGGGGATGCCAAAGGCCCGTCAGTATAAATAGCATCCCCGCTTTCTGGAAATTCTGTGCTAACAATTCCCACTTTTCTATCCTTCTCTTTGTCTCTGCCTTGTTCCTTTTCTTCCTGTCACTATCTCCTTCTTGTCTGTTTTCTGCCCTCTTGGTCCATTCTCCTGCCTTTTCTTCCAGAAAAAACTTAGAAGATAACAATTCTCACCCATGCCGAAGTCGGATGCACTGGGCCTGAGTTGTCAGGCACTTAACAGCGCAATGCATTTTTGCTCACATGACACAATGATACTTGCTGTCTGAGCGTTTGATGAAGAAGAGAGAATAATCAATCTACATCTCAAAATTGACAACCTGTCCCCACACCTGCCTAAAGTCACTCCTCAGGGGAAAAAGTGGGTCAGGTGCAATACGACTCATTTTGTGGGGGAGTGTCATATATTACTGATAGTTGTGGGGTATGTTATTTTGTTGTTGTTGTCATTTTTTTCCTAAATGATTGAGTAGCCTTTTAAATCAAAACTAATTATGTCTGGTATCTATCTATCTATCTATCTATCTATCTATCTATCTATCTATCTATCTATCTATCTATCTATCGATCTATCTCTCTATCTCTCTATCTATCTCTCTATCTATCTATCTATCTATCTATCTATCTATCTATCTATCTATCTATCTATCTATGTCTGTCTCTCTCTCTGTCTGTCTGTCTGTCTATATCATCTATCTATCTATCTATCTATCTATCTATCTATCTATCTATCGATCTATCTATCTATCTATCTGTCTATCTATCTATCTATCTATCTATCTATCTATCTATCTATCTATCTATCTGTCTATCTATCTATCCATCTATGTGTGTGTGTAACTTTATTATATATATATTTTTTCGCTTTATTTATATGTTGTTACGAGTGTGCAGTTTTGAGTGTGTGTGTGTGTTTAAAAAATCCCCCAACCTAATGCACTAATGATAACAAGAACAAGCACTATTATTGCGAATGTGCTGTGTGTGTGGGTTTTGTGTGCATACAATGTGTGTTGATGTACTACAACTAAGTTTGATTAATCAATGTGTGGTGTGCATTTTTGTGTTGCCTTGATTATCGCACAGAGTTAACCAGTCACCCCACTTCATCTGGTGGCAGTTTGAAGTCTATTCTGGGTATGTCGTTATTCTATGTTGTGTTCTGTTCTGGGTATGTCGTTATTTTCTGTTGTGTTCTATTCTGGGTATGTCGTTATTCTATGTTGTGTTCTATTCTGGGTATGTCGTTATTCTATGTTGTGTTCTGTTCTGGGTATGTCGTTATTTTCTGTTGTGTTCTATTCTGGGTATGTCGTTATTCTATGTTGTGTTCTATTCTGGGTATGTCGTTATTCTATGTTGTGTTCTGTTCTGGGTATGTCGTTATTTTCTGTTGTGTTCTATTCTGGGTATGTCGTTATTCTATGTTGTGTTCTATTCTGGGTATGTCGTTATTCTATGTTGTGTTCTGTTCTGGGTATGTCGTTATTTTCTGTTGTGTTCTATTCTGGGTATGTCATTATTCTATGTCGTGTTCTATTCTGGGTATGTCGTTATTTTCTGTTGTGTTCTATTCTGGGTATGTCATTATTCTATGTTGTGTTCTATTCTGGGTATGTCGTTATTTTCTGTAGTGTTCTATTCTGGGTATGTCGTTACTTTCTGTTGTGTTCTGTTCTGGGTATGTCATTATTCTATGTTGTGTTCTATTCTGGGTATGTTGTTATTTTCTGTTGTGTTCTTGTCTGGGTATGTTGTTATTTTCTGCTGTGTTCTATTCTGGGTATGTCGTTATTTTCTGTTGTGTTCTATTCTGGGTATGTCATTATTCTACGTTGTGTTTATTCTATGTTGTGTTCTATTCTGGGTATGTCATTATTCTACGTTGTGTTTATTCTATGTTGTGTTCTATTCTGGGTATGTCATTCTATGTTGTGTTCTATTCTGGGTATGTCGTTATTTTCTGTTGTGTTCTATTCTGGGTATGTCATTATTTTCTGTTGTGTGTTTTGTTTGTTTTTTTGTTTTATTTTATTTTGTTTTGTATTATTTTATTGTATTTTTTATGTCATTTCTGTTGTGTTTCAGTTTGAATTTTGATGAATTTTTCTTAATTTGTTTGTGAAATTGAAACTTTGAATCTGTGTTTGAATTTTGATGGAGTTGTTTGTTTTTGTGTTGTATTGTGTTTGGTGTGTGTGTGTGTGTGTGTGTGTGTGTGTGTGTGTGTGTGTGTGTGTGTGTTGTTGTTGTTGACTTCAATTTTACGTCTGTTCACTTTTAGTGATATTAGACGCCCCCCCCCCCCCCCCCCCCCCCCCCCCCCCCCCCCCCCCCCCCCCCCCCCCCCCCCATCCCTCCAAAAAAACCAAACCAAACAAACAAAAAAAAACAAAAACAAAAAAACCCGGGAGATGTGGATGTGCTGGTTAAAAAAAAAAAAAAAAAAATAATAATCTCGAAAAACTTGGCAATGCGACAGGAATTTTTAAAAAAACAACAAAAAACCCAACAAGTCATTAACGTTAATGTAAATATAACAAATGTCCTATGGGACTGTAACAAAGACCTTTCACAATTTCAAATGCCAATTTTAAATTACTGAATATGCTGGTGAGGGAGTTTTCAGAAAAATGGGGCATGAAAGGTTTTACACTCTGGCAGTCAAAAAGTATATGAGTATTAGTGATATTCTCACCACACAGGCATTTACCATTTTTGCTGAATTTGGTTATCAATGCATTTAGTTTCATTCTATAGAATAAAGTATTAATACTCCTTGACGTAAAAACACTTGTACTAACTTCTGAATGGTTCCCCACTGTTATATTATGGGTATTGATTGCAGTTCTAGTTAAAAGTCTGTGTGTGTGTTGTTGTTGTTGTTGTTCTTTCTTTAATTTAACGTCCTTCCACTAAATGGTGATATCAGATAGGGAAAATGTGTGTGTGGTGAAAAAATTATATTTTTTATTTTATTGTTTTATATTGAGGATTGTGCTTTTTTACATCCAGTCCCCATGTGTATGTGGTTTTGTAAATTTTGTCATCTGTTCCTACCAGCACACAATGGCCTACTCTTCCGAAAAGCGGAACAGGATTTAACATGTGCGCAAGATGTTCTGCGTGCGTTCACACATGGGGCCTCTGTTTAAAGTCTCATCCGAAGGACTTTTGGGGATAGTGGAGTTGGCACTGATGTTAACTCCAGGGGAAAATATCCCCTTGAGTGGGAATTGAACCCGGGTCGTCAGATTGCAAGCACAATGTTCTAACCACTAGGTGTGAGTGTTTGTGTGTTTGTGTGTGTGTGTGTGTGTGTGTGGTGTGTGTGCACACACGCACATGCGTGCCTGCGTGCATGTATTGTTGTTGTTGTCTTCAATACTAGTGTGTGTGTGTGTGTGTGTATTGTTGTTGTTGTCTTCAAGACAAGTGTGTGTGTATGTGTGTGTATGTGTGTGTGTATGTTTGTGTGTATGTTGTGTGTGTGTGTGTGAGAGTGTGTGATGCGTTGGGCTTGACTTGTTAGGCACTTAACAGCAGCACAACGCATTTTTGCTCATATGAAAGACAACACTAGTTGCTGTCTGAGCATCTGATGAAGAAGAAGAAGAACATGAAGAAGAAGAAAAGAAGAAGAAGAAGAAAAGAAGAAGAAAAAGAATACAACGCATGGTGACATTTTCTAACACAAACGCTAAATGCTGGATTCTTGAACAAAGCCATTGACAAAATCAAAACAAATAACACAAAAAACCCAACCCAAAAATTGTTGGGTTTTTTTTTTCTGGCTCTGTAGCATGACAGATTTGACCAGAAACCTAAAACAAAAGAAGGTAAAAAAAAAAATTGCTAGGGGCAAAAGAAAAAACCTGTTGGGTTTTTGTTCTTTGCAGTCAAGCCTGAGTCAAGGGAGACCACTAGCAGGCCCAGAACAGAATTGGGAATCAGCTCAGCAGCGGATTCACGTGCAGAGACAGATTTCACTCCCTTTTCTCTTCAGCCCAACGACGAGTATGGCATCCCACTCCTAGAAATGAGTTCCACTTCTGACGACGTGAGTGTTTCTATAATCTTTATTTAAATTTTTTCAATTATTATTAAATATTTAGGACAATGGAATAAGCATTCATGTGTTGTCATTTTTAAATCTAGTCCCTGTGTGTATGCAGTTTTGTCAATTTTGTCATCTGCTCCCACTGGCACACATTGGCCAACTCTTCTGAAAAGCTGAACAGGTTTTAATGTGTGTTCAAGATGTTCTGCATGCATTTGCACATAGGACCTCGGCATACACACACATGCACATATACCTACATGCACACACACACACACACACACAAACACACACACACACACATATGCACACACATACAACACACTCTCTGTCTCTGTGTTCTCTCTTTCTCTGTCTGTCTGCTCTTTCTCATCACACACCATACATACACATACACACTCACCAACACACTTCTATGAACACACACCCTACTACACACTCACCACACACGCACACACACACGCACACATACACACACACACACAACACACACCACACACACCACACACACACACACACACACACACACACACACACACACACACACACACACACACACACACACACACACCACACACACACACACACACACACACAACACACACCACACACACACACACACACACACAACACACACACTACACACACACCACACACACACACACACACACACACACACACACACACCCCACACACACACACACACACACACATACACACACACCCCTACACACAGACACACCCCACACACACACACACACACACCCTACACACAGACACACGCACACACACACACACACACACACCCTACACGCACTAACACACACACACACACACACCACACACACACCCTACACGCACTAACACACACACACACACACACACACACACACACCCCCTACACGCACTAACACACACACAGAATCTGACCCATGTGTGATTGTTGCTGTTGACAGAGCTCTGATGAAGAAGCCCCCAAGAAGAAGAGGGCACCCCGGGTGTCTTTACCCAGCGTGGGACCCCCTCAGATTCTGAAGGTCAGTGGTGCCTTTTTGTTGGGGTTTTAAAAGTTTTTATTTTTATTCTTTTATTTTGAGGATAGTTTAATAAGCACTCATGTACTTTTTTTTGTACATCCAGTCCCTGTGTGTATGCACTTTTGTAAATGTCATCCATTCCCACCGGCACACAATGGCCTACTCTTCTGAAAAGCTGAACAGGTACATGTGCGCAAGATGTCTTGCACGCGTTTGCACACAGGACTTTGGTTTATAGTCTCATCTAATAATAATAAATGGAACTTATATAGCGCTATATCTTGCAAAGACAAATCAAAGCGCATGCATTCAACCTAATCTTACAGTCATGCAATCAATGATAAATAATCAATAGTTTAAACAAACAGATATTTACAAACATGGTGCGCTGCAGACCAAAATCTATGAAATAAAATTTCAATAGTCAAATGTTTATCAAAAGCACACACATTCACACAGGTTGTATACTTTAGCAGGTGATAGGTCATGGGTTAGTGAAGGTGGGATAGCTCTGATTGAAACAGGAGGGGAGAAATCTGAAGCATCTGAAGAACTTTGGGATGGAGTGGAGTCAGCACTTATGTTAATCCAGGGGAAAATATCCCCTTGAACGGGATTTGAACCCAGGTCAGCAGAACACAAGCGCTTTGTGCAAGGCTCTAACCAACCAGGCTGTCACATCCCTAGACAGCCTGGCTTTGAGAGTGAAAGACACCACTGCACATCGCACAAATCAGCATAACTCAGTCAAGGGTCCAGTGCTAAGATTTAGCACGCCCTTTCCTTTTACTTAGTCCCAAGTGTGGTCAGTTCCTGCTATAATCAGCACCTGCTGGGCTGAGATGGGATGGATAGCAGCTGAGAGTAGCTGAAAGTGGGAGAAAAACTGACAGCGGTGAGCATCTAAACATTTTGGCTTTGCAAAGATCTCCCGCTCTCTTTAGGTCAGGAGTAAACTGTGTAGTCACACCTCCACGCCCCGTCAGTCACTGTGGGTGTGAGTTCTTTCTCTGGATGGGGACAGGACATGGGGCAGCAGGGGGTGTGGGCACAGCCTCCAGCTGTGGGGAACACAGACACAGGGGCAGACCACCAGCCTGATAACACCACCAGTCCTCTGCATCCTCCACCAAGAGGGGTCACAGGCTAGACTGTCAGGTCATCAGCTGCTCTGAAGTCGGAATGTGGCGGCTGAGGCCAGCAGCGGGCAGTCCTCCTGCAGAGTGACAAGCACAGGAGAAGACTAAGCACTGTATCCCACCCAATAATGGAATGCAATAGAAGTAGAAAGGCATGTGTGTTGATGCAAATACAGTTGTTTACAGTTTAAAAAGCCACATAACCAAAATTAAAGCAACAGCGTGACATGGAGAAAGAAAACTGCCGTACATACCAGAATGTATCATGATCTCATTTATGTTGCAGTCATTACAGCTGGATGGTTAGGGGTGGGCATTGTGGTTTGGCTTTTGCTTTAACACTGACCCTACATTAAAGGAGAGAACCCCCTCTTTCCCAGTACACGTGCACTGTGCACATTTGTATGTTACCGTAACCCAGTAGTGGGTGATACGGAGAGAAGGGTTAGTAGATGGTTGGTTACCTTATAACGGGTTACCTGTAGGGAAAAGGTTAAACAAAGGCAGCAGTCAAAGAATTATTTTGTGGCAAGAGGAATGAACAAGAATTTGAGGTCACAGTGTGGTCTGATATCTGTTTGAAAAATCCATTTCTGTTTTCGTGGCTTTAGTTTGCTTTATTAATTTTTTTTTTTTTTAGCTTGGTTTGGTCTTCTTAAGTTAAGTTGGAAATGTGAAGGTGACTTTGAGATATTTCTGTACTGTGATGGTGGACAGGGACAGTCATTATATGTTTTTATATAGAAACCTTTTTTTTTAAAACAAAAAAAAACAACCCCCAGTACAAATGTGCAAATTCCTAAGACACATTCATCACACAAGCAAATTTTCAGAAGGCTTTGCCTTCATTGTTACCAGTATGGGCAAATTCCTAAGAAACTGTAACATTCATTACATCTTAGACACTATGACATTCATTATTCTCACTATGGGCAAATTCCTAAGAAACTGCAACATTCATCACATTTGAGACGCTGTGATATTTATCTTTGCTGCCAGTATTAAAACACTGTAACATTCATCAGGGGACAGGACAGCTCAGTGGTCAGAGCGCTCACTTTCCCCAAGCTAAGGTTAAGCAGCATCAAGCGTGGTTACCACTTGGATGGGTGTCTGTTTGCACCCCTTGGCTTCAGCACAGTTCCCCAGTTCACCCAGCTGTAAATGGGTACCTGCCCTCTTTAAGGTCAGGGAAGGTAAAGCAGCGAGGGAGAGATGGGCCCCGCCCTCAATATGCTGACCCCTCGAGAAGCTGAGGTCTCTGATGCTTCGCTCCCCTACGACCATGTAGGTAATGGGACACCTTTACCTTTTTAACATTCATCAAACCTTTGACGCTTGGGGCAACAGCGAAGTGAGAGGCTGTATGACCAGCGGCTTTCCCACTCATGGAATTCCACTTTACAGCTTAGTCTTTAGTGATCGACTATGACTCTCTGACTAGGAGGCTTGACTTGCACAGTCCTTATGTGCTGCAGCCCTGGGGGCTGGTTGGCCTTTGGAGAACATCTCCAACGCTGACTGTCCTTATGCCCACTTGGCCGAGAGTGTGGGGATGTACCGTGGGCAAGGCATCTCCACTATAATCCAATTTCTGCCCAATTTCCAAAACAGCAGCTACCTCTTCTGCTGTTTTATAATAATATATGGAATTTTTATAGCGCTGAATCTTGTAAAAAACAAACAAATCGAAGCGCTGTTTTGGAGGTCATCGTCGAACACGACGGACAAACATACTATATACTACATCTAAGAGTAAGACACTCCGCCATTCCTCTTTTGTTCCCAGTACGTGCGAGAGTCGGCGATGCCCTGTGAGGATTCGGGGCAGGAGGAAGCCCAGGCGTTGTCGGACGTGGAGGACCCTGATCTGCCGGTGGACGAGGACGGCAACACCCTGGGCATGTTTGCCGGGCCCTGCGAGTTCTGCGGCAACAACATCCTGGCTCTGCCGACCCTGGAGATGCAGCAGTCGCAGGTGTGTGTGTGGGTGGGTAGGGGAGGGATGAGGAAGGGGAGGGTAGGGGTGTGTGTAGGGGGAGGGGGGTGTGTGTTTGTGATGGGTGTGTGTTTGTGTGTGTTTGAGTGAGTGAGTGGGTATTTGGGTGGGTGGGTTGGAGTGGATGTGGGTGGGGGGGGTGTGGGGGTGTATGTTTTAGGTGGGTGGGTAGGTGGGTAGATTAGGTGGGTTGGAGTGTGTGTGGGTGGGTGGGGGGGAGGGGTGTGTGGATTTATCTTGTTTTATATTATTTTTCTTTATCTTATTCTTTTTTTTCAAAGATGATGGAATAAGCAGTCACGTGCTTTATTACATCCAGTCCCTGTGTGTATGCAGGTTTGTACATTTTTGTTATGTGTTCCCACCGGCATACAATGGCCTGCTCTTCTGAAAAGCGGAACAGGTTTTAACATGTGCGTAAGATGTTCTGCATGCGTTTGCACACGGGGCCTTGGTTTATACTCTCATCCGAAGGACTTTTAGGAGGAGTGGAGTCAGCACTGATGTTAACTCCAGAGGAAAAATACCTCTTGAACGAGATTCAAACCTGGATCAGCAGATCACGAGTGCAATGCGCATCACTCTAACCACCAGGCTGTCCTGTCTCCCCATGCTTCTGTCATGCCTGTTGAGTTATTCTTCTTCTCTTGTTTGATTTTTACACTGTCAGATGTATTTGGGAGAAATAAAGGCAAGTCCTTTCCAGCTCCTCTTGTGGGCTGTACAGCTTAAATTGTAGGGTTATCTCCATCGGCCACACAATCTTCTTCCTCAGGTCACTGTAAAGCGTGCACCTCTGAAGGATGTGCTCGCCAGTCTGGTTTTCTTTGCCACAGGCACACAAGGGAGAAGGAAGGAGTTTCAGCTTTGTGGACCTGTGGGGATTTAGCCTGTTGTGCCCAGTGCGGAGTCTTAGAATGATGACTTTTTCTTCTCTTTTGAGATGGTGGACGTCGTCCTTCTCTACTCTGGGTCGGGCCATTGATGTGATGATTGTCTTCTTTTTTGTGGAAGGTGAGGCTGCTTTTGCGCTGTTGAGTTAACATTATTGTTAACATGCTTGTTCTCCAGGAGCCGTCAAGCCTGTACTGCTGTGAGGATTACCGGGAGTTTGTGGAGTTTGCTACCAGCACGGCGGCTCGCATGGAACAGGAGGCGCAGAAGGCCACCAAGATGATCAGCGTCAAAGTTCACCCCCACCACGGCTCCAAACAGGCCCGCCGCGCCGCCAAAGAGAGAGCTGTGGAAAGGTAGGGGATGATGTTTATCTGTTTGTTCTGGTTCTTGTTCTTGTTCTTCTCCTTTGTTGAGTGGAGATTCTAAGAGAGAGCTGTAGAAAGGTGGGGATAATTAATTATCTTCTTCTTGTTCTCCTTTGTTTAATGGAGATCACAGCTGTCAGTTTCCTCCACTTTCAGCTGCTCTCAGCTGCTATCCATTCCATCCCATCCCATCCCAGCTGGTGCTAATTATAACAAGAACTGACCACACTTGGACTTGGTAAAAGGAAGAGGCACACTAAATTTAGCACTCTTGAGTGAGATGAGTGATGATGGATTTGGACTTTATGGTGTATGTTGTTTATTGGTTGTTGTTGGTTTTTTTTTTTTGTTTTTTTTTTGGGGGGGGGGGGTCAATGGAGATGTGATTATGTTACTCCAGTGTTCATGCTAATCTCTATACCTGCACTTTCAGGCCAAAGCCTCTGCCTGGTATTTAAATGTCCAGCATTAATGATTGATTCCCAGGGTCATGTGATTTCTGATTGGTTCTCTCAGAGTCGTGTGACTTATTCTGACTTCTGATTGGTTCTCTCAGAGTCATGTGACTTATTCCAAGATGGCGCATAAGGAAACAAATACATTTGCAGATAGAAAAAGAACCCCCAAAAATAATGGGCGGAGCTGCTTTTGTGGTGAGACGCTCTTCCTGGAGAGAACAGCCCGAATTTCAGGCAGAGAAATCTGCCTTGACTTAAATTGGTATAAAATAAAATAAATAAAATAAAATAATGGAGGTCTTGTCATGCATCCCATTAGGGGATAGGATAGCTCAGTGGTCAGAGCATTCACTTTCCCCAGGCAAAGTTAAGCAGTATCAAGCATGGTTGCCAGTTGGATGGGTGACCGTTTGCGCACCTTGGCTTCAGTACAGTCGCCCCAGTTCACCCAGCTGTAAATGGGTACCTGCCCTCTTTAGGGTCAGGGAAGGTAAAGCAGCGAGGGAGAGGAGATGGGCGCCGCCCTCAATATGCTGGCCCCTGGAGAAGTTGAGGTCTCTGATGCCCCCCCCCCCCCCACTCCCCTACAACCAAATAGGTTAAGGGACACCTTTACCTTTACTTTGTCATGCATCGGTTGGCCTACAGTATTTTTCTTCTGTAGAGAGTCCTAAGCAGGAATTCTTTCGGTCGCCACCCCGATTCCTAGCACCATCTGATCCGGCACCAGAAATGGGATCCTAAACTTATCCTATAGTCTTTAGTATCCCTAAAGAGGATTAGGGCTTGCCTACTACCGTAAAGTACCGAGTATAAGCCCACCCCCCCTCTGCACGAATTTCGGACAAAAGTGGGGGGTGGGCTTATACTCGGTACTTCACCCTTTGCATGAACATATTCTTCATTGTAATGGAGACATGATTCATATACGATACCATCTGGTATGTAAAATGTTATGTTTGTTCAAACTAAAGCAAATGTGAAGCAGCATGATGATATTTTGTTTATTATAAAATTGTTAAACTCACAGACATACGTAAGGCTTACACACCATCACTCGTAAATGAAGACATTGAAAGCATGTCTATTCAACAAAACCGGCTTTTATTCAAAAACAACTTTAAAAAAACCTTTAAAAACTTGAATTTGAACTTGAAACCTGAATTGAAAAACAAAACAGCTTGAAACTGTGTGTGTGTGTGTGTGTGTGTGTGTGTGTGTGTGCGTGAGGGTTTTGGGGTTTTTTTTTAGCCATGCAAAAGTGGGGGGTGGGCTTTTACTCGGTACTTCACCCTTTGCACGGATTTTGCTCCAAAGTGGGGGGTGGGCTTTTACAATGTTATGGGCTTATACTCGGTACTTTACAGTAATGGGCTGGGAGTGATAAAGGGTGGATAGTAAGAGGATAGAAAAAAAAAGAAATGAAATATAAAAGGGAGGCAGTAAGTAGTAGTGACAATGATCACCTCAACTCACTCAGCAATCAACTGAAACACTATGAATGTGACGAACAACATTCATTCAATGTAATTCTTCAGGCCAAGCAAGTTGGGTTCACAAATTTTTTCTACTACTACTACTACTACTACTACTACTAAACTACAATCACACACATCACCAATTGTACTACAAGTACAATTTAAAACACAAACTATTCTGTTATTTTGTCCAGTTACTCAAAATATAATTGTGTCCAGTCCTCAACACACAACCTATCAAGGATCCATCTCAGATCAGAGATCAAAAGATTCACAACTGATCAGTTAAATGATCAAAAGAAAGATAAACAATGATAATGATGTAGTGATGAAAGTGATTAAAGTGATGTTCCTTAATGGGGAACATCAGACTCCGAGAGTTTCGATAGTTCGTCTTTACCCTTCTACCCTCTGGGAGGAAATGATCGTTTGAAAAGGCGGGCAGTTTAAAACCAAGGGAAATAACTCATCAAGAGAAAATTACTCTTGTGGTAAATTGGAGTTATTTTCCCTTACTACGCTTAATAACAACAAACACAAAAGCACTCTTTTGTGATAGGTGTTACACTTCTTTTGATGCATTTGGCAGAATGAGGCAGAGAGAGCTGGCGAGGAGGCAGCAAGAGGCACTGGGGTCCCAGGCCAACTTTTATTCCTGTGAGTGTGTTTGCTATATAGTGGGGATGTGGGTTGTATACGTTGTGTTGCCCTTTGTATTGTATTGTCGTCTCGTCTGCTCTCTCTCTCTCTTTTGTTTTTGTATGCTTTATCTTTGTTAAGTAGTAGTTAGTTAGTCCTTGTCTTTCTTTCCCCATTCCTTTCTTTTAACCGATTCCCTTTCTTGCTCATTCTTCTCTCTCTCTTCTCTCTCTCTCTCTCTCTCTCTCTCTCTCTCTCTCTCTCTCCAGTGGTCAGTGTTCTCTCTCTCTTTTTGTCTTTGTACTGATTTCTTTTTCTTTCTAGCTGTTGTTCTCTTTTTCTATCTTTGTCTCTGTTTTTCTCTAAGATCTCTTTCTCTTTATCTATCTATCTCTTTGTCTCTGTTTCTGTCTGCCTGTCTTTCTGAATCTCTGTTTGTCTGTCTGTCTGTCTGTCTCTCTCTCTCTTTCTCTCTCTCTTCTCACTCTCTGTGTCTCTGTCTGTCACTGTCTGTCTGTTTTTCTCTCTCTCTCTCTGTTTGTCTGTCTGTCTGTCTGTCTCTCTTTTCCTGCTTTTTCTATCTACTTTTCAGTGTTTGCCTTTGATGTAAAAATGTGAATGTAATCGACATGTTTTTCTTTACGTTGTTACTTGTGAATTGTTAGTATGTTTTCTAACATTCTTTTTGTTATGCCTGACATGGTTGGGGGTTTGTTTAGATTTTGTTGTTATTGATGTGTTTGTTATGGTTTTAGGTTAACATAGATGTTATTCTTTCATACTGTCTTTTCGTTTCTCTGTCTGCCATTCTGCCTGTCTCTTTTTGGGGTGTCTGTCTAGGTCTTTGGGTTTGTCTCTGTCTCTCTCTTCCCTTTGTTTACGTGAGCAAATACACACACACACATGCACACCCACACACACACATGCACACACATGCATGCACGCACACACACACACTTTCATATGAAGAAAAGATTGGGGAAAAAAAGAACCATCTCAATGTTTTGATACAGAAGATATATTGATTTTTGCTCAATCCTGAATTTTGTGCCAAAGTTGTTTTCCACGTTTGAAGTAAACATCACTGTTCCTTGTTTTATGGCATGTTAAAATCTAGATTACACCCAAACTCGTGTGTTTGTGTGTAGCTTGTTTTGGTTTGCCTATCTGTCATGTGTCCAGGAATAGGCTTGTCGTGTTTGTTGTTGTTATTGTTGTTGTTTGTTTGTTTGTTTTTCCCTAGTGTGAAGGACCTGTTATGTGGTTGTGTATGTGGGGTTTGTTGTTGCTGTTGTTGTTCTCCAAACTATATGTTGTCTAACACTATCCCAACGTTAAGGGAGAGAACCCCTCTTTCCCAGTACATGTGCACCCAGTAGTGGGTGATACGGAGGGAAGGGTTAGTAGGCAGATGGTTGGTTACCCTATACGGGTTACCCTTAGGAAAAAATTTAAACATGTACTCTAGACTGCTTGTAAAGATACATTCCTTGTTTTGTTTTTTTTATAGATTTACCAAGATTTCCATTCAGACCAGCATGTTTTTTGTTTTTTTTTACATTTGTTACCAGATATACGACATTTTGCTTTGCTAGTGCTATTCTTAAAAAGAAATCCCCAAGAATCTTGTTTCCTCAATTCTGTATGATTAGTTTGATACAGATAATCCTGGGAATGTTGATTTTGATTTTTTGTTTTTTTTATATATGGATGGTGTCCAGACTATTTATCAGCATGTTTTATGGATTGGTCGTGTGGTTCTAGAATTTCATCTCTAGGATTTTGTAGCTGAAATACTCATAATAATTTTTTTTTTTAATCCTGCATGGAAATGTAGTTGAGTTGACTGAAGCCATACAGAAATATTGTATCTGAGTTCCTGCATGAAGAATGCCTAGTTAAGTACAGTTTAGTGGCTTTTTGGTTGTTTTTAAACTAGTCAGAGGTTTTTGAACTATCTTTGCAGCATGTGCATGGGTAGGCTAGTGAATATAGTGTTTTTCTTTTACTTTTTGGTATGTTTTCTGTATGTTCAAACTGAGCTTTATCTCTGTCTCTGTCTGTCTGCCTTCCTGTTTGTATCTGTCTCTCTCTGTCTGTCTCTCTTTCTTCCCACCCCCATCCCCTTTCCAAGATTTTTTTTTTCATTTATATCACACATCAAACCTGTTGCTAATAATGTATTTAAACACAGACACACTGGTTTTTTGTTTTGGTTTTTTTTAAAACAACCTGTTTTTGTTCCAGTGGTAGTGTTGTTGTTGTTCATGTTGTTGCCTTAAATGTCATATCTGTCCGCTTTAAGCGATATCAGACAAAAGTCTCTATCGCATCTCATTCATCTGATTGTGCTCTTCATTGATCTCCTCTCCTCCCCCCCCCCACCCACCACCCCCGCATCCTACCATGAATATAAAAGAACATCAGGACTACTGGTTGATATTTTCTTTTGTCATGAAATATTTTTCTCTTCAATCATCTCTCTTCTCTCTCTCTCTCTTTGGATTAAAGGTTGTTTGTTTGAAGATTCATGAATTGAGGGTGGGGTTTTCTTTTTCACCCAACAATAACGTTCATCCTTCGGATGAGACTATAAACCGAGGCCCCGCCCCGTGTGCGAACGCATGCAGAACATCTTGCGCACACGTTAAGTCCTGTTCCGCTTTTCAAAAGAGTAGGCCATTGTGTGCCGGTTGGGAACAGATGACAAAATTGACAAAACCGCAATACACACGGGGACTGGATGTAAAAAAAGCACACGAGCGCTTATTCCATTTTAAGCGCTTTGATTTGTTTTTTTTGCAAGATATAGCGCTGTATAAATTCCGTGTATTATTAATATTATTATTATTATTATTATTATTAATAGTATTATTATTATTATCCTCAATATTTTCACCAAAAAAAAGTCATCTGAGTGCTTTTATTTGTTGCTTTTACAAGATTCAGCGCTATATAAATTCCATACGTTTATTATTATTATTATTATTTTATTATATTTTTTTAAATTATTTTTTATATTAATTATTTTTATAAAAAAAAATCTTATTAACTGAAGGAGGGACTATCACAACTGTTGACTGGCTCTGCTTCTTTAGCTGGGGCCAGCACCGGAGCTCCAGCCTCTGGGGTACCCAGTCGCCCGGCCCAAGTCTCCCTCAAACCCGCCACCCTGGGTGGGGGAGGGGGAGGGGGTGGTATGTTTAAGGACATGGGTACGTTGGGTGACCGTTCCGTCGCTTTGTTTCTGGCTGTTGTGTCCAGTTTTTGTTTTTGTTTTTTTTAAAAAAAAAGGGTGTACCAGTTATGGCTTGGCACCTGCACATTGGAGTGCTGCATGATTTACCTCTGTGTGTGTGTGTGTGTGGTGGTGGGGGGGAGGGGTGGGGGGGTGGGGGGGGGAGAAGCACTTGTGTATATATGCCTGTTACACTCACCTACTACTAACACTTGGGGGGAAGTTTTTATTCATGACAGTCGTGCCTGCCATGTTTCTGATGTACCTGTGTTTTTTGCTGCACACACGTGTGCATGTGTGTGTGTGTGTGTGTGTGTGAAAGAAAGTGTATTTTGCCGTCCTTTTTTTCTTTTTTACCAGTGTTGTTTATTAAAAAAAAAAGATGTAAGTGTGTGCACTTTTACTGTGAGTTGTTTTGTGTGTGTGTACAGATGTTATTTATGTGTGCACACTCACACTTGCACATACACTTAAACACTCACACGCACACACACACACATACAGACAGATGCACAGGCACACACACGCGAGTGCATACACACACGCACGCACGTATGCGTGCGCACACGCACACACACACACACACACACACGTACATTCAACTTGGGTGCGTACACACAAAAAATACATTACACACTGTGCAAAGATTTATGTGCTCATCGACACATGCTTACACACACACACACACACACACATACACACACACACACACGCACACACACACACACACACACCCACTCACCATTCACACACACACACACACCACTCACACACACACACACTCACACATACATATACACACACACACACACATTCCCACACACACACACACACACACACCACACACACACACACACCACACCCTTTTTATTCCTCAGATTGCAATGTTTTCTTCTTTTTTTTTTCACTACTCCTTAAACACCCCACCCCCACCCTATCTTTACCATCACAGTCCTATTATCAGTCTGTTCCACCACCTCCTCCACCTTGTATACTTCATCCCTCCCCCCCCCCCCCTTCCCCTTCCCCCCATCCCTCACACTTCCCCACACCCATCATCTTATCCTTCCCCTGAGTACTTTTGAAAAAGATCCTATTCACCATTGTATCACTGTCCATATATTTTATAAAAAAATTGATTTATTCAAATTTTCTTGCAATGTATAGCCAAATATTGTACGTTTCAGCTTTTGTATCCATGATTTTAAACAACAACAGCAACAACAACAGCAACAACAACAACAACAAAATTGTGGTTTGGCTTTCTTAGGAAGATTCTTGTTTTAACTCGTAATTTCTTTTTTGGCTGTGATTTTTTATTGATAAATGTATGATTAATGAATTGATTAATGTATTATTTTGAGGGTTGAGTTCCTAGAGTGATTTGTATAGACGTGGAATAATTTTTTGGTTGACTCGGAAGTAACTTCAAATGAATTTTGTTTGTTTTTGGAAACGTCTTCTGAAGTATTTTTTTTTTAAAGACTTGTCTTTTTGTACTGTCCAAGACTATATTTTTTTAATTTTCTTTTTTCTTTTCCTATTTTTCAAATAGAGAATTCTTGCCAAGTTTTTTTTTCTTTTCTTTTTTTCTTTTGTTTCCTTTTCTTTTTTTAAAAAAATTTTAAAATAGAGATTTCTTGCTGAGTGTCCCTTACAGTAATTTGCTCATGAAGAGCATTCTTATCCTTTATTTTGGGAATGGGACAGGCCAGTGGTTAGAAGCATTGCACTTGTGTTCTGACTGCTTGGGATCGAGCCACCACGGAGGTGCCTGTTTTAGGGAATGATACTCTCGAGTCAGCATCAGTGCTGAATCCACAACCCCTGAAGTCTTTATGCGAATGCACGCAGAACATCTTTGCGCGCACATTAAAAACCTATCCCACTTTTTGGAAGAGTATGACATTTCGTGTCGATAGTTCTGATGGATGAGAAAAATTTATTTTAAAAATGCATGCATTCAGGTGTCTTGTTTACACACACACACACACACACACACACACACACACACACACACACACACACACACACACACACACATACACACACACACACACACACACACACGCACCACTCACACACACCACACACTCACACCACACACACACACACACTCACACACACACACACACATACACACACACAACAATACATACACACACACACATACACACACACACACACACACACACGCACTCACCCACACACACACACACACACATACACACACACACACACACCACACACACACACACACACACACACACACACACCACACATACACACACATACACACACACACACACACACACACTCACGCACACATACATACACACACACTCACACACACACACACACACACACACCATCCCTGAAGATGGAATACAGCAACCTGAATGGTTGGTTAAAAACAGTCACCTGCGGGAAATCTCACCATTGGTGAACCTTGGAGCTCTAGCCGAGGAACAAGAGAAAAAAAAAATCGTTTCGAGTTTCAGACTTTGGTTTTTTATTTGAATTTGCTCTTTTATATATTGAGTGTCTTATAAATCACTAGTACATCTATTAAGCGTTTTTGTTCAAAGTATCTGTTTCTGCAGGTTTCTTCTTGGTGATTTGGTTTCTTCACAATCTGCTGTGAACATATGTAAATGCGGGACTAATGCTTTTTGTTGTTGTTGTGACAGAAATTTCAAGGTGGTTGATTCTATGTACTGTTTGGTATTATAACAATTTTTAAAAAAAAATACAAACTGTTTGGTGTGATATATTTGCGTCGCTGGGTTGTATATTGTATTCTTTTAACATTTATTAATCCAGCTTTTTTTTTCAGCGTTTTTTGGTGTTTTTTTTTTCAGGTTTTTGCCATGAATTTTCTTTATGTTTGTTGAATATTTAAGTGAAAATGTTGTAACACAAAAACGTTTAATTGGGTGTGAGTGTGTATGTATTGTGGGGTGTGGTGGGTGTGTGTTTTTTGTGTGCTTGTGTGTGCATTTTTTGTGTGCATGCAGCGTGGGGTGTGTGTGCTGTTGTAAACCTATATTGTGCATTTTAACATTATCACACGCTGCTACAGTAGAACTCTTGTCAAATTAAATAGGGATGTACAAAGATCGTGCTCACACATACACTGTATTCAAGCATTGATTTATGACCGAGGTGTGTGGGTGTCTTTTGTGTGTGTGTGGTGTTGTTGTGTGTGTGTGCTTGTGTGTGGCTTGTGGTGTGCTCGTGTGGGTATTTGTTTGTGAGTGTAGAGTGAGTGATTTTGTGGTAGGTTTTGGTGTGTGTGTGGGGGTGTGTGTGTGTTTTGTTGTGTTTTTGTGAGTGTATGTGTTTTTGGTATTTTGTGTTTGTGTGTTTTTTATGTGTGTTTGTGTGTTGGTGAGTGGGGGAAGGAGTGTGTGTGTGTTGGGTGAGTAGTGTGTTTTGTGTAAGTGAGTGGTTGTATTGTGTGAGAGTGGGGTTGTTTGTGTGGTGTGTGTGTGTGTGTGTGTGTTTTATTTTGTGTGTGTGGGGTATGTGTGTGGTGCATGTGTTTTGTGTTTTTTGAAAAGGGGGAGGGAAGAGTGACAAGCAAAGGGGAGAGACGATTCTCTTTTAAAAGCATTTTGGGGGTTTGTGTACAACATACCTACTAATTTTTTTAATATTTTTGAATTTGAATAAGATCTTGTGAAAAAATGTGTTGTGAGCGGGTTGCTGATGTGGTACTGTGTGCTGCTTTTGGTGTGTGTTTGGTATGCATGTTTGTCCGCATGTGTGCGTGTGTGGTGTTTAGCATCAGGGTTGGTCAATTGTGCATGAAACATCACCCGCTAGCATGACCATGCATTGTGTACATGTAGGGTTTGTGTGTGGGGGGGGTGTTTGTGCAGTATTTTTTTCGCATGTAGCCCGTGGTGGTTTTTTGTTGCATGTGTGGTCAAATTTTGTGCTACATGCCCCATGCATTGGAACATGATTGTGTGGGCGTGCTTTCATGTGTGTGTGTTGCTTGCCTTAGTTGTGTGTGTTTCTTTTATATGTGTTTGGGTGCACCGTGCAGCAACGTTCACATACGTGTTAAATTCGCAGGGAATACTCACCATTTTCATTTTTCTTGCCATCAACCTAACCTCCCCCTTTCTTCCTTTGGACGGCCACCAAGGCCCACCTGAGGAGTGAATGAGTGAGAAAATAGTACCCACAGAAGACACGCAAAAACGCTCCTGTTTTAAATACGCTTGATGTTTCTTCCTGCAGCAACGCGAGGTGGTGGGGTCGGAAGCCAAGCCCCCCGGGAATTGCCCCTAGTCATGGTCATGGTATTCAGACAGCTCATCCAGAAGGTTGGCTGAGTGGCCTCCCTTTTTTAGTGCCGTTTTCCAATCATTTTTGCGATTATATCCCCCTTTTCTCACACACCCTCCTTCCCAAAATGTTGTGTGTTTTTTTTTGTGTGTGTGTATACAGCTTGGATGGGGTTTTTTTGTTTGTCGGCGATTATTTGTTTGCTTGGGTGGGTTTTTTGTTGTTGTCACATGCATTTTTGTTTCCTGCCCCTCTGTCTCACCCTGTGTTGCAGAGTTGCTGTTCTTTACCCATCTGTGTAGTCGAGAGTTGCCGTTCTTGCTCTTTTGACCCTGATGTGTAGATCTATAGGTAGTTGCTGTATAATAATTATGCTGTTTGTTGTCGTTATCTTCCTGTCAACCCCCTGTGTTGAGAGTTTTTGTGGGAGAGTTTATGATTTAAAAAAAATCTGGGTTAAAAAAAAAAAAAAAAGAATAAATGTGGAAAATTGTCAACAGTGTCAACTGTGAAATCCTAGATCTAAGAAAAACCTGAGCATGTGATCAAGCCAGAACTAGATAAATTGCTTGCTGATGATAGAGAAACAAGAAATATCTCCCTGCCCCCTCTGAAACTATCCCCCCCCCCCCAAGCCCCCCCCCTCCCCCCTCCAAAAAAACCCCCCCAAAACCCCCTTCTCCCTCCTTCTGAACAAAAAAAATCCCAAATGATGGTAATCATATTTTATAATAATAATAATAACAATAAAAATAATAAAAAGAAGAAAATGGAATTTATATAGCGCTATATCTTGTAAAAAAAACCCAAAAACCAAATTAAAAGTGCTTCCACTCACATTCAGTAAAAAAACATCAAATTTGCTTTTCTATGCAGCAGTAATCAGTTCGATCAACATGTCTATTTATTATCAGCTTTGTATCATCAGAAAGTTTGGGGCCAAGTTACGGAGGGAGGAATATTCATTTTTACCCATTGACATCATTTTCATGCAGAAAATGTTCACGAGACATTTGGCTGCACAGTGTTTATCTGAGATTTAAAATTGGACAATGTGACAGCCCTGATATGGCCTCTGTGGTCGGGGGGGCTGTCAACAACAGGATTGGATTGGATTGGATCGCAAGAAATGTGGAACGGGTTTGACAGATTTGGTGCAATGTTTCTAAGGCTTTGTTTCTCTCTCACCCATTTTGCGTGTTGATTTTTGTTGTTGTTTATCCCAAGAGTGCATCAATCCTGTTTGTTGTTGTTTAAAAAAAAAAATTTTTTTTCAATAGATGTGTGTAACCCACATGAATTTTAATCTTTATCAGATATTATATATATATATATATATATATATATATATATATATATTATATATATATATATCTGATAAAATATAGATATTTATATCTGATAAAATATATATTTATATATATTTATGTACGTATGTATGTTTGTATGTATGTTTGTATGTTTGTATGTATGTATGTATGTATGTATGCTCTGGCACCTTTTGCTAGTACATAATTATCAGTGTATTGTCATACGTCAACTAAAACGTTGTTATTTGTCTGTGGTATTGTTTGTTGTTTCTTGTGTGTTGTGCTTACCCATTGCAGAATTGTGACCAGTATTATTTGCGTATGTGGAGTTTTGTTGGCGTTCTATGTTTACTGCTCCGAATGTGTGTTGTGTGTGTGTGTGTGTGTGTATATGTGTGTGTGTGTGTGTGTATGTGTGTGTGTGTATGTGAAGTCAAGTTTTCTATTTCCAGATGATACATGGTGTGCATGCATGCATGTGTGTGTGTGTGTGTGTGAAGTCAAGTGAAGTTTTTATTTCGAGATGATACATGGTGTGCATGCATGCATGTGTGTGTTGTGTGTATGTGTGTGTGTATGTGTGTGTGTGTGTGTGTTCATGCATGCATGCCCTTGCACACATGCTTGTGCACACATGATTTATTGATGAATGTGCGCACATACATCTCCTGTAGCCTAATATACAGGAAACTCTGAAAGCATGCAGGCTCGCTTGCATGTACAACCTCTGTTTTATGCAGATGCATACACATACACAACACACACACACACACACACACACACACACTCACTCACACACACACACACACACACACATACTTAGACACTTACACACACACACACACACACACACACACACACTGTCTTCAAAGTCGCACTATGAAAATCTCAACAGAAAGGAAGAATGGAATGCATTGGTTGGTGTGTGAAATATGGATGAAACTACATGTAAAACTATCCTAACATTAACTTAGCCTCTGAGCTTAGTGTGATGTTATGATATCACATATTATATATGCCAAACCTATGAGATTACAGGTTTTTTTCCATCTTCATTTTTTTCCCCTCCCAAAATGTACGTTTGGATGCATATCGGAGTGCATTAACAACAATGACTAGTTTGTGTGCAGTGTACATTTTCATTTTTGTGGAATTTCAAATTAATGTTATGCTATTTGTGTTTAGGAAAAGAAATAAAAACAAACAAACAAAAGAACAAAAACAGGTTTTACTAGGTGGTTGCATTGACATTATTTTTCGGGGAGGGAGGGGGTGGTATGGGAGTGGTATGGGAGGAGGGGGGTTTATTGTTGATTTTGTGGGATTGGTTAGGTTTATATACATTGTATACTGATTAAACATTGAATGATCATGCACACACACACATCCTGATCCACTTTTCGTAAGAGTAGGCCATTGTGTGCCGGTGGGAACAGATGACAGAATTTACAAAACTGCATACACACGGGGACTGGATGTAAAAAAAAAAGTACATAAGTGCTTATTCCATTATCCTCGATATAAAAATGAAAATAAAATAATAAAAAAAACAAATAAATAAACACATGTACATGCGCACACACCCACACATGCGCATGCTAACACACACACATACACCCACAAAATTGCTTAGGGTCAATGTGTGCTTTGAGTCAAATATTTTGGTACAGATTTTGGGGGGGGGATTATTTAAATCATGTTATTTCTATTTTCATTCTTTGAACTTGAAGAAACGAATGAGTTTTATATTGTAATTTTCCCAGGTTTTAACTATGAGAAAAAGAAATGTAAATCAGGTCACATAATTAGTTGTTTGTTTCTTCTTTAAAGGTTGCACTCAAATGATTGTTGCGTTCATTTCTTATTTAAATATTGCAGAAATATTTGTTGCGTTTGATTTTTGTTTAAAGATTAGACAAATGTTTGTTGGTGTTCATTTCTTATTTAAAGATAGCACAACTATTTGTTGGCGTTTGTTTGTTATTTAAAGATTGCATAAATATTTGTTGGCATTCATTTCCTATTTGAAGATTGCACGAATACTAGTTGCGTTTGTTTCTTATTTAAAGATTGCACAAATATTTGTCGCGCTGCACCATTTTTTAATGGAAAATAAGTACAGCTTAGAACAGATAATGCATTGTAGACAAGTGGCTTATGAGTAGTGATATTATGTAGGCTTGTGTTTTGCAGGAAAAAAACTTTTAATTCTTTTCAGCCCAGCAATGCAGGCAGCTTAAACAGCTCACTGCTTTATAGGCACAAAGTGGCATGCGCACGCACATGTGTCTGTGTCTGTATGTATGTATGCATGCACACGTGCATGCTCATGAGCTCTTATGCTTGTAGACATGTTCACAAGCAATGAGAATTTCTAACTTGACATAGCGCTTTCGCTATGCATGTAAGGATGTTGTACAAGTGTACAAACAATCGCTTCTCTTGCAGTATAACATGACACACTGACCCAGTGGTGCACACACACACACACACACACACACACCCTATGATCTCCACATCAGATCACTTGAGCACTCATGCAACATTCTCCATACAGTTTCACGGCATCTTTTGAATATTTGGCAAACCAGAATCTTTGAATATTTTGCATGACTAGAATCTTTGAATATTTGGCAATATTTGTAATATTTGAATATTTGCAAAGCAGAATCTGAATTTTTGCAAACCAAAATCTTTGAACATTTGCAAACCAGAATATTTGAGTATTTTGCTAAACCAAATCTATGAATATTTGCAGACCAGAATGTATGAATATTTGCAAACCAAAATCTTTGAACATATGCAAAATCAGATTCTTTGAACGTTTACAAACCTAGAATCTATGAATATTTACAAAACCTAGAATCTATGAATATTTACAAAAAACCCAGAATCTATGAATATTTACAAAACCTAGAATCTACGAATATTTACAAAACCTAGAATCTTTGAACATTAATTTGCAAAACCAGAATCTTTGAATATTGTGCAAACCAGAATCCCCGTCACTGTGTTCACCTATGTCTCGGACAGATTCTACCCACAAAAAGCACCCAGATTTGCTGGGCACCTCTTCGGGATCCTCCACAGCTCATTGTCAGTAGGAATCACTCAGTGTGGGGGGCGCTGGCAAAGCCTGGTGACTGAGTTGTCTGGTTGTGGGAACGGTCAAGTCTGGCTTTGTGGTTGTTAACTGATTGGCTGGAGTTACACTACAGGAATGCCCCCGTCTGTCTTGAAAATCAGTCATTGTTAGGTTTGAAGTCTTTCGAGGGGGGTGGGGGGGGGGGGGGGGGGGCAGGAGAATGGCCCAAGAAGGCAGAAAATTGACGAGAAGGGAGAAGGAAAGTCAAGTCATGTGTAAGTCTATGCACTGAAGAAAAGAAGGAAAATCATCACAGCATGGGACAGAGTTTCTTTTTCTTTGTCAAACGCTCAAACAGTAACTATTGTCATGTGAGCGAAAATGTGTTGCTCTGCCGTTAAGCTCCTAACAAGTCAGGACTGGCGCATCCGACTTTGGCATGGGAGAGAATTGTTAAGTTTGAAACAAAATTATGCCATAATATTTCAATACAAGGTAGATGAAAGTTTACAGTTTATGATCAAGCGAAATCTGAAAATCGACAATGTGACCCCAACTTGCATAAAATGACTCTTAGTGCAAAAATGGGTCAGGTGCAGTGTGACTCATTTCAGGGTGGAGGGTCACCTTAGGGTTGTGATGGGATCTGTTTGGTCTGGCTTTCTCAGGATGTGGTGATTTGATTGCATGATTGTGGTGACATTGAAGTCTGACTTTTTCAACGTTTGGACACTGTTGAATCTGGCTGTATGGTGTGTGATGACTAGGTTAATAGTGTTAATAGTTAATGGTGGTGAGTAGGAATAGGTTAATGACTAGGTTAATAGGTTAATAGTGGTGAGTAGGAATTGTCGAGTGGTGACTAGGTTAATAATGGTGGCTATGTTAATAGTGGTGACTAGGTTAATAGTGGTGACTAGGAATTGTTGAGTCTGGCTTTGTGTGGTGACTAGGTTAACGGTAGTGACTAGGTTAATGATGGTGACTAGGTTAATGGTGGTGACTAGGTTAATGTGTGGTGACTAGGTTAACGGTAGTGACTAGGTGGTGACTAGGTTAATGATGGTGACTAGGTTAATGATGGTGACTAGGTTAATGGTGGTGACTAGGTTAATGGTGGTGACTAGGTTAACGGTAGTGACTAGGTTAATGGTGGTGACTAGGTTAACGGTAGTGACTAGGTTAATGGTGGTGACTAGGTTAACGGTAGTGACTAGGTTAATGGTGGTGACTAGGTTAATGGTGGTGACTAGGTTAATGTGTGGTGACTAGGTTAATGGTGGAGTCTGGCTTTGTGTGGTGACTAGGTTAATGTTTGGTGACTAGGTTAATGTTTGGTGACTAGGTTAATGTGTTGTGTCTATGAATTGTGGAGTCTGGCTTTGTATGGTGACTAGGTTTTACAGCTGCATAGGTCTTGGAATTGTGGAGTCTGGCTTTATAAAAATGGGGTGTCTGTGATATTGAATAGTAGGATTTGTTAGATCTTCCTTCATGAAATTAATCATCATGTGACAGGGATGGTTAGTTGTGGGACACTCTGTTCTTATGCTTTATTTTGGTTTATTATTTTGTGTCGAAAAATGTTGGTGTTGGTAGAGAGATATGAAAGTGATAGGTTTGAACAGTTGTCATCATGTGCAGAACACATTAGCCATTTCACTGGGATGACTTTACTGTTTGTTTCTTACTTTGTTTGTGTGTGCAACCTTAATGAGCCTTTTCCTTTTCATGAACTATCTGACTTTGGTGTCTATAGACCTTCAATTTTTTTTCCTTGTTAAATTTTGTCGTGAAGTGCCCTCAGTGTATCATTATTGTGATTGATTATAATCAACCACACATTGCGTATTTATTGCACTGAAAAAAGCACCCCTTTGCAATGTGTTGTATCCTGTTTCTCTGTGTAATTTGATGTAAATATTTAATTGTATGGTAATGCAATTTTGAAGTTTGATTTGCAATGATATTGTGAATTTTTTTTTCATTTGAGTCATCCCAAACTTAAAAAAAATTAAAATGTGTGTAAGTTTTGTGTGATCTAATTCTCATTTTGATTTTATATACTGATATTTTCCTCTTCTAAAAAAGCTCCTTTTTTTTGGGGGGGGGGGGGGGCGTTGATAGCCTCCCCATTTGACACTTTTCTGTTATGTTTGCTGTTAAATGACAACAATCTTAAGAAGTTTGTTTTTACCATGATTTTGTTTATACAAATAAACTGGTCAGATAGATGCTAGTTAATGTTAGTTACTCTGTCAGAAGTTTTGAAAAATTCATTGAACGTACATTGAGCAATGCTAGGCAAAATTTCAACAAAAACCAACATGATTGATCATAATTCAAGAAACATCAAATATAATGATGTGATGGTTCTGGTTAAAAGATTTGTTTCTAAAAAGCTGTGCTGAAATAATTCAGAAATTCACAGGAAGATTTTATTTGTTGACTGTTACATACGCACTAAGCATTGTAATACTGACGTTGTTTTATCTTATTTTGCTCCCTCTTTCGTTTGTTATATTGATTCAGAAGTGAATATGCCTGAAGATTTCAGTGAAACATTCTGTTAGTGAAGTTACTTATGGTATGGTTTTTATTTAGCTCACTAATTTTGGTTATAATGTTTTATAACGTATTATATGACATGGTTTTCATTTAGCTCACTAATTTTGGGTTATTATATTTGTATGATGTATTGCTGTCTTATTTACAAGTTAGAATTAATAGTAAGCTGTGACAAATCGAGAATCAGACTGACAAATGGTGTGTAGTTTTAAAACTTTTAGGAGTGATAATGACAATTTTAAATCCCTCAAGTGCTTTCTTATCTTTTTTTTTATTGGGGGGGGGGGGGGGGGGGGAGGGTCTGTCTGTTTTTCCCCTCTTGCTCCTATCTTGATTCTGTCTGTCTTTCCTTTCTTGTTTCTTTCTTTTTCTTCCTTTCATTTTTTTTAATTCTTCCTTTCTGCCTGTCTGTCTTTCTGTCTTTCTTGTTCTTCCTTTCTTTTTCTGTTCTTCCTGTCTTTCTTTTTTTCTTTCTTTCTTTCTTTCTTTTTTTCTTCTTTCTTGCTTCTTTTGCTTTCCTTATTTTCTTTCTTTCTGTCTGTCTTTTTCTGTCTGTCTTTCCTTTCTTTCTGTCTTGTCTTTCTCTTTCTTTCTTTCTTTCTTTCTTTCTTTCTTTCTTCTGTCTGTCCTGTCTGTCTGTCTGTCTTCTTTCCTTCTTCTGTCTGTCTTTCTTTCTTTCTTTCTTGTTTCTGTCTAGTCTTTTCTTGTCTTTTTTCTTTCTTTTTTCTTTCTTTTCGTTCTTCTTTCTTTTTTCAGTCCTCTGCCTCTAAACCTGAATTCATTAACACTCTGATGTAATGTAGACAGTTGTGTCATTGAATAGCATGTGTCAGAGATTTGATGCAGTTGTAGCTATAGACTTTTAACAGTACTGCATTACATCTTTCCTTAGGCCTATTTTAACAAATTATTTCCAAGTGTTAAAAAACAAAAAAAACGCTGGGAAGATGTTAAATCATCCCACCCACTTCTCCCCCTCACCTGCTAAAAATTGCTCGTTAAAAGACGAAAAGATAACCGTCAATTGAAACCACAACTACACACAAATCAATACAAGATATGTTAACCCTATCCCTACATTAAGGGAGATAACCCCTCTTTCCCGTACACAACACTGTGCACATTTGTACGCTACCCTAACCCAGTAGTGGGTGATACGGAGGGAAGGGTTAGTAGACGGTTGGCTACCCTATAGTAGGCTACCCTTAGGGAAAAGGATAAAAGCATTTAAGAAAAAACGTATAGAAAGAAATCCCAAATAAAAATAAATTAAAACACAGCAGGTAGAGTAGAAGCTGCATCAGAAGGCAGCCATTGAAGATATTTTTAAAAAAAACCCACATCAACACTGAATCCAAACAACAACAACACACACACACACACACACACACACACTTACAACAAAAACCATCAGCAGAACAATCCAGCGAACCTGCCTGCACGTGCCTGTGTGCAGCGCGGCAGATGAAGACCATCAACTACCAGCTGTCCTCGCAGCGGTGTCTGGAGGAGGGCTGGACCCTCAGACCCCCCTCCCCTCTGGAAGCTGATGAAGCGGAGGTGGAGGTCTTCGTGCCCGAACCCCTGCACCCGTCCATGATCGCCTCCGGCAAGGTGAGTTGAGTTGACTTGAATTGACTTCACTTGACTTGACTTGACCTGACTTGACTTGACGTCTTTCTTCTTGTTCTTCTTCTTGTTGTTGTTCTTTCTTCTTCTTGTTCTTCTTCTTCTTGTTCTTTCTTCTTCTTGTTGTTGTTCTTGTTCTTCTTCTTCTTCTTGTTGTTCTTCTTGTTCTTGTTGTTGTTGTTGTTCTTCTTCTTCTTGTTCTTCTTCTTCTTGTTCTTCTTCTTGTTCTTCTTGTTCTTGTTCTTCTTGTTTTTCTTCTTGTTGTTCTTGTTGTTGTTCTTGTTGTTGTTGTTGTTCTTCTTCTTCTTCTTCTTCTTGTTGTTGTTGTTCTTCTTCTTCTTCTTCTTGTTCTTTTTGTTCTTCTTGTTCTTTTTGTTCTTCTTGTTCTTCTTCTTGTTCTTGTTTTTGTTCTTCTTCTTGTTCTTCATCTTCTTCTTGTTCTTCTTCTTGTTCTTCGTCTTCTTCTTCTTCTTGTTCTTCTTCTTGTTCTTCTTCTTGTTCTTCTTCTTGTTCTTGTTCTTGTTCTTCTTCTTCTTCTTCTTCTTCTTCAGGCAGAAGGTGTCTAATAATAATAATAATGATGATGATAATGATAATCATAATAATGAGGATGCTGATAATAATAATAATAATAATAATGATGATGATGATGATGATGAAGATAATAATGATAACAATGAAGGTTTCCTATAGCCTATGTAGTCGTGGGGAAGTGAGGCATCAGACACCTCAACTTCTCCAGGGGCCAGCATATTGAGGGTGGCGCCCGACTCTTCTCCCTCACTGCTTTACCTTCCCTGACCCTAAAGAGGGCACGTACCCATTAACAGCTGGGGGACTGTACTGAAGCCAAGGTGCGCAAATGGTCACCCATCCACTTGGTAACCACGCTTAGTGCTGCTTAACCTTAGCTTGAAGAAAGCGGGTGCTCTAACCACTAAGCTATCTGACCCCCTTTAATAATAATAATAATAATAATGACAATAACAACAATAACAATGATAATAATAATAATAATAATAATAATAATAATAATAATAATAATAATAATAATAAATGGAATGTACATGTGCTATATCTTTCAAAGACAAATCAAAGCACTTAACATACATACTCACGCACACACACACAACAACACACACACACACACACACACACACACACACACACACACACACACACACAACACATACCACACACACACACACACACACACACACAAACACACACACACACACGCATTCACACATCCTAGCCTGATGGCTTCTGGGCAGGGTGACTTGACTTGACTTGACATCCTTCTTCATCCAGGCAGAAAGTTTGTCCTGACCTTTTTTTAGGAGGTGAAAGAGAGAGGGGAGGGGGGGGGAGGGCGGTGGGGGGGGGGGAGGTAGCCTAGTGGTCAGAGTGTTGCACTGGTGATCTGACGGCCCGGGGATCGAGCCACCACGGAGGTGCCTGTTTTAGGGAATCTTACCCTGGAGTCAATGTAGTACAAACTATACTGCCCTGAAAGTCCTTAGGAAGAGACTGTGGACTGAAGTCTTGTGTGTGTTGAACATACGTAGAATAATTTTGCGCGCATGTTGAAAACCCGCTCTGCCTTTCAGAAGAGTAGGCCATTGTGTGGTGGTAGGGATGGATGACACAAATGTTGGAAACGCATACACAGAGGGTTTCGCACATGTTTAGACACCATCCCTGAATTCAGAATGCAGCTACCTCGATGGTGGGTTATAAAAAAAAAAGGTCACATACGCAAAATCTGACCATTGGTTAAACTCAGAGCTCTAGCCGAGGAACAAAAAGGAAAAACCAAAAAAATAACTTGTTTTAAACATGAATTATTCAATTCACATACAACATAAAAACAATCAACAACAATGTAGCAAGGGGAAAACGCATCAAGCTACAGCCTTTTTTAAAATTCTTTTTGGCTGCCTCCCGCTCATCTCACTCTCCCCACCACAGCCACACCCAGATTTATGTTTCATCCCCAGGGTTGGAAGTCCACAGGGAGCCTATCAATATCAGGCCACCATGGAGCCACCAGCCAGAGGGGCCCTGCACTGCTGCTGGGTCACTTAAGCGGTGTTCAGTGGTGCCTGTTCTGAAGCTACAGCTTATGTTGAGCTGAGCCCCACCCGATGAGGAGTTGACATAGTTAGGATGCTTATGCAGGCAGACTTTCGTTGGTTCTTTGAGGAGCTGAGGCAGTGCATTGAAATTTGCTCAGGCTGGTGTGTGTGTGTTTGGCAGGACAGTTGAATCTAGCTGAGCATTAACATGATGAGAGGGGTCCATGATTGTGGTTTTAGTGTTGATGTGTTGCTGTTGCTGCTGCTGTTGCTTTGATGTGCATTCTGTTGTTGATATTGAGTGCTTATATGTGTGTGAGTTGTTGTGGGGTTTATCACAGTTCTTGATTAAACCATTGACGCTGGGGGCAACAGCAAAAGTGAGAGGCTGTATGACCAGTGGCTTTCTTTCCCACTCATGGAATTCCACTTTACAGCTTAGTCTTTAGTGGTCGACTATGACTCTCTGACTAGGAGGCTTGACTCGCACAGTCCTTATGTGCTGCAGCCCTGGGGGCTAGTTGACCTTTGGAGAACATCTCCAACGCTGACTGTCCTTATGCCCCACTTGGCCGAGAGAGTGGGGAGGGATGTACTGTGGGGCAAGGCATCTCCACTATAATCCAATTTCTGCCCAATTTCCGAAACAGCAGCTGCCTCCTCTGCTGTTTTGGAGGTCATCGTGGAACACGACGGACAAACATGCACACACACACATACCTATTTTGCACTGATTGTGTTCCAGGTTCACGGTCGACAGTTGATAGAGAAGTTCTACCCTGGGGGAGCCAAGTTCATCACCATGTTTCCTGACGGCACCGGCAACGTGTTGTATCCTGACAGACTGGGATGAGAGAGAGAGAGAGAGAGAGAGAGAGAGAGAGAGAGAGAGAGAGAGAGAGAGAGAGAGAGTGAGTGAGTGAGTGTGGGAGGGGGAGGATGTGTGTGTGATGGCACCGGCAATGTGTTGTATCCTGACAGACTGGGATGAGAGAGAGAGAGAGAGAGAGAGAGAGAGAGAGAGAGAGAGAGAGAGAGAGAGAGTGTGTGTGTGTGTGTGTGTGTGTGTGTGAGAGAGAGATACGGCATCGGCAACATGTTATATACTGATACTTTGGGATGAGAGAGAGAGAGAAAGAGACAGAGACATACAGATAGACAGAGACAGAGAGATAGAAAGAGAGAGAGACAGTATGTGTGTGTGTGTGTAGATATATGTGTGTGCTTGCACACACACGTGCGTGCAAGCGTGCGCCTCAAGCTTGCGTGTGTGCAAGCGTGCATGTGTGCGTGTGTGTGAAGTACACCACCACCACCACCACCACCACCACTACTACCCACCCACCCCTCCACCCAGCCCCTATATAAAATCCTTGACCTTCCTCCTCCAGCTACCCGTCGGGTCGTCTGGCGGTGCTGATCTGCAGCGTCACGCTGGGGCAGTATAGTTACATTGTGCAGGACGACACGCCAGAGGCCGGCATCCTGGCCAACTTTGACCCCACGGGCTTCGGCTGTGTCTACTTTCTGAATGGAAACGTTAAGTGAGTGTGGGGTGGGAGGTTTGGGAGGGGGGGGGGGGAATTGGGGAGGGGTGTGGGGTGGGGGGGGGGTAGGGTGGGGGGGTGGGGGGTAGGGTGGGGGGAGGTGGGGGGGGGGGTGGGTGGGGGGGTGGGAGGGGGGGTGGTGGGGGTAGGGGTGGGTGGTAAGGGGGTGGGGGGGAGGGGGGGGGGGTGGGGGGTAGGGTGGGGGGAGGGGGGGAGGGTGGGGGGGGTAGGGTGGGGGGGAGGGGGGGGGTGGGAGGGGGGGTGGGGGGGGTAGGGGGTGGGTGTGGGAAGGGGGTGGTGGGGTTTAGGGTGGGGGGGTGGTGGGGGTAGGGGGTGGGTGGTAAGGGGGGTGGTGGGTGTAGGGGGGTGGGGGTGGTAGGGGGGAGGGGGGTTGTTGTTGGAGTGTGGGGGTGGTAAGGGGTGGTGGGGGGAGGGGTGGTGTGGGTTGGGGTGGTGGTGTGGAGGTAGGGGGAGGAGGTGGGGGAAAGGTGGTGGTGTGGAGGTAGGTGGTTGGTGGTGTGGTGTGGGTGAGGGGGGGTGGAGGTAGGGGGTAGGGGGGAGAGGTGGTGGGGTGGGGTTGGTGGTGTGTGGTGGTGGGGAGGTAGGGAAGGGGTCGGGGAGAGGTGGTGGGGGGAGGGGTAGGGGTGTGAGGGGTGGATGAGTGTAGGGGTTGTGGAAGGTCGGGGAGGGGTGGGTGGGGTAGGGGTATGTGTAAGTGTGTGGTGTGTGTAGAGAGGAGTGAGTGGTGTGGTGTGTGTGTTGAAGAGGGGGAGGGGGGGGGGGTATGTGTCTTGTGTCTTGTGTGTGAGTGTGTGTGTTTTTTTTGGGGGGGATGTGTCTTGTGTGAGTGTTTGTGTGTGTTGTGTGTGTGCCTCTGTGTATATGTGTGTGTGTGTGTCTGTGTGCATGTGTGTGTTGTGAGTGTGTGTGTGTGTGTATTTGAGTGTGTGTATTTACTGCCATTGCATATTTTGGATGACTCTCAAAAGTGTTCAGCTGGGAAACACGCAACAACTACAACAACAACATACAACTACAACAACAACTTCAGTACTGAAATAAAGCAAATTTGACACTAACAAGAAAATAGATACCAACACCCTGTTTGTGCACACTTTACTACAACACCATGCAGACTTTACTACATTAACACCCTGTTTGTGCACACTGAGGACGAAACTGCCCCAGCTCCCAGCACAGCGTCATGATGCTGACCACAACATGCGCAGCAGAGACACTCAAAAAAAAGCCAACATGAAACGCTACGCTGACAGTAAGGCATACATCAAACCCTCCTCCATAACCGTGGGTGATGCTGTACTCCTGAAGAATTCCCAGCCCTCCAACGCTGACACACCTTACCAGCCAGCCCCTCTTGTGGTCATTAGCAAGAAAGGATCAATGGTTACAGCCCAGAGAGGACAACAGACTGTCACCAGAAACAGCAGTTTCTACAAGAAGTCTCCACAACAGCCCTTTACTACTGACACCGAGACTGATCCCACTTCTGAGCTGGATGAAGATGAAGCTGAGAACACTGCACCCCAGACAGACCCCATGCACACACCACACCCAGCAATCACTCACACAACACTCATACATCTGCGACTGAACCCAGAAGATCCAATCGCCAAATCCAACTACCCAAGAAATTTGATGATTTTGTCATGTGACAATGTTAGTTATCAAACTGAAGTGAAATATGAATTTATTAGAATTTCAATGACACTTCATTATGTTTAGTTACTCACTCAGTTACTGTTAGAATCAAGAGTTCCTGTTGAACTGTTCATTCTTTTCAAACTTGCATTTTATCTCCGGTATATCAACACTCGGTATTTAAAAAAAAAAATATTTCATTGGTTTTCCATGTATCAATTTATAAATTTTGTGCACCAACTTCATTTGAACAAGTAATTCAAAGTCTACATTAACTTTGCTACCATCTTGGAGAGGAGAAGGAGGAAAGAGTTACAAGTATAGTGATGAATTAAGAAGTTGAACAATTTATTTAGAATATCATCATTCAGATTCAAATGTTAGTATATCATCCATCAATGTTACTGGAAAATTATCTGATTATCCCCGTTCAATTTTCAACCATTTTCATCCGAGGAAGGAGGTGATGTAGTGTTTCATAGATTAGTTTGTATTCAAGGGAAACAACTGTCACGTGGTCATTATTATTCATCTTTATGAGTTACATACCTTTTTACTGTTACTATGGTATTCGATCATAAAGCTAACGAACGATCATTAAACTTTGGTCGCTCTATCATAACTGAGTTTGTTTACATCTATCGATGTAGCGAATGAATCGGATCACAAACACTACAAACATCACATTTACTACACGTAACACCCTGTTTGTGCAGACTTTACTACATGTAACGCCCTGTTTGTGCACACTTTACTACATGTAACACCATGTTTGTGCACACCTTGCTACATGTAACACCCTGTTTGTGCACACTTTACTACATGTAACACCATGTTTGTGCACACTTAACTACATGTAACACCCTGTTTGTGCACACTTTACTACAACACCATGCACACTTTACTATATGTAACACCCTGTTTGTGCACACTTTGCTCCATGTAACTCCCTGTGTGTGCAGACTGCACTACATCTAACACCCTGTGTGTGTGCAGACTGTACTACATCTAACTCCCTGTGTGTGCAGACTGTACTACATCTAACTCCCTGTTTGTGCAGACTGTACTACATCTAACTCACTGTTTGTGCACACTTTGCTCCATGTAACTCCCTGTGTGTGCAGACTGTACTACATCTAACTCCCTGTGTGTGCAGACTGTACTACATCTAACTCCCTGTGTGTGCAGACTTTGCTACATGTAACACCCTGTGTGTGCAGACTGTACTACATCTAACTCCCTGTGTGTGCAGACTGTACTACATCTAACTCCCTGTGTGTGCAGACTTTGCTACATGTAACACCCTGCAGACTGTACTCCATCTAACACCCTGTGTGTGCAGACTGTACTACATCTAACTCCCTGTGTGTGCAGACTGTACTACATGTAACACCCTGTGTGTGCAGACTGTACTACATCTAACTCCCTGTGTGTGCAGACTTTGCTACATGTAACACCCTGTGTGTGCAGACTGTACTACATCTAACTCCCTGTGTGTGCAGACTGTACTACATCTAACTCCCTGTGTGTGCAGACTTTGCTACATGTAACACCCTGCAGACTGTACTCCATCTAACACCCTGTGTGTGCAGACTGTACTACATGTAACTCCCTGTGTGTGCAGACTTTGCTACATCACCATGCAGACTTTGCTACATGTAACACCCTGTGTGTGCACACTTTGCTACATGTAACACCCTGTGTGTGCAGACTTTGCTCCATGTAACTCCCTGTGTGTGCAGACTGTACTAGATCTAACTCCCTGTGTGTGCAGACTGTACTACATCTAACTCCCTGTGTGTGCAGACTGTACTACATCTAACACCCTGTGTGTGCAGACTGTACTACATGTAACACCCTGTGTGTGCAGACTGTACTACATCTAACTCCCTGTGTGTGCAGACTGTACTACATCTAACACCCTGTGTGTGCAGACAGTACTACATGTAACACCCTGTGTGTGCAGACTGTACTACATGTAACACCCTGTGTGTGCAGACTGTACTACATCTAACACCCTGTGTGTGCACACTTTACTACATGTAACAACACCCTGTGTGTGCACACTTTACTACATCTAACTCCCTGCAGACTTTGCTACATCTAACTCCCTGTGTGTGCACACTTTACTACATCTAACTCCCTGCAAACTTTGCTACATCTAACACCCTGTGTGTGCAGACTTTGCTACATCTAACACCCTGCAGACTTTGCTACATCTAACACCCTGCAGACTTTGCTACATCTAACACCCTGCAGACTTTGCTACATCTAACACCCTGCAGACTTTGCTACATCTAACACCCTGCAAACTTTGCTACATCTAACACCCTGTGTGTGCAGACTTTGCTACATCTAACACCCTGTGTGTGCAGACTGTACCTCATCTAACACCCTGTGTGTGCAGACTTTGCTACATCTAACACCCTGTGTGTGCAGACTTTACTACATCTAACTCCCTGTGTGTGCAGACTGTACTACATCTAACTCCCTGTGTGTGCAGACTGTACTACATGTAACACCCTGTGTGTGCAGACTGTACTACGACCAGGTGGGGGGGATGGAGGTTCACCTGTTGGGGGAGAAGCGTCGGAGGTGGCAGTGGAAGGACCAGGACACCCACGTGCACGCTCCCCCCTTCCAGCCCATCTGCCTCCGGCTCAACCGCAACGCCAGCCTGCGGATTATGAGCCAGGAGGCCATGGCCTTGACCTTCATGGCAAACCGACGCAGCTGCCGTTTCAACGTTGGGGCCAGATTGAAAGTGAGCTGTACTTTTTGTTTGTGTGATGGGGGGTTTTCTCTTTTTCTCCTTCTTTTTTCTTTTCTGTTGTTTTTTTGGGGGTAGTAGCATCAGGCGTGGTTACCAGTTGGATGGGTGACTGTTTGCGCGTCTTGGCTTCAGTACAGTTCTAGTTCACCCAGCTGTAAATGGGTACCTGCCCTCTTTAGGGTCAGGGAAGGTAAAGCAGCGAGGGAGAGGAGATGGGCGCCGCCCTCAATATGCTGGCCCCTAGAGAAGTTGAGGTTTGTAATGCCTCGCTCCCCTTACGACCACATAGGTTATGGGACACCTATTATGTTTTTACAAATGTAGGGAATGTATGCATGTGTGTTTCACTGTGTATGTATGTTCATTTTCCATGTGTGGTTCATTGTGCATGTATGTTCATTATCCATGTGTGGTTCACTGTGCGTGTATGTTTATTATCCATGTGTGGTTCACTGTTCATGTGTGGTTCACTGTGCGTGTATGTTTATTATCCATGTGTGGTTCACTGTTCATGTGTGGTTCACTGTGCGTGTATGTTTATTATCCATGTGTGGTTCACTGTTCATGTGTGGTTCACTGTGCATGTATGTGTTCACTGTGCATGTGTGTTCATTTTACATGTGTGGTTCACTGTGCATGTATATTCATTATGCATGTGTGTGTTCACTGTGCATGTATATTCATTATCCATGTGAGGTTCACTGTCCATGTGTGTTCATTATCCATGTGTGGTTCACTGTGCATGTGTGTTCATTATGCATGTGGTGTTGACTGTGCATGTATGTTCATTATCCATGTGTTGTTCACTGTGCATGTATGTTCACTGTGCATGTGTGGTTCACAGTGCATGTATGTTCATTTCCATGTGTGTTTCACTGTGCATGTATGTTCATTATGCATGTATGTTCATTATGCATGTGTGGTTCACTGTGCATGTATGTTCATTATGCATGCGTGGTTCACTGCGCATGTATGTTCATTGTCCATGTGTGGTTCACTGTGCATGTATGTTCATTATCCATGTGTGGTTCACTGTGCAGGTATGTTCATTATCCATGTGTGGTTCACTGTTCATGTATGTTTCACTGTGCATGTGTGTTTATTATGCATATGTGGTTCATTATGCATGTGTGGTTCACTGTGCATGTATGTTCATTATGCATGTGTGTTCATTATGCATGTGTGGTTCACTGTTCATGTATGTTCATTATCCATGTGTGGTTCACTGTTCATGTATGTTTCACTGTGCATGTGTGTTTATTATGCATATGTGGTTCATTATCCATGTGTGGTTCACTGTGCATGTATGTTCATTATGCATGTGTGTTTATTATGCATGTGTGGTTCACTGTTCATGTGTGGTTCACTGTGCATGTGTGTGTTCACTCCCAGCTTGTGGCCCCTGAGTTGATACCACGCAAAGAGATCGACGAGCACCAGCTGTACATTGATGAGCGGAGTGCCCAAGTGGAGTGAGTATAGTCCCGTCTTTATCCACTATCATTTTTCTGTTTTCAGTGGAGTGGGGATAGGGAGAAGGAAGGGAGATGGATTGGAATATTTTTGTTGTTTTTTTAAACAGCAAGGGTCTAAGACTGTATGCCAGTTAAAACTACATTAAAACTAATGCAGGCGTTGGCACTTAAGCTAATGTAGGCTAAGTCCTTCGGATGAGACTATAAACCGAGGCCCCGTGTTTGAAGGCATGCAGAACATCTTGCGCACACGTTAAGTCCTGTTCCACTTTTCGGAAGAGTAGGCCATTGTGTGGCGGTGGAAACAGATGACAAAATTTACAAAACCGCATACACACGGGGACTGGATGTAAAAAAGCACATGTGTGCTTATTCCATCATCCTCGATATTAAAGAATAAATAAATAAATAAATAAGTTGGTGTAGGCCTTGGCACTTAAGCTAATGTAGGCCTTGACATTTTAGTTAATGTCGGCCTTGGCACTTAAGCTAATGTAGGCCTTGACATTTTAGTTAATGTCGGCCTTGGCACTTAAGCTAATGTAGGCCTTGGAACTTAGCTAATATAGACCTTGGCACTTATTCAAATGTAGTCCTTGGTACTTAGCTAATATAGGTCTGGGCACTTAAGCTAATGTCGGTCTGGGCACTTATTCTAATGTAGGCCTTGGCATTTAGCTAATGTAGGCCTTGGAACTTAAGCTAATGTAGGCCTTGGAACTTAGCTAATATAGGCCTTGACACTTAAGCTGATGTAGGTCTTGCAGTTAGCTTATGTAGGCCTTAGAACTAAAAATTAAGCTAATGTAGGCCTTACAACTTAGCTAATGTAGGCCTTGGCACATAAGATGATGTAAGCCTTGGCATTTAAGCTAATGCAGGACTTGACATTTTAGCTACTGTCGGCCTTGGCAGTTTAGCTAATGTAGGCTTGGAACATAAGCTATTGTAGGCCATGGGACTTAGCTAACATGGGCCTTGGGACTTAAAATTAAGCTAATGTAGTCCTAAGCTAATGTAGTCCTTGGCACTTATTCAAATGTAGACCTTGGTACTTAGCTAATATAGGTCTGGGCACTTAAGCTAATGACATCAACAACTGACAGAACTGTTGACCTAGGCCAAGAAAACTAGCTTGTTTTCTAAACATGACACGTGTGTGTGTGTGTGCATCTGCCTGCCTGCCTGCCTGCCTGCCTGCCTGCCTGCCTGTGTGTACTGTTGTCGCGCTCACTCGACCAGGAACATTCTGAACAAGGTGTCGGTGCTGCTCAAGTTCCCCAAGTCGCCCAAGGTGGACAAGATCCTGCCGCCCCTGCACGTCACCTCCAAGATGCACCGGAACGAGAAGATGCGCAAGGAGCTGACGGCCTCTGTCGCGCCAGCACAGAGGGCAAGGCCAACAAGAGCAAGCCCTTACCCGCAGTGTCCGTCAACTGAGGAGGGGGGGACCTGTCCGGGGGATAGGGGTTTGGTTGTTGTTTGTTTGTTGTGTCTTGGTGGTGGGTGGTGGTGTGTCAGGGGTGGGTGGGGGGAGGGGGGAGGGGCATGGGGGAGGTGGGAGGGGGGGTGGCAGTAGGTGTTTGTTGGAGGAGTGGTCGATGATTTTTTTTTTGTGTATTGTGTGGTGTGGATTTTCTGTTGAGGAGTGGTGGGTGATGGTTGTGTAGTGTAGGGAGGAGAGGGGGGATTTTTTTGTGGGGAGGGGTGATGATTATTGTGTATTGATTTGGGTGGGGGGGGGGGGGGGATTTTCTTTTGGGGAGTGGGGGATGATTATTGTGTATGTGGGGGAGGGGGGATTTTCTGTGGGGAGGGGTGATGATTATTATGTATGTGGTGGGGGGGGGATTTTTTGTGTGGAGTGGTGATGATTATGAAATGTTTGGGGGGGGTGGGGGATTTTCTTGGGGAGTGGTGATGATTATTATGTATGGTGTTGGGGTTTTTTTTGTGGGGAGGGGATGATAGTAAGGTGGGGGGGTTTTTCTGTGGGGAGTGGTGATGATTATTATGTAGGGGGGGGGGGGGGTATTTTAATGTGGAGTAGCCATCATTTATTATGTATTGGGGGGCGGAAATTTTTTGTGCAGAGCGGTGATGATTGCTATATGTTGTGTTGGGGGGGATTTTCTGTGGGGATGGTTATGATTTTTATGTATTGTGCAGGGAGGGGGGATTTTCTGTGGGGAGTTTTTTTAAGTTGTGTAATGTCCATGGCGGACATGTTGAAAAGATGGAGATTTATTGAGAAAAAGGATGTTTTTCGGTTTAGTGGAGAAGAAAAGGTGATTTAATTATTTGCAAAGTGAGTGGTAGGAGTAATGATGATCTATGGAATTAATGATCTGAAAAGTCGTCTACTAAGAGCCACAACCATGAAGTAAAGTATGATGATAATGATAATGCATGGAATTTATCATCAGAAAAATACGTAATGATGATATATGGAATTTTTCATAGCATTGAATCTGAAAAAAGCAAACAAACAGAGAGCAAGTAGATAGCATACAGTGAAATAAATGAAGTAATATGATCATAGCAATTTTTTTTTAAATAGGCAGAAACAGGCTGTATTTTGTAACGTGCCAATTGAAGTTGCCTTTAGAACCGTATATGGTGAAAAATGTGCATATAAATAGATAATGCAAGTGTTGTCCTAATTGTAAGGTGAGATCATTCCCAAAGATGACACAGAAAAACTGAAGTTTTTGTTTTTGTCTTGTGTGAGTGACCAGTTGAAAGTCGAACCAAAAGAACTGTTTGATAGAGGGTAGCATAAAGTTTTTGTAATGTTCTGATTTGTCATGTATGAGGGAAAGTATACTGTATTTTGGGGGGCACAATTTGTACCACAAATGTAATGTATGAAACAAAGCTTTTGTACTCTTTAAGAACTCTTTTTTCCCCCAACATTTTTGATTGAAATTATTAATACAGTGAATATTGAAGTCAGCATTTGACATGGTAATGTAAATCAGCATTGTAGATGAAATTCAGATGGTATGTAATTTAGCCTTATGTCTCTTTCCAACCTGGCATTTACATTGCAAATGGATAACATGTTTGCGATTGAAAACTTGTATATGAGGGTTTTTACCTCTGTGACATTTGTTTTTCTGTTGTTTTTTTCCAGTCATACGTATTCAATCATTATAAATATGTTTTGTATCGATTGTGTCAAACGATCGTCTCATTTCTTAAAATTATTGTCATATTTCTTGAAAATGATTGTCATATTTCTTAGCAATGATTGTCATCTTTCTTAAAAATGATTGTCATATTTTTGTCATATTTCTTGAAAATGATTTTCTGGTGAGAGAGTTGAAGATGAAAGAGAGAAGCCATTTTTGTTTTTTGTTCTTGCCATGCCGTGTTTTGAATGTGCTCATTCCAATGGTTTGTTTGTTTGTTTGTTTGCATTATTTTCCCTGTGATATATCTGGAACCCCCCCCCCCCCTTCCCCGCCCTAAATCTGTGATATTTTTTTGTCTGCTTTATTTTTTGTGGCAAAACTGCTGTGCCTGTATTTACCTATATTCTGGTAAATGTTGTATGCTGCTGATGTATTTTGACTACCATTATTATCCAAATTGTTAATTGACATGAATTATTATTCTGACAAACCCAACAGACATTCTATTTCTCTGTGTGCTGTTGTTCGCATTCTCCTTGCTCAATCTCTGAATGAAAAATCTACAAATTTCAGTATTTTATTTTCCGGAAGTGTTTTTTGTGATTTTTATGACACTGATGTGTTATAAATTATTTTTTTTTACAAATATTTTGACAGCTGCTGATATACTGGCTCATCAGATAAACGCTCTCTCCCAGATCCTCTTGAAGAGAGGAACCAGAGAAGTTGATATGTTAGTCTTATAGCATCCTAGCAATAACTCGCTCCATACAATCCTCTACGATTGCAGTGGTCTTGTGCACAACACCTGTCTACGAACCACTGCCATCACAGGATTTGACCTTTGGATTTCTCAGTGATGGAAACTTTTGTTTGAAAATCTGGTAAATGGGTTTTGGTCTTGACCTTCCACCAACATGTCAACAATAAACCCTGAAAATGTCACGTACTTGTGTTGGGTATCTTTTTAGTTATGAATTCTTTACTAATGAACACAAACGGCCCGTATACAGAGATACGCATAGTAAAAATCGGCCAGTGGGGAGTGAGTTAAGATGCAAGATGTTTTTTCATCTTTACTATAAAAGCACGTCATGTTTGGGGTTATTGTATTTTTAGGACGTTTGGTTTACAGGCAATATAGTTTGTTCTTGCAGTAGAGTGATGGAACATATTATTTCCTGGAGAGAACATGCGTTTGCCTCACAAAATGAGGTACAAACAAGTTAATCCAAAACTGAGTCGCCCGTCATATACAACAAGTTGGTTTAGATAGTTTTTTAAATTCAGAAATGAGAATAAACATCGAAAACAAACAGCATTTTGGAATCGTAGCAAACAACAAGCTTACAGTAACTTATGGTGTGTGCTCAAAATAAAACAATGAAAAATAACAACATGATGACTGCTGAACTGCAAAGTGTAAACCAACAGCAACAACAATTATCATCAATTGCATTCTTTGCTAATGTAAAAGAAAAGGGAAAATAACACAAGGAAACACATCTATTTGTAGAGTAAACACACAAAAAGTAGTGGAAATAGAAAAAAAACAGAGAGGGAGAGAGGGAGAGAGAGAGAGAGAGAGCACATTAGCAAACTAATAGCATAAAAGTCAAAACACTGTTGGTCAATTCAAATAATACCATGGAACAAGTTAAGCAAAGCATAGGCAGAACTCAGAGCAGAGGGTCGATCACCAGCTTGCTTTGAACATGCATGCATTGTTCATTGCTCCAAAAAGAGAGAGAACGCAGTGTATATATCGGCCAAGAACTGAGGTTTTCTTCTGACTCATGGCCATCTCGTGAATGGTCAGAGGCTTGTTGATATCATATATCTATTACATGATGTTGGTACAGATGTGACCAAGATTAATCACATATAACATGTGACAGATTTTGGTTTTTTAGATACCCAATGAATTTTTTTCCTTTTTTTTTTTTGAGACAATGAAATATTCGTCTAAGGCTGCCCCACACTTGAAATTTTGCTACACATACATATGTGCTCTGGTGCATGTTGCAAGAAGCATGGCTTCTTACAGTTTTCAGGAGCAAATTTTCGAATCAGGTGGTCATTATTGCAAGTGGGCAACAGGAATTAGCGATGGTGATATGACTTTACTTCTTTCCGTAAGATGTTACATGACTGTAATGTGCTGTGGTTAATCACACTTCTTTCCACAAGATTTCATGTGACTGTAATGAACTGCTGTTAATCTGACTTCTTTTCGCTAAACATTACGAATTACAAAGACAGTTTTGCAAGGCACTGTCCAAGGAGGAAGAAGAAGAGGCAGACCAAGGAAGAGCTGGGAGGATAACATCAGCGAATGGACAGGCCTAGAACTCAACAAAACCCTGAGAAAGGCAGAACAGAGAGAGGAATGGAGGGAACTGGTTGTTGAGTCTTTGAGGGTGCCCCCACGGTCGTCAGACTACGGGACAGATAGATAGATAGATAGAATGTGCTGTAGTTAATCTAACTTCTTTCCACAAGATTGTAATGTTACTGTAAAATGTTGCTGTCAATCTGACTTCTTTACATAAAATATAATGTGACTGTAATGTATCGCTGTTAATCCGACTTCTTTCAAAAAAGAAATGTATGACTGTAATGTGCTGCTGTTTAGTGAATTTATTTATTTATTTATTCTTTTATTTCAAGGATAATGGAATAAGCACTCATGTGCTTTTTTGCATCCAGTCCCCATGTGTATGCAGTTTTGTAAATTTTGTCATCTGTTCCCACCAGCACACGATGGCCTACTCTGCCAAAAACCAGACCAGGTTTTATTGTGTGCACAAGATGTTCTGCATGTGTTCGTATGCGGGACTTCAGTTTTATAGTCTCATCTGAAGGACTTTGGGGAGAAGTGGAGTCGGCACTGGTGTTAACTCCAGAGAAAAAACTCCTGAATGAGATTTGAACCTGGGTCAGCAGATCATGAGCACAATGTGCAACGCTCTAACCAACCAGGCTGTCCTGTCCCCCATCCCCGATTCATTGTGTAATATGTTATGAGACTGTATAATGTGATGAACTGCTGTTAATACGTCAAAAGCTGACTTTTGTCAGTGTAATGTCACCCAGTTCACCCTGTCTTTTCCATTCTTGTTTCAATGAAATGCTGTTGGTGTGTGGAAAGTTGAAGAGAAAAGGGGGGGAGGGAAGGGGTAAAGGTAAGGGTAACATTGCTGACAAAAGTTCGTGTGTGTAGTGTGTGTGTGTGTTTGCCAAAATAAAGTAATAAATGTAATGTTAAAGTTTTCAAAGAAAAAGTTGATTCATTGTCAAGACTGCAATGGGCCGTGTTTTTCTAGTTTGGGGTGGGTTTTTTGTTGTAATTAACCTAGATTGAATGTTCTCTGATGTATAGCATGGTGTGTGAGTGTGAGGTGAAAGTTTGTTTTTGAAAGAATTCTTGACCAATCCTTGATATTCTTCTTTATTAGGGGTTTTGGTGTAATAGATTCATCACTGTTAAAGTTCTCTGTGTTGTGTGCACGCGCATGTGTGTTTCTTTACAATGTTGATCATTGTGAACTTTGGTGTGTGTGTGTGTGTGTGTGTGTGTGTTAGTTACTGCGTGTGTGTGCATGTGTGTGTATGTGTGTGCATGTGGGTTGTTTTTTTTACAATGTTGATCATTGTGAGCTGTTTTTGCTGCATTTACTAAGAAATATAAATTATCCTCATTGTAATTTATTTTTTGATGTGTTTGTGGTAAACCTGAACTTTTCTATAGTTGAATTTTTTTTGTCAAAAGTGTGCAGGGGTGGGGTTTGAAAATTGTCCAAAAACAAGTTTTTCCTCACTGTGAGTTAGTTTTGTTGCGTTTGTTCTGTGATAGCATCCTCCTCTTTTGTGAGGGTTTGCTAGTGTGGTTGTTTGTTGACTGATTTTGAATAACTATTGTATGTGCCAGTTTTGTGAAATTTGATGAAGAATTTCGAGCAGTTGTAAAGTCCTTTTATGTTTTGTTCTTTCTGTTCTGACCTTATCATCATGTTTTTTTTATCCTCAGTTTTTTGTTTTATGAATTATTTATTATGAGTTTATATCAATCAAAGTATGATTATCTATATACATCTTTGGATGAGATGGCAGTTGTGATGATGTCTTCATGACTGTTTGGGGGCAGTAAAATGTCACACATGGATAAACTGATAAACTGAGGATGGACTTGTCTCTTTTTTTTTCTTTCTTGTTTATGGATGGATGGATTAATGTCTGTTTTTGTTGGATTTTTCTTTTCTTTCAACAATTCTCCCTGTCCCCCTTTTGCTTTGTGTGTGTGTGTTTGTGTTGTGTGCTGTTGTGTGTTGCGTGCATGGTGTTGTGTGTGTTGTAGTGTGGGTATGTGTGTGTGTGTGTTTGTTATGTTAAGTTGTTCACTCTCAGTGATATTAGACAGATTTTTAGACAGTGTGTGTGTGTGTTTGCTGTCTCAAATGTGCTATACAATAATGTGGAGAGGTGGATCAGTGGTCTAGAGGTAACACATCTGCCTAGAAAGTGAACAGTTCGGGTTTGAAGTGTGTGGTGGTTTGATCCCTGTTTTGGCCGGAAACTTTCCCCCCATCTATTAGACTATGAGTGGTGGGCTAGGTTTGAGTCTTTTGGATTAGACCATAAACCCAGGTCGCATGTGTTACACATAGCCTTTTTATCGCACATAAATGAACCCACGGCGACAAGGGAGTTGTCCCTGGCACAATTCTGTAGACAAAAGCCACTGTGGTAGGGAAACAAATACATTTGCATACAGGAAAAGAACAAAATAATGGGCGGCGCTACTCTTGTGGCCACACGCTTTCCATGAAGAGAGCAGCCCAAATTTCACACAGAGAAATCTGCCGTGGCTTAAAGAGGTATACAATGCGATGTTATGTGTGTATATATGCATACGTGTGTATGTATTTTTATGTCCATTCATGTCTCTTAATGCTTGTGTTCAAGACAAATGTTTCATGTGGGTTTTTTTGGGGGGAGGGGTGAGTGCAATTAGGATCCTAAGTGTGCCCACAACCCTATTAATCTCAAATCTACCTCTGCCATCTGCATGCTGCTTTGACACAAACTGAGGATTGACGCTGTATCAAGTGGTTAAAACTGTTTAACTTCAACCTCGAGGGTCCATGCAGTTCTGGGTTCGAATCGCGATATCAGCATCTGATGAATCAAGGGTAGGAATTTTTACGATCTCCCGGGTCAACTCCAAATGCAGACCCGCTGGTGCCTTTATTCCCGTCATGTCTAATCACACACATGCAGAACATCAAATTTACATGTTAGAGATCTTGTAATTCATGCAGTGGGTTACAGAATCACCAACATACCCAGCATGCATCCTGCACAGTACGAAAATCCAAGCTAACTCGGTCAGGGGTACAGGGCCCAGTGCTAAACTTAGCTGCTTTCTTATACCAGTCTAAGTGTGGTCAGTTTCTGCTAAAATTAGCACCAGCTGGGCTGGGATGGACAGCAGCTGAGAGAGAGGAGCTGAAAGTGGGGGAGAACTGACAGCTGTGTGTTCACCATGAAATGAGCTGCTCAGAAGACGGAGTGTGGCTGGGCTAAGGCCAGCAGGCAGATCTCCTGAAAAGTCACAAGCACAGGAGGAGAAGACCAGTACACCCCTACCTGCCCAGTAGGGGCAACGCTAAGAGAGAGACACACACAAGATGTCACACAGACGCACTCTACACATCAATCTTTCTTTAGCTCTTGTCGGTCACGTCACGTCACGGCCATGTCACACCAACATCTGGACTGGCCAAGACTGTCCTACAGGGAACAGTACAAGGAGGGAGACGAAGAAGAGGCAGACAGAGAAAACGATGGGAAGACAAACATCAGAGAGTGGACTACTGGCCTTGAGTGAAACGATTTGCTACGGAAAGCAGAGGACCGCGGGGAGTGGAGGAAGCTGGTTGCAAAATCTTCATTGGTGCCCCCCACGGGATAGGTGAAGGTGGCGAAGAAGATTATCAGTTCCGCAGTCAAGGTCCAGTGTTCACTCCCGTACAGCAAGGTGGTCGGTGCACTCGCTTTTCCCCAGCTAAGGTTAAGCAGCATCGAGCGTAGTTACCACTTGGATGGGTGACCGTTTGCGCGCCTTGGCTTCAGAACAGTCCCCTTGTTCACCCAGCTGTAAATGGGCACCTGCCTCTTTAGGGTCAGAGAAGGGAGAGGAGATGGACGCTGCCCTCAATATGCTGGCCCCTGGAGAAGTGAAGTCTCTGATGCCTCGCTCCCCTAAGACCACATAGGTTATGGGACACCACCCTTTCAGCAAGATGGAAATGACAAATGCTCTTGGCAGCTTCAAGAGTTCTTGGGAAGCTGATCTCTTTGCTGTTTCCAAGTCCTGCTCAACTTTGCCATGTCCGATGTTGCAGTGGGCTGGCCGTCTGATCTTTCCTGCAATAGAACCGTGGTCTAGAGGTATCGCACCTGCCTAGAAAGCGGAAAGTCCAGGTTTCCAGTGTGTTGTTGTTCGATCCCGTTTATACCCAAAACTTTTCCTCGGTCCACTTATATAGACTGTGAGAGGTGGTCTGGGTGCTAGTCTTTTGGATGAGACGATAAACCGAGGCCCGTGTGCAATGCTCATTTAGTGCACGTATAGAACCCTCTACAACAAAAGAGTTTTCCCTTGCAAAAGTCTGTAGACAAAGTCACTCCGGTCGGAAACCAAATAGCCTATAATTATTATGCAGACAGGACAAGATAAAAGGTGGCGCTGCTCTCGTGGCGACGCGCTTTCCTCTGGAAGGAGCAGCCCGAATTCCATGCAGAGAAATCTGCCGTGACGTAATGTGGCATACAGTACAATACAATACAATGCAATAGAACACAACACAATACATGATGATACAATACAATGCAATACAATACAAGAGCAGCTAGGCTTATCATTGGTCAGTGTGGAGCCAAGATATTTGAATGAGTTGGAGTTTGTTGTCACTGCCTCCAAGGTGATCAAGGTCTTTAGAAAACTGCAGATTGCAAATGATATTAGTGATGACGACGGTGATGATGATGATGATGATGATGAAGGATGATGGTGATGACGATAACAATGATGGTGACGACGACGGCGACGATGATGATGATGATAATTATGAAGTGATTAAAAAAGAAAGTAGTGATAATAATGATTATGTTTCCATTCAGAAAACCTAATCTCATAAAGACAAAGCCTCAGGTGGATGGTTTCAACAAAATTTATTCAAGAAAAGTGTGGCAAAAATAAAAGCATACCTTGACAGGACTACAGGTAAACTCATGATAGTCCTGTAATATTCACACATAGGCCTACATTGTGATAGTTAACTTCACACTGCAACAGATGACTGATAGATACTATACTCTCATTATTTATTTTATATATACATTATATATATATATATATATATATATATATATATATATATATATAGAGAGAGAGAGAGAGAGATAGATAGAGAGATAGATAGACAGATAGATAGATAGACAGATAGATAGATAGATAGATAGATAGATAGATGCTAAGTGATTGAGTCTATGTTATGAAAACACTCGTTTTAATTGGACACGCGACATACCAACAAAGTCATATGTTTGACTGCTGTTCAAAAGGATATATTGTGCACACACAACAAAAAGTGAAAAAGACGGTTACCACAGCAGAACTGTTAAAAGATCATGAATATATTGACAACTTTCTTTTTAAATGATAAGAGCAAATTTGTAAGACTTGATCTAACCCCGCCCTCACCCCTTCCCCCGAAAAAAACAACAACAGACAACAAAAGCTGAAAGTATTTTACAACAGTAGATAATTGCGCTCAAGCAAAATGAGCACCCTAAACTAAGTAACTCTGTCTGTCTGTCTGTCCGTCTCTGTCTGTCTGTCTGTCTGTCTGTCTGTCTGTCTCTCTCTCTGTCTGGTATTCCTCTTATATATGAAATGTATTATTTTTATATAAATGTTTGGTTTATACATTTTATAGTGATTTACTTTATCATCGTCCAAAAAGCATACAATATTGTTCTCCATTTTCAATCAATATACCATGCCTCTTGGAAATGTACTGAGTGAGTTTAAATTGATTTGCCTAACTTCAAATTGTTGTATTGATGCTGTTGTTGGCGGGGCTGTTAAAAACTGGTTTATATCAGGCTCCTCGATATTTTGTAACTTAACTCGATATCTTTATTAATAGTATATATATATATTTTTTAAGGGTTTTGGTGAGGATGCTTTAACATAATTTGATATCTGGTTTATTTTGATGTTGATGTAACCTAGAAATGCTCTCTCTCTCTCCCCCTCTCTCTCTCTCTTGCTTCTTGCTGTCTCCCCTTTATTTTACTTTATCCATATTACCTAATTATAATCAGCGTATCAGTTTTCATGTTAATGTTTGATTTATTTGAGAATTATATGTTTATCAACATATCTATTTTCTATATAAAAAAAATCTATGTATCTCTTGAAATTAATGCTCAAGTCAGTTAGGGATTATGTAATGTTAAATATATAATTTTTCTTTATTTCTATTAAAAAAATCATGTTGTGGTTGTAGTAAGATTTTTTTACCTGTTTTGTTGATAGTCCCTAATCAGGGCAAGGGCCGGATGAAAAAAAGTATGCGCATGCTTATTCTGTTAGCCTTGAAAACTAAAAATTCATTCATTCATTCATTCATTCACTCTCTCTCTCTCTCTCTCTCTCTCTCTCTCTCTCTCTCTCTCTCTCTCTCTCTCTCTTCTCTCTCTCTCTCTCTCTCTCTCTTAGTTAGAGCGATGTATTCGTGATCTGCTGATGATGATGATAATTATGAAGTGATTTTTAAAAAAAAGTAGTGATGCTTATGCTTATCTTTTTGATGAGACTATAAACCGAGGCCCCGTGTGCGAACGCATGCACAACATCTTGTGCACACGTTAAAACCCCTTCCGCTTTTCGGAGGAGTAGGCCATTGTGTGCCGGTGGGAACAGATGACAAAATGTACAAAACTGCGTACACAAAAAGCACAGGAGTGCTTATTCCATTATCCCCCCTCCCCCCGTCCCCCCTTTGAATTGTATTGTAGCCAAAGGCCGAAGTACAATAGTTCATTTCAGAGTTCAGAGTTCTCTCTCTCTCTTTCCTTCCTTCCCTCTCCCCTCCCCCTCCTCCCACACACACTTTGTTTCCCATAATAGCAGTGTTGTTCTTTTTGACACAACAATATAGAAAGAGTATTTTAACCACTTAGAAAAATGTTAATATAATTAATTGATTAAAACAAAAAAGATTGTTGTGACCATGCAGATGATGTCCACAGAATTTCAAACAACACAAACATGTTTCAAAGAAAATGAAATTTTGAAATAGTTATGATTGATGAATCCTGTTTGGGCCCGAAACTTTTCCCCCATCCATTAGACCATGAGTGGTGGTCTGGGCGCTAGGCTTTAGGATGAGACGATAAACCGAGGTCCCGTGTGTTACACAAAATTTTCAACGCACGTAAAAGAAACCACGGCAACAAGAGAGTTGTCCCTGGCAAAATTCTTAGAAAAAAGCCACTCTCATAGGGAAACAAATACAGTTGCAGACCAAAAAAAAGGTGGCGCTGCTCTGTGGCGCCGCGCTCTCCTCGGGGAGAGCAGCCCGAATTTTACGCAGAGAAATCTCGTGATTTAAAGTGATATAAATAAATAAAATAAATATATATATTTTTTAAAGTCCCATGGACATTTTGAGATAGTCTCACAATTGTTGGTCCGCATGCTATTTAGATGATGCATCCCATGATACTGTTGTCTCTTTTTTTTCTTCCAGTATTTGGCTAAATAGGTAAGTGAATGAATGAATGAATGAATGAATGAATGAATGAATGAATGGTGAAATCTTGAACAATTGACATACTTTTCCCCCTGATTTTTTCCAGGTTTCTTTTCTTTTGTTTTCCTTTTGTTGTTGCTGTTGTTTGTTTTGTTTTGTTACAAAGTTTTGAAACACTGATCAAAATGATCATAAGAAAACAAAAGGCTGAAACTGTGTGTCCATGTTGAAATATTGTCCAGGAAAGCAACACTTTGGGCTTGTGGATCCAGCGTTTTCCATTATTTTGATTTTTTAACTTTTTTTTAGTACTAACATTTTGGAAACAAGACATTCACACGACACCTGTAGCCTACATCACTCTCCTCAAGCACACATGAACCAAAAGCCACGTGTCACCTCACCATTGGGGGGACGGGATACCCTAGTGGTTAGAACATTGCGCTCGCAATCTGACGACCCGGGTTCGATTCCCGTTCAACGGGCTATTTCCCTCTGGAGTTAACATCAGTGTAGACTCCACTCTCCCCAAAAAGTCCTTCGGATGAGACTATAAACCGAGGCCCCGTGTGCCAACGCACGCAGAACATCTTGCGCACACATTAAATCCTGTTCCGCTTTTCGTAAGAGTAGGCCATTGTGTGCCGGTGGGAACAGATGACAGAATTTACAAAACCGCATACACACGGGGACAGGACGTAAAAAAGCACATGAGTGCTTATTCCATTATCCTCGATATAAAAGAATAAAATAAAAATAAAAAATAAAAATAAAACCTACCCCATAGTCTACTAGACCGTTGAGGGGCACCACTGAAGATTTTGCGACCAGCTTCCTCCACTCCTAGCTGTTTTCATATTTCTATAGTATGTTCCACTCAAGGCCAGTCCACTTTCTGATTTGTGTCTTCCCATCATTTTCTCTGTCTGCCTCTTCATCTCCTTGGGCGGTACAAGGAGGGAGACGAAGAAGAGGCAGACAGAGAAAATGATGTGAAGACAACATCAGAGAGTGGACTGGCCTTGAGTGGAAAGACTTGCTACGGAAAGCTGAAACCGCTGTTGACAAACATTTTGTTTGCTGGTAAGAATCCTTAGAAGCTGTGCACATGCGTTTATTTTTTCTTTCGATAACGTTGACAACATCTGCTGACTTGAAGGCTAAAAAGCTCCCTAAACCTCGAGGAAATCACAAAGTAATAAACAACATTAATGGAAGAATTGAAAGTGGTTAGAAGGCCACAAAAATTAGCGACAATATAATAACAAACCACGTCACACAAGTCGGTTAGATCCTGACCAGGATTCAAAGCCAGACGAACAGACACTGCCACGGGATAACTTAACAGACTCGTCACAGAAATGGTCACCATGGTGATGGACAAACGACGCGTTTTGTCTCCTTGTCCCTGATTGGACGAGGCTCCGTTGACATCTTTTCGGTGTTGCGAAAACTTCCAAACAGTCAAAACGTTACACGCCAACAGCAGGAAGATAGGAATACAGAAAGCGAGCAGATCGAAGAGATAATTTTTACGATAGAAGTTAACGATTCCCAAAATCTGTTGGCAGTCAGTTTGACCATTGATCAACCAGCACACGTATAAGAAGGCCTCGAACAGAGAGAGGAGCACACTCCAGATCAAGATGGCGACACAAAGGGCGATGACTCGTGGTCTGGACAGAATGGTGTTGAAGTGAGCGGGTCTGAAGATAGCGAGAAGTCGTGTGGCGCTGGATAGGAGTGTGGTGTAAATGGAACAAATCTGCATCAAGATAAAGAGAGTATAAAATCAACAATCGTCTGCGAGCTTAACCATAGAATCACACATGGAGCACACTTGGACAGCAGAGCCTAATATAAGCACCCCTGGGCATGCGCGCGCGCGCGCGCGCGCACACACACACACACACACACACACACACGGCTATCTAAAGCATAGTAGTCGCCTACATAAAAGAGCTGTCAAACTAATCCATTGAATCCTAATACACTGACCACGACCAGCTACAAAGCATTAGATATTCTTCCATTCAACATTTCAACATGTGTCTATGTATGTAGATAAGGCCTACATTAAACAGTGGAGCCCCAAAGAAAATTGTAAAAAAAAATGTCTGTCAATAAAAACATGCCTACTCATAGACTGTTTTTGCCCAGGCCCCGTAATAATCTCTGTAAGTCAAGCCTTGCTTATTCAGGAAGAACAGTGTGGAATAATCTCCCTCCCTTTTTAAAATTAGCTCCCTCAAAACAAATGTTTAAGAAACTCTTGAAGAAACATCTGATGGACAGATTGTGAGTCCATTTTTATGCTCGAGGTTGCCTTACATCCGGTTGCTTTGTAAATTGTTTTTCTTACCTTTGTTGTTCCGTTTTTTCATTACTTGTCTACATCTGTATTAAGCTATGTTGTGCTGTCTTGATTTTGTCTTATCTTACATTGTGAGGTCTGGATTTAATAAAAAAAAAAAATCTTTTCCTTATTCTTTTTTTGTTTATTTTAACATAAGTCAGCACTGCCTTTTAAATGCACATATAAGTAAATTTTCTTGATTTTAAAAAAAATGTGACGGCAGGATGAGAAAAACAATTGTGTAAACTTGATCTTTTACCCTCATTAAAGATCATTTTGACTTGACCTGAACAAGGTTTGAGATTTGGTTAGGCGCAAGGTGGTTCTTGGAACAAATTTGGCTGCAGCGGATAGACTTCGCATTACCAAACACACTAAGTAATGCCACACATGCACCTACACACCTGAGAAATGAGAACGACAATGATGCAGGTATGGTAGAAGAAGCTGTGGACCTCGTGTGTGGACACTTTGGCCAGGGAAAAGATGAGGTGGAAAGCACAGAATACACTGTCCCAAAAGGCCAGCATCTGCACACACACAGTACAGACGTATTGAAGCATCGCTAGTGGACACTCCGCTGACCACTGTAATTAGTAGTAGTAGTAGTAGTAGTAGTAGTAGTCATCTTCATCATCATCGTCATCATCATCATCATGTATGCGATATATATAGTGCTGAATCTTGTAAAGCAACAAATCAAACCCCTTACATTCAAATCATCCGCACGTACGCAATCGCCCATAAATCAGATGAACATTTGATATTATCAAATCAACACACGCAAAATTATCCTCGAAATAAAATAATAAATAAATAAATATTGCCCAAACGGACAAATACCTGACAGCCATGACCTACCTACCCACCTTGAGCATGAAGACAGTGGAGTTGTATACTGCCTCCGCCGACCACACCCACAGAGACAGAACGTTTCCCGCCAGGCCGAATGACGTCAGAGGCAAAACGGCAAACTGGCGAAAGGCAACAGTGATAGCATCCCCACGGTTATAGTTGTCACGGGGAGCAGCACTGGTCAGAGGTAGTGCGGCGGCTGCAGCAGTAGCAGTAGTAGTAGTAGTAGTGTGTAGTGTCAACGTCGAAGAGGATGAGCTTTCTTCAGTAAGGGCTGTCACGTTTGGAAATCCATCCATCTTTCCAAAAAATTGACTTTTTTCCTTTGTGTGTTTGTGTTGGTTTTTTTTTTTCCTCTCCCTTAGTTTTTAACCAATGTTTTTTGGGATCCTGTTATGATGGAAGACAAAAACATTCACACTATGATAATGAGGGAGGGGGGGGGGAGGGGGGGGGGGGAGTAGCCTTTAGTGGTTTGAGCATTGCGTTCGTGAGCTGAGAGTCTTGGGATCTTTTAAAGAAAACAGCAAAACTTAGTTTTCTACTACACGACCACTTCCATCCCCACCCCATGGTAGATCTTATAGATATTATATTATATTATATTATATTATATTATATTATATTATATTATATCTTTTTTATATCATATCATACTTACTACTACTACACCACTACCACCCCCACCCCAAAATAGATCTTATAGATATCATATCATATCATATCATATCATATCATATCATATCATATTATATTATATTATATTATATTATACTTACTACTACTACACCACTTCCATCCCCACCCCATAGTAGATCTTATAGATATCATATTGTATTATATGATATGATATGATATGATATTATATGATATTATATTATATCATACTTACTACTACTACTACACCACTACCACCTCCACTTCATATTAGATCTTATAAATGTATTATATTATATTATATTATACTATCAACACGGTATTATTATCATCAACATTATAATGATGACAATGGTATAATCATATTTATTTCTATGAAAAAAAGAACGATAATTTTTTTTGTGTTCTTTTATGACAAATCAGCAACAACAAACAGAAAAGAACGCAAACAAACCATGACAAGCAATGGCAAACACATAACAACAAAACACACAATAACAAACATTGGATAACACACAACAAACAATGGCAAACACACAAATAACGGCAAACACACAACAACATACAATGGCAAACAACGGCAAACACACAACAACAAACACTGATAAACAGCAAACAATAACACACAACAACAAACCTTGGCAAACACACAACAACAAAGAATGGCAAACAAACAAATAATGGATAACAAACACACGCAGTGACAAACATGCTACACAACAAACAATGGCCAAACAAAATAATGACAACCATATCAGTGACCAAAACACAACAACAAACGGATGACAAAATTGACAAAACTGCATACACACGGGAACTGGATGTACAAAAACCCCACACGAATGCTTATTCCATCGTGCAAGGGGATATTTTCCCCTGGAGTTAACGTCAGTGCAGACTCCTCTCTCCCCAAAAGTCATTCGGATGAAACTATAAACCGAGGCCTCGTGTGCGAACGCACGCAGAACAATTTGCGCACACGTTAAATCCTGTTCCGCTTTTCGTAAGAGTAGGCCATTGTGCGCCGGTGGGAACAGATGACAGAATTTACAAAACCGCATACACACGGGGACTGGATGTAAAAAAGCGCATAAGTGCTTATTCCACTATCCTCGATATAAAAGAATTTTTTTAAATCCTCAAAATAAAAGAATAAAATAAACTGAAGAATAAATAAATGTAATAAAACGCGTGATGGCAAAGAAACACACATAATGCCAAGCAAACAATGACAAAGAAACAAAGGGCAGACAAACCAAATGAATCATGGGCGCATCAAAGGTGACCATACTCACCTACAACAGCTGGGTAATGTCAGTGAAAGACCCAGGCCCAGACCAGCATTAACAGACAAAAGTTTTTCACGGTGGAGGAAGAAAATGCGGCCAGCTACATACCCACAAATCTCACCATTGGTAAACCTCCCAGCCCTAGCCCAGGAACAGAAACAAAGAGCACACCCGTCCATCCATCCCTATTTATCCATGCACCGTTGCTTGTACACGTGATAACAATCTCATGCACAATTCATAGGCCACAGAGAATTCGGGTGGCAGCATGCAGGAATGCTCTCCAGGACAAATCCATTCTGATTGGAGGTTACCCGCTGCTGGATGGATGAAAACAGGTTTGTATGATGAGAGTGGTGTATGCTTGTCTGTCTGTCTGTCTGTCTGTCTGTTTGTCTGCGTCTGTGTGTTTGATTAGATTTGATTTGATTTGATTTAAAGTCTATTCATTCCTTGTAGTATTAGACTAGAAAGGAAATTGATAGACTACAAATAAACAAACAACAGCAACAAAACGATATGAAATAAACAAACACAGACACAGAATAAAACAACAATAATAACACGATGAAAAAGTGGGCAGAAGGGGTGTGTGAGTTGAACTAAATCAAAGTGACTGAGCTGGCAGATTCTACAAAGCTGGACTGATGGTAGATCGAGAAATGAGTTTTGCTAGGTTGATCACTTTAGTTCCCTGTAAATACATTTCCATCAGGGATGAAATCACCATAGACAAGAAAACAAAACCATTGTGATCGTGCGTAGCTTCAAATATCATGGAGCTGTTGTATCCAATAAAGTATCAAAACCTGAACTTCACCCCCAGGATATCCCAGACCACAATGACCAAACTAAAAAGTCATCTGGAACAACAAAACCCCCAGAAAGAATGCTAGATTTTGGTCTTTCATCAGATACTCTAGCTCCCACATATTTTCTTTCTGTCTATCAAAACATCAGTGCTAATGTCATTGGCACTAGTTATCATCAACTGGGTTTTCTCTGCACTGATCTGCATGCCATATGCTGAAGAGGCTTCATCAAGGTGATTTACCAGGTTGACTACTTCTTGCTTTTCTCCAACTAGGCCAATGATGTCGTCGTCAGCAAAAGTTTGTAATTGTCCTTCCACCAACACTATCTGTTCCCTCATAATTTTCAAGCGCGTCACCCATTATTCGTTCTAAGATGATGAAGAGGGTGGGAGAGCGCAGACATCCTTGGCGTACCCCAATTGTGGTTCGGAACCATTCTCCTATGTTTTCATAGTAGACTACGCTGGTTGCCGTGTTATAGCGGCATTCTATGGTTCTGATCAGGTTGGCATTGATGCTATACAACCTCATGGTTGCCCACAGACCTGAATGCCACACTACTGTCAAAAGCCTTCTTGAAGTCCACAAAGACATGATAAAGATCTTGCTGGTGTTGCATGCACTTCTCACAGACTATGCCAAGGTTCAAACTTTTCTCTTTTCTTCTCTGTCCTGTTCTGAAACCTGACCCAGGAGATTACAACGTGGTGCCCGTCCTGGGTTGACCCTTATGGTTGACCAGGGCATTGATACAAGGAACGATAGTATAGCTGGGTTTATACCCTGTTTTCATCTGAATAAAGCTGCACAGTCTTAATCTGAGATTTAAAAGTTGACGAGGTGACAGCCCTGGTTTGGCCTCTGTGGTCGGCGGGGCTATAGACAACAGGATTGGATTGGACCCAGGAGATCATAAACAAATAGGTCCTCACCCTATATTCACCAGACAGCCCCTGCCAAGATTCAAACCCACGTCTTCATAGATTCACAAGGATGGACGTCAAACGCTCTATCCATACTCAGTTAAAGCACAAAACCCCACAAGAACAAAAACCAGATTATGACTCCTTCAGGATTTGTTGTTGTTGTTGTTGTTCTTGTTGTGCTTTCCCCAGCTTAACACTCTAAGGGTCACCCAGAATGTGCACTCTGACTCACTCATCCCACCTGGGAATCACTGTGAGATTGAAATTGCACACTGAATGAGAAGTTTGCGTGTCTGACTGGGTTTTTTTTTTTTTAAAGTACCTCGCCGTATAGGCAGCCATACACCGAATTCAGATGATTTTTTTCTCCATTAAAAAGGAGAGTGCAGTTTGTTATGGAAAAGCTTGTCATAGGCTGAAGGCAATCTTCAACACAACATTTTAATGTAGACCTTAGCAATTAGCTGACATCAATAATTTAACACAGCTTTTAGCCTGGGACAACCTCGGGATTTGAATCCATAACCTACCTTCTCAGAAAAACCCCAACAACAACAAAATCAGTACCAGAGGTAACATCAAGGGGATATAAACAGCAAAGCAGTAAAGCGGCAATTCGACCCTAGCGTGCGTTCTCGGCTTTCTGTGATTGAAAGTTGACGCTGAGCCACCGCGGCCCCCCTGCAGGCAAGGTTGGAACCATTGACTTTTGGTGACTGGGGTGCCAAGCAGCTTTGGTTAGACCTCAGAGACTGATCGCACACTGCACTGCACTGCATGCTGCTCACAGGGAGAGAAAACTGTGTTCTTCATCATGCGCGTTGTATGGCTTTGTTAGGCTGTGTGTGTGTGTGGGGGGGGGGGGGGGATCCGTATGTGTGTGTGTGTGTATGTGTCGTTAGGGGTGGGGGGTCCGTGTGGGGAAGGGGGTGAAGAGGGGGTGTGGGCGGAACGGGGGAGGGGGGGGGGGAGGGTCCGTGTGTGTGTGTGTGTGTGTGTGTGTGTGTGGTTGGCGGGGTGGGGGGGTGGGGGTGGTCCGTGTGTGTGTGTGTGGGGGGGGGGGGCTCCCTGTGTGTGTGTCGGACGGGGGGGGGAGGGAGGGGTCGTATGTGTGGAGAGAGGGGGGTGTGTTGTCTGTGTGTGTGTGTGTGCGGGGGGGGGGGGTGTCCGTGTGTTTGTGTAAGGGGGGGTGGGGGTGGGTTGTCTTCTGTGTGTGTGTGGGGGGTGGGGTGGGGGGGGTGGCTCCCTGTGTGTGTGTCGGACGGGGGCGGGGGTGGGGGGTGGGGTCCGTATGTGTGTGTGGGTAGAGGGGGGGATCTTTGTGTGTGTGTGTGGTTAGGGTGGGTGGGGTCCGTGTGTGTGTGGGGGGGAGGGGACTCCCTGTGTGTGTGTCGGACGGGGGAGGGGGGTTCTTTGTGTGTGTGTGTGGTTAGGGGGGGTGGGGTCCGTGTGTGTGTGTGGGGAGGGGGTGTCTTCTGTGTGTGTGTGTGGGGGGGGGGGGGGCGTCCCTGTGTGTGTTCGTGAGTGTGTGGGGTCCGTATGTGTGTGTGGGGGGGATGGGGGGGGGGGGAGGGGGGTTGTCCGCGTGTCAAATCAAGTCAAACTTTTATTTCCAGATGGTATATTGAATAAGGGGACGGGATAGCTCAGTGGTCGGAGCACTCGCTTTCCCCCAGCCAAGTTAAGCAGCGTCGAGCGTGGTTACCAGTTGGATGGGTGACCGTTTGCGCGCCTTGGCTTCAGTACAGTTCCCCCAGTTCACCCAGCTTTAAATGGGTACCTGCCCTCTTTAGGGTCAGGGAAGGTAAAGCAGCGAGGGAGAGGAGATGGGCGCCGCCCTCAATATGCTGGCCCTAGAGAAGTGAGGTCTCTGACGCCTCGCTCCCCTACGACCTTATAGGTTATGTGACTTTTTTACCTTAATTTTTTTTTATATTGAATAAGCAAAATACTTGCTTTTTTTCGTCAAGCCCTCTAAGAGAAAAAAACAACACAAAACCAACAACAACAACAACCCAACCCTCAAAAAAACCCCAACAACAACAACAACAGAAAACAACATCACACAAACAAATATACCAAATCTCATTGAATAGGTAATTATAAAGATAAAGATGACGATGATGACGATGGCGATATCAATAAACAATGACAATTACTACTGCCAGAAATATCAATGAAGGCGATGATTATACGATGAAACTACTAATCAAAAACATTACAGCAGATCATGTTTCAATATCCAACACAATCCCTACATAAATGCACACATACATATATAACCATAGGCTCACTCACTTACGCTATTATTTGCTAACCACAATTTTAAACACACAAACATACACATGCGTGCGTGCGTGCGTGTGTTTGTGTGTGTGTGTGTGTGTGTGCGTGTGTATGGTTGGGGGAGAGGGGTGTGTGTGTGTGTGGGGGGGGGGGGGGGGGGTCCTCTGTGTGTGTTTGGGTGG
>CM054165.1:12226408-12231408 GCA_028751875.1 Rapana venosa
TCCTCTTATGCCCAAGTCGACAGCGCTGGGCTTGACTTGCCAGGCGCTTAACGGCAGCGTGACGCATTTTCGCTCATGTAACAAACAATAGATGCTGTCTGAGCGTTCGACGGAGAAGGAGAAGAATCTTGCGAGTCGCAGTGCAGGTAGGTAGAAAAAGAGGCAGACATGGGTGGACAACATCACTGAATGGATAACATTCCTAAATGGATAACATTTCTGAATGGACAACATCCCTGAATGGGCAACATCCTTGAATGGACAACATCACTGAATGGACAACATCACTACAACATCACTGAATGGACAACATCCCTGAATGGACAACAACATCACTAAATGGACAACATCACTGAATGGACAACATCACTGAATGGATAACATCACTGAATGGACAACATCACTACAACATCACTGAATGGACAACATCACTACAACATCACTGAATGGACAACATCACTACAACATCACTAAATGGACAACATCACTAAATGGACAACAACATCACTGAATGGACAACAAAATCACAAAATGGACAACATCACTAAATGGACAACATCACTGAATGGTCTTTACAGAGCTATGCTGAGATCCAGGAATTGGCACACAATCGTCACACATGGAGATAGCTGTTGTTATCCTCAGAGCAGCACTTCCACAAACACTTCTCAGGTTAAGGGACTAGTTTAGTGCAGTGCAGTGCAATGCAGTGCAGTGCAGTGCACTGTACTGTACTGTACCATACTGTACTGAACTGTACTGTACTGCACTGCTCTGTACTGTATTGTACAGTACTGCACTGTAGAGAAGTGTTCTGTAGTTTTATCTGAAATATGGGAACCGTGTTTAACATTACTAACTTAAAGCTGTGCACCTTAGATCCAATGCAATCCAATCCAACCTTGTTGTTTATAGCCCCTCTGACCATAGATACCATGATCAGGGCTGTCACCTGGTAAGATTTTTGAATCTCAAATTAACCCTATCCCTACGTTAAGGGAGAGAACCCCTCTTTCCCAGTACACTACACTGTGCACATTTGTACGCTAGTAACCCAGTAGTGGGTGATACGGAGGGAAGGGTTAGTAGATGGTTGGTTACCTTATAGTGGGTTAAAAAAAAGGTAAAGGTAAAGGTGTCCCATAAACTATGTGGTCGTAGGAGAACGAGGCATCAGAGACCTCAACTTCTCAAGAGGCCAGCACATTGAGGGTGGTGCCCATCTCCTCTCCCTCGCTGCTTTACCTTCCCTGACCCTAAAGAGGCAGGTACCCATTGACAGCTGGGTGAACTGGGGGACTGTACTGAAGCCAAGGCGTGAAAACGGCTACCCATCCAAATGGTAACCACACTCAATGCTGCTTAAACTTATCTGGGAAAAAGGTTAATACTGTGCAACCGAATACGGATTAAAGCAGGGTTTAATTAAGTCCAGCTCTAATGTCATCCCTGGTATCAACGCCCTGGCCAACCATGACTGTCAACCCAGGATGGTCACTGCATTTTGGGAGACTAGGTTGGCCCAGGATAGGCAGGAGTGGAAGCGCTTTGTTGCTGCCCTACACACCACTGGGTGTCATGGTTAATGATGATGATATACCTCAAATCCTAGCAAGTAAAAAGATATATCCGGGAGCATTCGAGGTACCTTTGCAAAAAATGTCTGCAGATTGTTTAAGATCACATTCGGCCCATAACACTCCCGCACCCTAATCTCTCTCACAGCGTGAAAATCCAGCATAACTCAGTCAAGGGTCCAGGGTCTAGTGCTAGAATTAGCGCACCCTTGCTTTTACCAAATCCAAATGTGGTCAATTCCTGCTATAACTGGCACCAGCTGGGATGGGATGGGATGAGATGGGATGGACAGCAGCTGAGAGCAGCTGAAAGTGGGGGAAACTGACAGCTGTGCTCTCTTATCACAGTATCATGGACAAAACCTGTTGGTCAGTAAAAACTGTTCTTTACAATAAATGTTCAATGAAACATTTACAACTCAAAAAGTGATGTTGATTGATTGTGGATGAAACACTTAAAATGTTTTGTTGTGAAAATACCATCTTGAGTAATGATGCCTAGTAAATGACCACGCTAAGCATAATTATGTGGTCCACAGAATACTACAGTGAAAACTTAACAGTGCTGACTGTAAATGATACCCTTGACTATTGTGTGATGAAGATACTCTTTTTGTCCTGTTAGTGCCTATCTTATCATACCTTGGTCAGAGACTGAGAGGAATGTGAAAGCCAAACAGACTAATGTTCTGGTAATGCTGCTGCATTGCTTTTTGTAGGGTTTTTGTTATCAACAAGCCTTAGAATGAACATTCTTATATAAACAAGATTACTTTTTCAAGACTAAAAGCGATTTTTGTAATAGTGGAAATTTTTTTAAAGTCCAGGAATAACTGTTCATGATGAAATTACTGTCTTTTTTTAAGGCTGAGAATGATTTGTGCATAACAGTAATGAGTTCTTAAGGTTGAGAGTGATTTTCTCTTTTTTTAAAACAACTTTTGATGCCCACCCTGTCTCATAGCCATAACTTTCTCAGATCTATTCTCTTACCCTCCACAACCCCCACAGCCCCCACCAACCCCACACCCACCACACCCACCACATCCACCACACCCTCCACACCCACCACATCAACCACATCCTCCACCATCCGGGCTTCCTTCCGATACACCTTGGCAATCTTCACTATTAGCAGGGGCGGCCCAAGCCCCGCCCATCCCGTCCGATGCCGTACATTTGAAATCTGGCGGGACGTCACATCCACCGAGCCCGCCTCCTGATAGGCTGAGATAGGTGGTTGGAGGGCGTGGCCTGTAGGAAACCGACAGCTATCAGGAAGCTCATGTCTTCTGAAGGCACGGTTTTGATTGGTTTAGAATTGGTGGATGATTGTGCCGCCTTCAGCGATTGGCCAGGGGTCCAAGCTTTGGGGCGGGGCTGGCACAGGGTGTGTAGCAGAGAGATGGAGAAAACCAGAGCCAGTTTCTTGCACATCTTTCAGACCATCTGCCTCGATCTGTTTGGGTTAAAGAGATGCTTATTCACAAACAAAACCCTCCTAGTTTTAATACATAGAAACATTGTGAGCAACAACAAAGCCATCAGATTACAAGAGTAAAAGTGTTCCCATGACCTATTCAGCCATTGGGGAGCCAGGCATCAGAGACCTCAGCTTTTTGGGGGGGGGGGGGCCAAAGCATATTTGAGGGCGGCGCATCTTCTCTCCCTCGCTGCTTTACCTTCCCCGGGACCCTAAAAGGGCAGGTTACCATTTACAGTGGGTGGGACTGGATGACTGTATGAAGCCAAGGGCACACAGTCACCCATCCAAGAGCCAACCGGGGCTGTTTCAACCTTGCTTAACTACAATTAAAGGGGCTTGCAGCAAACACCAGGGACAAGCATGGCACAGTTTTATTAGGCAGCTAGTATATTTTATTGGGAAGGCACCCGTTGGGTCGAGTGGGTTTTAGGCGGTTTAACTCGTGATCCAGAGGGTGCGGGTTCGATCCCCCCGCTCGGCTCGGTGTTTTTGTCCTTGGGAAAGACACTTTACTCTATTTTCCTCACTCCCCCCAGGTGTACAAGTGGGTACAGCTTTTGGGTGGGGAAGTATTGGCGACAGGCTAGGTCTCTGTCACCCGGGGTGGTGAAAAAAAACCATCAGTTCACTTAACGTACAGAAAACCGGGATAAAGCTCCGGCTCTATGGGCCTTCTGGCTCGAAAGAACATACTTTTAGTATATATATACCCGCCTTTATAGGAAACAGAAGGTAAAGTAGAGATGGGAGAGAGAGGGAGGGGTGAAGGAGGAGGGAGAGGGGGGAGGGAGGGGGAAAGGGCAGAGAGGGAGAGAAAAGAGGAGAGAAAGAGAGAGACAAAGAGAGAGACAAAGAGGAGAGGACAGAGACAGAGATAGAGACAAAAACACAGGTATATATATTTTTTTTTATGGGCGCCACCCCCAAGATGCTGGGGGCCCCAGGAAGCCGAGGTTTTTGACACCTTGCTCTCCAAAGATCCCCATAAGTTAGGGGAACACCTGTACCTTTTTTGTTTTTTAATGCTGATTTACTTTGAAAAGGGGTTTTTTAGTTTTCTTTTCAGCTTCAAAATGGTTCAAAAAAAGCTTGTATCATTAAATTCTGCAGCAAATGCAAATGCGTGTATATATAAAATTTTATATTATATAATATATATAATAATATAATATTTTATATATATTATTATATTATATTACTCTTTTACATAATAAATATTAATTAATGAAAGAGATTGGGCTAAAAAAAAACCCCCATGACAATGTATTTGGAAAAAAATACACTCACACACATGACACACCACACACACACAACACAAAACATAACACAACAAACACAATAAAAACACAACAACCGCACCCCAAACCCCACACAACCAACCCCCCCTCCCCCCAAACCCCCCCACACCCCTAACCCCAACAAAACCCCCCCCCTCCACACCAACACCAAACCACAAACAAAACCAAAACACACCACAAAACAACACAACCAACACAGCACCCCCCCCCCACCCCTTTACACACACAAATACCCCCCCCCACCACCCCTCACCCCCAACCCCCCCCCCCCACCAACACAAAAAATACAAAACATCCAATCCCCCCCCTCCCCCCCACCCCACCACCCCCCCCACACCCCACCACTCCCCCCACCCCCCAAATACCCCCCCCCCCCCCCCCCCCACCACCCCCCACCCCCCACCACACATAACCACACACAAAACCCCCCCCCTCCACACACGCCCCACACAACCACAAACAACAACACACCACACACACAACCACAACCACACAACAAAACACACAACCACACACCACACACACAACCAAAAAACACCACACACACACACACCCCCACACACACAAACCCCAAAAACAACAACACCACACCACCACACACCCACCCACACACAAACACACACACAACCCCAAAAAAAC
>CM054165.1:12233908-12241408 GCA_028751875.1 Rapana venosa
CTATCAATCTATCCATCCATCGATCCATTCACCCATAAAAGCCATCCTTTCATCCATCCATCCATCCCATCCATAAAGCCATCTATCCATCAATCTATCTATTTATTCATCTATCCAATTATCCATCCATCTATCTGTCTTTCAAGCCACCCATCCATCCATCCATCTATCTATCTATCTATCTATTTATCTATCTATCTATCTACCTGTCTGTCTGTCCGTTTGTCCATCCTTCCATCGATCCATCTATCGATCTATATTTCTATCTATCTATCTATCTGTCTATCTATCTATTTATCTATCTATCTATCTATCTATCTATCTGTCTGTCTATCTGTCTGTCTGTCTGTCTGTCTGTCTGTCTTGCCTATCTGTCTGTGTATCTATCTATCTATCCCTATAGAGCTATCTGTCTCTCGGTACATCTGTTTGTCTGACTCTTTGTCTGTTTATCTGTTTGTTTGTGATTGTTGGGTTTTTTGTTGGGGTTTTTGTAGGTATACTTTGCGGGCTTTGTTTTATCTCTTCTTGTGAACAATTCAGCTATCTTGAAACATTCCTACGGGACTGCTTTTGCTTTAAATGATCTGATTCTTCTCCTTTTTGGGGGTGGGTGGGGAGAGGGGGCAAGTACTTCATTTCACTGACAACCCGTTAATTTTGCTTTAACCCTCCCTTCCATTCTCAAAAGAAAAAATGTATTGATGTGACTACAGGTTCGCATGTCTTTTTCTTTCAACTAAAATACGCAACATCCACATGCTGTGAGTAACTAAATCCATCTACCCATCCATCCACCGACCCATCTATCCATCCCTATATCCATCTATCCATCCATCCATTCATCCATCCATCCCACAAGCAGGCAAACAAGCAATTAAAGTAAATAAGTGGATAAAACTAAGAGCGTAAAAACAAAGTAATAGATGAAGAAATAAAGGAAGAAAAAACAACATTTAAGTAACCAATCAAACAGTTAACTTTTAAAAGAAAGCTACCTGATGTTTACATTTTATAAAGAAAAAAGAATAAAGCTAACTAATTAACCAACCAGCTAATCAACTAGCCAGCTAACCAAATAAACAATTGACTGACAAACTAACGATGTAACTATGCCACTAAGTAACTAACTAACCAACAAGCTAACCAACTAAGTAACCAGAAAAATAACTAACTAGCGAGCTAGCTAGAAACTAACCAACCAACTAGCCAACTAACTAGCTAACTAACTAGCCAACCCACTACTTAGCTACCTGCCTAACTACTTAACGAAGTAAGTAACTAACTAGCTAACTAACTAACTAACTGACTGATGACTGACTGACTAACGAACTTATCAAAATTCTACCTAGCTAAGGAAGGAAGTAATAACTAACTAGCTAACTAGCTAGCAAACCAACCAGCTAACTGAATAAGTAGCTAACTAACTAACTAACTGACTGACTGACTGATTGATTGACTGACTGACTGACTGACTGACTGACTGACTGACTGACTGACTGACTGACTGACTGACTGACTGACTGACTAACGAACTTATCAAAATTCTACCTAGCTAAGGAAGGAAGTAATAACTAACTAGCTAACTAACTAGCAAACCAACCAGTTAACTGAATGACTAACTAACTAACTAACTAACTAACTAACTAACTAACTAACTAGCTAACTAACTAGCAAACCAACTAACTAGCTAACTAACTAACTGACTGATTGACCGACTGACTAACGAACTTATCAAAATTCTACCTAGCTAAGGAAGGAAGTAATAACTAACTAGCTAACTAACTAGCAAACCAACCAGCTAACTGAATAAGTAGCTAACTAACTAACTGACCAACTAACTACCTACCTACCTACTTACCTACCTACCTAACTAACTAACTGACTACCTACCTACCTACCTACTTACCTACCTACCTAACTAACTAACTGACCAACTAACTACCTACCTACCTACTTACCTACCTACCTAACTAACTAACTGACTACCTACCTACCTACCTACCTAACTAACTAGCGAATGATAACGTTGAGAAACTACTGACCAGGAACTCCTTTGACGCCCTTCTTGTAGCCAGACCAGCGACCCACCACTACGGCCCAGTCCCCGGCATTGTTTTTGATCAGCACAGCTCTCTCCCCTGCCGTAGGGTTCAGGTACAGCATTTTGGCGGGATCTTTAACCTGAGCAAGTATCAAAAAAAGAAATTTGGTGTGACAAATAAAGTTCAGAGGCAACATTTTGGCGGGATCTTTAACATGAGCAAGTATCCCCCAAAAAATTTTGGGTGTGACAAATAAAGTTCAGATACATTTTGGCGGGATCGTTAACCTGAGCAAGTATCCATAAAAAAAATTGGGTGTGACAAATAAAGTTCAGGTACATTTTGGCGGGATCTTTAACCTGAACAAGTATAAAAAAAATTTGGTGTGACAAATAAAGTTAGTATTTCATGGCCAAAATAAACCACATCAACAAGAACAACAAGAATAACAACATGAAGAAAACCTAAATATTTTAAAGGTGGAAGAGTCACTCTCTCTCTCTCTGTTTGTTTGTTTGTTTGTTTGTTTGTCTGTTCTGTATGTGTGTCTGTCTGTCTCTCTTCACACATACAAAAAGACACACGTGCATGCGCGAGCAGACACGCGCGCACACATACATATAATAATAATAATATGTGGAATTTATATAGCGCTGAATCTTGTAAAAAAAACAAACAAATCGAAGCGCTTGCACTCAAATCATTTACAGGCATGCAACTCTCCTTAAACATAATGAATCACAGATTTCAAGATTTCAAATCCATGCACGCACACACACGCACGCACGCACGCAAACACACACACACACGGAGCAACACTTAGAAGGTGAAAAATGCTGTTGAAAATTAGGGACAGATATGTGGGGGGAAAGTCTCAGGTAGGAAATAAGTGTGTTTTGTGGCTGGATTTGAAGGTATCAAGTGAAGGCTTTTGGCGAAGTGAAAGAGGGAGGTCATTCCAGGTGGATGGACCAGAAACAGAGAAGGAGCGACGGCCAACAGTGGTTTGTTTGAATCTGGGTGTTCGAAAGCACAAAGTATCTGCGGCTGAACGAAGGGAACGGGATGGAGTGTACAGGTGAAGACAGTTACAGAGATAAGAGGGTGCAGATTTGTGGAGACATTTGAAACAGAGGGTATTGATTTTATACTCCAGTCTTTGTGAGACAGGCAGCCAGTGAAGAGATCGCAGAAGAGGAGTGATGTGCTCAGATTTTTTCTTTCTTAGGACCAGTCGAGCTGCAGAGTTTTGTATGCGTTGAAGAGAGTGGATAGATGATGCTGGTAGGCCAGCCAAAAGAGAATTACAGTAGTCTAAACGTGAAAGAATGAGAGATGTGACAAACTTGGAAGTTGCATCAGTGGACAGATACTTGCGAATCGCGCTTATGCGCCGTAATTGGTAGTAGCAAGACTGGCAGGTCTGGGTAATGAATTTTTTCATAGAGAGTGTGTTGTCAAGAACTACTCCTAAATATGTACATATGTACACGTGCACGCATTATATGCTCGTACAGATACAGAACATGTGTACACACACACGTACACTCACACTCACACACATAAAAGCGCGCACGCACACACACAGACACACACAAAAACCCACACGCACGCGGATCTCTCTCTCAAGCTAAAAAGCCTCAGCTCCTAAACTTACTTTTACTCCCCTCCCCCCCACTCCGCCCTCCATCAAATCTCTGACAGACAGACAGACAGACGGACATACATACAGGCAGACGGACAGACAGACAGACAAACGGACAGACGGACAGAACACACATACAGATAGTGTTTTGTCTTTTGTTTTTTGACACAGACGCATACACACACACACACACATACATACAAACACACAAAGTTGACTACACCGACATACACACACACTCACACACACCCCACACAAAGACTGACACACACACACACACAAAGACTGACACACCCACACACAGACAGACAAAACACACACACAAAGACTGACACACAAACACACACACACACACACCACACACACACCCACACACACACGCACTCACACACCGACCACACAACACACACACCCCGACACACCGACACTCACACACACACACACCGACATGACACCCCCCCCCCCCTACCCCAGCCCTTCGGCTTCATCCCCCCCCCTCCCCCACACACACACTGACCTGAGAAGGCAAGGGGAGAGTATCAGAGCCCACCAGATGGGCCACCGCAGTCAGCTTGTCGTGGTGGTAGATTTGAACCACGGACTGCAAGAGCGGCAGACTGTGGATGACCCGGCAAGTAAAGACCACTGAGCCCATGTGGTTGATGAATCTGTGAACACACACGTGTCTTGACAGGTTGTGCGATTTGGTGTGTGTGTGTGTGTGTGTGTGGGGGGGGGGGGGTATTGATTGAAGATTTTGATAAAAGGTAGATTATGTGTGTGTGTGTGTGTGCGTGCGTGCGTGTGTGTGTGTGTGTGTTGCGCGTGCATGCGTGTGTGTGCGTGTGTGTGTGTGCATGAGTGTGTGTGTATGTGTGTACGTGTGTGTGTGTGTGTGCGTGTTTGTGTGTGTGTGTATGTGTGTTTAGTATGGTTAAAAGTTAAAACACTATGAAAGTAGGATGTATGATGTGAGGTTTTCACACACGCGCGCGCGCGAGCACACACGCACACACACACACACACCACACACACACACACACACACACACACACACACACACACACACACACACACACAGTGCTTATTAAATATACCATCTGAAAATAAAAGTTTGACGTTGACTTTGGCTTTGGCTTGGCTTCGGCTTTCACACATACACACACAACACATACGCGCGCACGCGTGCACACACACACACATACACACACACACACACACACACACACTGACACACTCACACACATTATGAGGCTTTCTCTTACACACACGCACGCACTCACGCACACACACACAACACACACACAAACACATACACACACACACACACACACACACCACACACACACACACACACACACACACACACACACACACACACACACACACACACACACACACAGTATGGCCGATACGTTGCCGAAACCAAATCTCAGTACAACCTACAAAGGAACTTTTACTAAGGTTAGCGATTAAGTATAGTTGATTAAACAGGATTTCAGTATGCTTAATGATTATGTATGATTGCCCAAACAATATTTCAGTTAACCAGCTCCCCTTGGCCCAGTGGTTTAGCGCCTTGGTTTACAGACTGGAAGGTCGCGGGTTCGATTCCCATAAGAGTCATAGGATTTTTCGGACTCTGGCCGGCTCCTACCCAGAGTGAGTGTGCTGTGGGCTGAGTGGGAAGACTGGGACCACACAGTCGAGTTCATCCACTTTACGGATGCGAGTTTGAGAGCGTTGCTCAAATTACCTGACCAACCGGGTTGACGCCAGGGTATATTATGATAGGGAGTGTAGAGTACAGCCCTGTCACATAGTCTTTTTTTATATCGAGGATAATGGAATAAGCACTTATGTGCATTTTTACATCCAGTCCCCGTGTGTATGCGGTTTTGTAATTTCTGTCATCTGTTCCCACCGGCACACAATGGCCTACTCTTACGAAAAGCAGAACAGGATGTAACGTGTGCACAAGATATTCTGGGTGCGTTCGCACACGGGACCTCGGTTTATGGTCTCATCCAAAGGACTTTTGGGGAGAGTGGAGTCTGCACTGATGTTAACTCCAGGGGAAAATACCCCCTTGAACGGGAATCGAACCCGGGTCGTCAGATTGCAAACGCAATGTTCTAACACTAGGCTATCCCGTCCCCATAGTCTCAAAGCAGATGCTGTTCCATAGCAGCACTGTTGCATCATCGTCATTGTCATTGATCATCATGCCTAACACGCACGCTCAAAAGAAAAAAAGCTCACAAACACCCATATTCACCCAGCCCCTTGGCCCAGGCCAAAAGCTGTGTCAGTTATTGATATCAGCTAATTGCCAAGGCCTACACTAAAATGTTGTTATGTTGTAAAATGTTGTGTTGAGATTGCCTTCAGCCATGACAAGCTCTTAACATAACAACCTGCACTCTTCTTTTAAAGGAGAAAAAAATCCTCTGAAGTCGGATTATGGCTGCCTATTTGGCGAGGTACTTGAAAATAGTCATACACGCAAACTTCCATCCCGTGTGCTTCCTATCTCACAGTGATTCCCAGGTGGGATGAGTGAGTCAGAGTGCACGTTCTGGGTGACCCCCAGAGTGTAAAGCTGGGGAACGCACAACAACAACAACCCAGCCCCTTATTAATTTCTAACCTATGACAGCCCACACATAAACTGCTAAAAAAACCACACCCAAAAACCCAAGAAAAAACATCTCACAAACATCCATATTTGCATAGCCCCTTTTCATTTCTAACCTTAGAGAGGTGATACACCCACTGCTTTAAAAAAAAAAAGGAAAAAAAGCTCACAAACACCCATATTACCTGCACAGACCCTTTTCATTTCTAACCTATGAGAGGCGACACACAGACACTCAAAAACGCTTTTCGTAAGAGTAAGCCATTGTGTGCCGGTGGGAACAGATGACAGAATTTACAAAACCGCATACACAAGGGGATTGGATGTAAAAGAAAAGCACATGAATGCTTATTCCATCATCCATGATATAAAAGAATGAAAAAAGTAATAAAAACAAAGCTCACAAATACCCATATTCGCGCAACCCCTTTAAATTTCTGACCTTTGAGAGACCACACACACACACACACACACACACACGCACGCATGCACGCACGCACACTAAAATAAAAAGACAAACAGTTCACAAACACCCATATTTGCACAGTCCCTTTAACTTTCTAACCTATGGGTGGGCACACCCTCAAACAAAAATACGATCACAAACACCCATATTCGCACAGCTTCTTTTAATTTCTAACCTATGAGAGGTGACACATGCACGCTCAAAAAAACAACAACAAATTTTTAAAAGCTCACAAACACCCATATTCGCGCAGCTTCTTTTAATTTCTAACCTATGAGAGGGGACACACGCACACTAAAAAAACAACAACAAATAAAAAAGCTCACAAACACCCATATTCGCAAAACCCCTTTTAATCCTAACCTATGACAAGCAACATACCCATGCTAAAAATAACCCCAACAACCTGGCAAACACCCATATTCCCACAGCCCCTTTTAATTTCTGACCTATGAGAGGCAACACACCCACGCTAAAAAAAAAAGACAAAAAAGCTCACAACACATATTTACACACCCCCTTTTAATCCTTAACTATGAAAGGCAACAGACAAACGAACATTCCTTGTGCTTACGAATACCTAGATTCAGCCAGTCCACTGTCCCGTTGCTCTTTCTCTGTTTCTGGTCCATCGATTTGGAATGGCCTCCCTATCTCTCTTAGCCAAAGGCCTTCTTGTGACACTTTTAAATCTGGCCTCAAGACA
>CM054165.1:12248908-12261408 GCA_028751875.1 Rapana venosa
GATAGAATAGAGGGAATTCCTTGCACAGAATTTCCAGAAGGTGGGGATGTTAATTATACTGACAGGTCCCCTGCATCTCCAAAGGGGGGGACGGGATAGCCTAGTGGTTAGAACATTGCGCTCGCAATCTGACGACCCGTGTTCGATTCCCGTTCAAGGGGAAATTTTCCCCTGGAGTTAACACCAGTGCAGACTCCACTCTCCCCATAAGTCCTTCGGATGAGACTATAAACCGAGGCCCTGTGTGCAAACGCACGCAGAACATCTTGCGCACTCGGTAAATCCTGTTCCGTTTTTCGTAAGAGTAGGCCATTGTGTGCCGGTGGGAACAGATGACAAAATTTACAAAACCGCATACACAGGGGGACTGGATGTAAAAAAAAGCATATAAGTGCTTATTCCATTATCCTCGATATAAAAGAATAAAATTAAAATAAAACAAAAGGGAGACAATCAATCAATTAATCCATCAATCAAAGTTTTGATCAATTGATAAATTCACCCCAACTTGATCAATCAATTAATCAATCTATCCATCAATTAATCAATCAATTGATCGATCGATCATTCAATCTAATTATCTGTCAACCAGCCAACCAACCAACCAACCAGCCAGCCAACCAACCCCTCAACCAACCAACCAACCAACCAACTATCTACTTCATTAAAAACAATAGGACCACCCTTTCATTTTTAAAATTCCGACCAACAAATTCATTTAATGAACATCCTACGCTTTTGTATAGAACAGACGAAAGTTTTAGAAAACAAAACAAAAAATGTTAAGTGAAAACCTCACCCAGAAACTTATATGTGAATACGTTTACTATGTAACATTTTCACCAGTGTTACAAGTATTCCAACTTACAGCTAACAACAAAAAAGAAGCTCCAGAATAAGGCCTGTAACCGTTCACTCATTTTGGACATAAATCATTTTGTGTGTACAAAAGAAATGCTTTCCCCGTGGGGATGCCCGGGGGGAGGGGGGGGGGGAGGGTCCTGACAGTATAAATAGCATCCCCCCACCTTCTGGAAATTCTGTGCCAGGAATTCCCTCTTTTCTATTCCTCTGTTTCTGCCTATCCATGCTTGACTTATTCCTGTTTACGTTTACTTTCAATTTTTTTTTCTACATGTATGAAATTAGATTAAGGTGAATTTGCATGGAAAGTCCATCATCGATATTTTTTCATTCTTTATTTCTTTATATTATTCGCCATACTATGTATTGCACGTTAATTACTTTCGTTTTCGTTTTGCTTTGCTTTTTTCGCAGAGGGCTGGATGTAAAAAAGCTATTGTTATGCTTATTTTATAACCCTCTAGAAATAAAAATGTGTTCATTTGTTCATTGTTCATTGCCTTGTTCTACTTCTTATCACCACCTTCTTGTCTATTTTCTGCCTTCTTGGTCCTTCCTCCTGCCTTTTTTCCCCCCAGAAAGTCTCTAATGATAACAATTCTCTCCCTTGCCGAAGTCGGATGCGCCGGGCCTGATTTGTCAGGAGCTTAATGGCAGCACAACGCATTTTCGCTCATATGACAAGACAACATTAGTTGCTGTCTGAGCGTTCGACGACGACGACGACGACGACGACGACGACGAAGAAGAAGAAGAAGAAGAAGAAGAAGAAATTGAAGAAGAAATGGAATTTATATAGCGCTGTATCTTGCACAGACAAATCAAAGCGCTTGCAGAGCTTGCACTCAACTCATTCTTACAGTCATGCATCCAATAGCAAGTAATAGTTCTAACAAGTCCAAATGCACACACACACACACACACACACACACACACACACACACACACACACACACACACACACACACACACACACCACACAGAGGTTATACACTTTGGCAGGGTGATGGAATTTTTGGCTGTTGAAAACAGGGATGGCGAAGAAGAAGAAGAAGAAGAAGAAGAAGAGTCTTTATCCCCATTACAATTTTTTTTGTGTCAGTCAGGATTAACTACGGAAAGGAGAGGACCGCGAGGAGTGGAGGAAGCTGGTTACAAAATCTTTATTGGTGCCCCCATGGTCCACGGGACTACAGGATAGACGAAGGTGAAGGACTTTTCTTCCTTTTTTTTTTTTTGGTCCATCCTCAGCTTGATCTACAAGATTCACCGATAGTGAGATCTTTGCGTATGCGAACCTTTTAGTGCCCAGGATTAAGGTAGCCGCAATCAGTACTTTGGAGACGATGTCTAAACACGACACCAGTGTGCATGCAGTTCTGTCATCCGTTCCTACGGGCACAAATGGCCTACTTTTCCCGAAAAGCGGGACGGGTTGTTGTTGTTTTTTTAACGTGCGCGCAAGATGTTCTGTGTGCGTTTACACACGGGGCCTCGGTTTATAGTCTCATCTGGAGAACTTCTGGGGAGAGTGGAGTCGGCACTGACTTGAACGGGCGTCTCGGAGGTGGCTCGAACCCAGGCCGTGAAATCGCGAGCGCAACGCTCTGATCACAAAGTTATCTCCCTCTCGCCCCCCCCCTTCCCACATCCCCCACCTTAGGTAGTTAAATAATGATTGTTGTATCGATGTTTCTATAAATCAACTCATACTCTTGTCTGAAACTGTTTCATTTCCATCCTCAATATTTGCTTATTAACTATAATTGTTAACATGACTTTTTTCAGATGCATGGTGGTGGTGGTGGTGGTGGTGGTGGTGGTGGTGGTGGTGGTCTTTTAGCTCTGCGTTTTTCGTGCAAAAGATGGTCAAACGATTTTCTGGCTGGAGTAACGTCTAGAAGCTTCAGGAGCTATTCAGCAGCTCAAGGACGCCCGTCATAGAGAAATAAAATGGCTGCAGATGTCCTGTTGTCGTGACAGGTGTCAACATGCAATTTGACATGTTGTCATTGTCTGGATTTTCTATTTGGGGCTGGAAGTGGATTATTATTGATTTTAAGTACTTGCACAACAACACAAGATAAGCTCTCTCTCACACACACACACATTTATTCTCCTCCCCCACCCCCAACCCATCCACCCACAAACACACACCCTCCACCCCCCCCCCCCCCACCCACACACAAACCCCCCACACACACACTACCTGAAACTTCACTCCGTTAGCATCGCGCGTGTGGAAGTGGGGGATGGTCACCACTTGCTCTGGCAGAGCAGCAGACACCTTGAGCGAGGCCACGGCGCTCTTCACCTTCTGGTTCGCCGACTGACTGACGTCCAGAACGACCCTCCCCCTCCCCCTCTGATCCTCCTCCACCACGTTCCTCAGCCTGATATTCTCCAGCGTCACCTCCGCCACGCGAGTCACCATCTCGGAGACCTCCTCCTCCTTGATCTCGTTGAGCTTCCCTTGAGGAGGATCGCCGCGGTACATGGCGCCGCACATGGAGAAGTTCTCCTGAAAGGCTTTCCTCCACAGCTTCTGGGTCACGTCCTGAGCTCGGCTCAGCTTGGACCCGTGGTTGCGGTCGTTGACGGAGTCGTCGTGAGGGAAGGTGAGCCCTAGGAAGCCTTCCGTCTCCGCTTTGTAGAGCAGAGGATGCAGCATGTGGGTGTGCCACACGAGATCCGTGTCGTAGCACGGCACGATGAACTTGTCCGGGTGGCTCTGCTTCAAGCTCAGGAACTTGCGGTAGCGAGACGCGCTGTTGGCGAGGAACTTCTCATCGCGGTAGTGGGGCAAGCTCACCTGGTAGAAGAACACCTTCTGACGAGCAGCCGCTGCGAGGACGTCGTAAGAGATCTGAGAAGGTTTCTCTTGACCGTCCTCAAGGTTCTCGTGACTGAAATCGACCTCGAAAGGCTCCTGAGGGTACTCCAGCCTCCACAAGGCGGCCGAGGTCTTCAGCATCTCCTGGCGATCCTTCTGGGACACCAGCTTGTGGTCCACGATGGTCCCTACCAATCGGAGGCAATCCTCCTGGTAGGCTACGGGAGCCAGGAGATGGCAGTGCCAGAGCCACTCGATGTCCAGCGGTGCCGCCAGGGTCTGCTCGGGATGCTTGGCGGCTAGAGGCAGCCAGAGGAACTCGTAGCGCTTCAAGGCGCGCTGGAGAACTCGCGGGTTCTGGAGAGCCTGGGTGGAGGAGACGGTGCGGAGGAAGGCGACGTGGTGGAGAGCGAGCTGGGAGAGCGGGAGGGAGAAGCTGTCCGTCAGGGGGTTCTTGATCTGGCCTGCAGGGGAAAAAAGGGAAAGAAAAGGAAAGAAAGAAGAAATGGTTTTGTAGGAATTGAGGGAGTGTAGGGAGATGTTGTGGATGTGTGTGTGAGAAATGTGGGGTGGGGGGTGTTTTGTGGGGGGGGGGGGGGGAGGGGGGGGGTTGTTGTGTGGGGGATAGGGGGGTGGTTGTGTGTTTGTGTGTTGGGGGGGGGGTGTTGTTGTGGGGGGGAGGGAGGGGGTTGTGGTGGGGGGGGGGTTTGTTGTGTGTGTGTGTGTGGGGGGGGGGTGGAGGGAGGGGTTGTTTGTGTGTGTGTGTGTGTGGGTGGGGTGGGGGGAGGGTTGTGTGTGGGGGTGGGGTGGGGGGAGGGTTGTGGGGTGGGTGTGTGGTGTGTGGGGGGGTGTTGTTGGGGGGGGGAGGGAGGGGTTGTGGGGGGTGTTGGGGGGTTGTTGTGTGTGTGTGTGTGGGGGGGGGGGGGGTGGAGGGAGGGGGTTTGGTGTGGTGTGTGGGTGGGGGGGGTGGGGGGTTGTGTGGTGTGGTGTGGGGTGGGGTGGGGGGAGGTTGTGGGTGTGTCTGTGTGGGGGGGGGGGGGGGGGTTGGGGGGAGGTTGTGGTGTGGTGTGTGTGGTGTGTTGTATTTTTGTGTGTGTGTGTGGTGTGTGTGTGTGTGTGTGGTGTGTGTGTGTGTGTGTGTGTATGTGGTGTGTGTGTGTGTGTGGTGTGTGTTTTGGTGTGTGTGTGTGTGTGTGTGTGTATTTGTGATGGGGTGTGTGTTGTGTTGTATGTGTTTGTGGGTGGTGGTGGTGGTGGGGGTGTGTGTGTGTGTTTGTATTGTGTTGTGTTGTGTTGTTGTTATTGTGAGTGATTGTGTGTGTGGGTGTTGTGTTGTGTGTGTGTGAGGAGAGATAGTTGTGGTGGTTGTTTGTGTGTGTGTTGTGTGTCTGGGGTTTGTGTTGTGTTTTTTGTATTGTGTGTGTGTGTGTGTGGGGTGTGTGTGTATGAGTGCATTGCCCTGTCTTCCAGATTGTTGTTATGTTATTGTTATGTGTAATCAGTTTTGTTGATCAAATCTTTCTTTGCCTTTTTTCTACTTCATTTGATACACAGTTTCCTTGTTGCTTGTGTTCATCACAAACCTTTGCTTCCTTCAACCGGTCATGGAGATACAGTTCTTGCAGTAACACTTTAGTCAGACATAGATTCTTAGGTAAAGGTGTCCCATAACCTGTGTGGTCGTAGGGGAGCGAGGCGTCAGAGACCTCAGCTTCTCTAGGGGCCAGCATATTGAGGGCGGCGCCCATCTCCTCTCCCTCGCTGCTTTACCTTCCCTGACTCTAAAGAGGGCAGGTATCCATTTACAGCTGAGTGAAAATGGTGAATTGTACTGAAGCCAAGGCGCGCAATCGATCATTCATCCAGTTGGTAACCACGCTCGATGCTGCTTAGCCTTAGCTGGGGGAAAGGGAGTGCTCTGACCACTGCGCTGTCCGGTCCCCATGCATTACTTGCTGGGTATTTGACTGTTTTGACGACTCGGTGCACGTTCGTTAATAGCCATTAAGATAATTATATGTTTGGGACGGGATAGCTCAGTGGTCAGAGCACTCGCTTTTCCCCAAGCTAAGGTCAAGCAGCATCGAGCGTGGTTGCCAAATGGATGAGTGTCCGACTGCTTGCGCGCCTTGGCTTCAGTACAGTCCCCTCAGTTCACCCAGCTGCAAGTGGGTACCTGCCCTCTTTAGGGTCAGGGAAGGTTAAGCAGCGACAGACAGAGAGACAGAGAGACAGACAGACAGACAGGCAGACATGCGGGCAGACAGGCAGACAAACAGCGAAACAGACAGACAGACAGAGAGACAGACAAACAGTCATCCAAACAGACAGACAGACAAACAGAACGGCAGCCAGCCAACCAGCCAGCCATCAAATGGACAGAGTGATAGAGAGACAGACAGACAGAACAGAGAGACAGACACACAGGCAAACAGCCAAACAGACACACAGCCTGACAAACAGCCAAACAGGGAGACAGACTCACTGGGTTCAGCAGCATTGACCTCAAACAGGTGGGTCTGTGGCTTGGACATCTTTGTTCCTGTGGCCTTCATCTGTGTACACACACACACACACACACACCACACACACACACACACACACACACACACACACAAACACACACACACACACACACACACACACACACACACACACTGCACTGGTTTCATCTGTCTGTCTGTCTGTCTGTCTTGCTGTCTGTGTGGCTGGCTGTCTGTCTATCTGTCTGTCTGTTGTGTACATCTTTTCCTTCTGTGGACTTCACCTGTGTAATGCAGTGATCTCATCCTTTTTTATCTGTTTGTTGTCTGTCTGGCTGTCTGTTTTGTCTGCCTGTCTGGCTGGCTGGCTGTCTGTCTGTCTGTTTGGTTTGGACATCATTCTTTGTTCCTGTGGACTTCACCTGTGTGCTTTGATTGGTTTTTCAAGATATAGCGGTATATAAATTCCATTTATTTATTTAGTTAGTTATTATTATTATTACACACACTGCACCGGTATCATCCTTTCTGCCTGTTAGTCGTCTGTCTGTCTGTCTGTCTGTCTATCTGTCTGTCTGCCTGTCTGTCTGTCTGTCTGCCTGTCTGTTTGTCTGTCTGTTTGGTTGGGATATCTTTCTTCCTGTAGACCTGACCTGTGTACACACACTGCATTGGTTTCAAACTTTTCTATTTGTTAGTCATCTGCCTGTCTGTCTGTCTGTCTGCCTGCCTGTCTGTTTGTCTGTCTCTCTGTCTGAATGTCTGTCTATCTGGTTTAAATATCTTTCTTCCTGTGGACTTTAACCTGTGTACACACACTGCATTGGTTTCAACTGTCTGTCTGTTTGTCTGTCTGTCTGTCTGTCTACCAGGTGGGTCTGTGGTTTGGCATCTTTCGTCTTGTAGTTCACCTGTGTAGACATACTGCATTGGTTTTATCCTTTTCTATCTGTTAGTATGATACAGAGATCACATCACTAATGAAGAAGTGAAAACCAGAATCCAAAACGCCATCGGACCATATGAAGAGCTCCCGACTTCAGTAAAAAATCGCAAACTAAAGTGGTTCGGGCACGTCACACGAACATCTGGACTGGCCAAGACTGTCCTATAGGGAACAGCACAAGGTGGGAGACGAAGAGGCAGACAGAGAAAACGATGGGAAGACAGCATCAGAGAGTGGACTGGTAGCCTTGAGTGGAACAATTTGCTACGGAAAGCAGAGGACCGCAGGGAGTGGAGGAAGCTGGTTGCAAAATCTTCATTGAGGCCCCCACGAGTCACGGGATTAGGGATAGGTGAAGGTAAAGAAAGGATCTGTTAGTTGTCTGTATGTCTGTCTATCTACCTAGCTGCCTGTCTATCTATCTGTCTGTCTGTCTGTCTGACTGTCTGTCTGACTGCCTACCTCTGTCTGTGTATCTATCTACCTATCTACCTTTCTATTTAACTACATATCTATCTGTCTTTCTATTTACATATCTAGCTATATGTCTATCTACATAACTATCTATCTATGTACATGATATCTACATATCTATCTATCTGTATATCTACATATCTATCTATCTATCTATCTACATATGTATCCACATGATTATCTATTTTTCTATCTATCTACATATCTATCTATCTATCTATCTATCTATCTATCTATCTATCTATCTATCTATCTATCTATCTATCTACATATATAATTATCTATCTGTCTATCTATCTACGCGCGCACGTGTGCGTGTACGTATGTGTGTGTTTGAGCGTGCATACTACGTGAGTGTGTCCGTATGTGTGTGTGTATGTGTGTGTATGTGTGTGTTGTTGTTGTTGTTGCTTCGATTTTACGTCTGTTCACTCAAAGTGATATTAGACGATGGGAAGGGGAGGGGAGGGGACATTGATGTTGATGGTTTGTTCTGTGAAATTGGTATCTGTTGCTAAATATCGTAGGCAGTATACAGAAAAAGGCTAAGCAATGATAACAACAAATAAATACATAAGAAATGCTGATACGACTTATAACTATAACAAATATCCTGTATGACTGTTTATTAAAGATTTTGTTATACGAAACGCCAAATAGATATTTTTAAAATTATCTTATCCAAGGATTTTTCAGAAAAAGAAGGCAAGAATGGTTTTAGACTCTTACAATCAAAAATAAGATGAATGCTAGTAGTTTTCTCACGACACAAACATTTTATATTTTTGCAATATTTCGTAATAAAAAGCATACAGTTTTTTTCCGAAAAAATAAAGCGGTAGCCTTTCTTACCATGAAAAAACTTGTATAGGTCTCAGAGTGATTAATATCTCTTAAAACAGGGACAATGATTAAAGATCTGTCTGAAATGTGCTCCTTTTGATAATAAGCTCTTTTTTTAGCCCTGCTCCACGATGCCTCTTCTAGTAAATGATAGCCCTCTTGTAAAGATAATGGAACATGGAGTTCTACAGAATTCTCTCCATGCTTTGCACCTCTCTTTGCAGCTCTGTGTACAGGTGTGTGTGTGTGTGTGTGTGTGTGTGTGTGTGTGTGTGTGTGTGTGTGTGTGTGTGTGTGTGTGTGTGTGTGTGTGTGTGCGTGTGTGCACACGCACTCTTGTGTTCCCATTCCATTTGACGTCTTTTGACAAGTAATAGTTGACGGGCACTCCGTGTGTGTGTGTGTGTTTTTGTGTGTGTGTGTGTGTGTGTGTGTGTGTGTGTGTGTGTGTGTGTGTGTGTGTGTGGTGTGTGTGTTGTGTGTGAGAGACAGATACAGAGACAGTTATACATACGTATGTGCATGCGCACGAGCGCGCATACATACACACACGCACACACACTCTCTCTCTCTCTCGCACACACACACACACACACACACACTCACTCACACACGCACTCTCTCTCTCTCTCACTCACACACACACTCACTCACACACACACACACTCTCTATATATATTGTTCTTCATTTGTCTTGGCTGTTATTCTTGTCCTATATTAGTTATTGTCGCTGTTGTTGTTGTGTATGTATGTTGTGTTTGTTTGATTGTTTATTTCCTTGTTGTGGTTGTTCTTGTTGATTCATCTTTTTTTGTTGTTTTATTCAGTTGTTTGTATGGTTGAAGGTTTGTGTGATTCAGATTCAGATTCAGATTCAGATTCAGATTATTTTATTGCCATTTAAGTCATGTAGACTTATTTGACACAACAAAAACATCAACTATAATTATCTATTTTGGCTAAAAGTGATGTACACTAAAAACATGTTGTATTCTACTTCTCTTTCTCTCTTTTTTCAAAACACTCATACACATATCTGATGATATCTGCTTGATATATATCAACTGTGATTATGTCACTTAATTTATGTACACAGTTTTTGCGTTCTTTGTCTTTCGTTTTGATTTTTAATAACAAATTATTTCTGAGTTCATCATATAAAATGCATTCATCAAGTAAATGAAATTCATCTTCAATTGATGTGTGTGTGAGTGTGTGTGTATGTGTGTGTGATGGGGGGGGGGGGGGGGGGGGGGGGGGGGGGGAAGCAGTTGGTGTTTTTTTATTTTTTTATTTTTAATCTGTTTTGTCTTCTTTGTTTGGTTTGGTTTGGTTTTCTTTGTTGCTTGTTTGTTTGTGTTATGACGGATATTTTTTTTTCAAGATTTTTGAATTATTTGAATTGTATGGTTTAATATTTTTCTGATTTTTGTTTTGTTTTTAATTCCATATATGCATATGTTATTGTCTTTTCTTGTTTGAATTGTATAGTTTACCATATGTTAGGTTTTTTATTCTATGTCTGCATATACATTATCTTTTTTTCTCGCTTTTTTTCTTTAGATAGATGGCTTGATGAAAAAAAGCAAATGCACTGCTTATTCAATGTACCATCTGAAAATAAAAGTTTGACTTTGACTTTGATCTCTCACACACACACACACACACACACACACACACACACACACACACACACACACACACACACACACCACACACACACACACACACACACACACACACACACACACACACACCACACACACACACACACACACACACACCACACACACCTCTCTCTCTCTCTCACACACTCACTCACTCACTCTCTCTCTCTCTCTCTCTCTCACCCACTCACTCCCTCACACACACTCACATCAACACCACGCACTCACTCACACACACACACACACACTCACTCACTCACTCAATCAAACACACACTCTCTCTCTAACACACACTCACACACACACACAAGTCAAAGTCAAAGTCAAGTCAAAGTCGTGAAGGCGAAGGAAGGATCTGTTAGTTGTCTGTCTGTCTGATTGACTGACTGTCTGTCTGTCTGACTGTCTGTCTGTCTGCCTGCCTGCCTGTCTGTCTGTGTATCTATCTACCTACCTATCTAACTGCATATGTATCTGTCTGTGTATCTATCTATCTACATATCTATCTGTCTATCTACATGATATCTACATATCTATCTATCTATATATCTACATATCTACCTATCTACATGTCTATCTATCTATATATCTATCTATCTACATATATGATTATCTATCTTTCTATCTATCTACGCGCGCACGTGTGCGTGTACGTATGTGTGTGTTCGAGCATGCTTACTATGTGAGTGTGTCCGTATGGTGTGTGTGTGTGTGTGTGTGTGTGTGTGTGTGTGTGTGTGTGTGTGTGTGTGTGCTTGCTACATGCGTGTGTGTGTGTTGTTGCTGTTGACTTCAATTTTACGTCTGTTCACTTCTAGTGATATTAGACGAGGGAGAACAAATGGAAGGGTGGATGTCTTATTTTTAAAAAATCCCAAAAAACAACAACATGCTTTTACAAAAAAATCATATAAAGAAACTTAGCAATGCAACAGGAATTATAAAAAACATAAAAACAAGTCATTAACGTTAATGCAACTATAACAAATGTCCCAAGGGACTGCGAAAAAGACCTTTCACAATTTCAAATGCCAGTTTTAAATTATTGAATATGCTGGTACGGAAATTTTCAGAAAAATGGGGCATGAAAGGTTTTACACTCTGGCAATCAAAAAGTATATGAGTATTGGTGATATTCTCACCACATATACATTTACCATTTTTTGCTGAATTTGGTTATCAATGCATTTAGTTTCATTCTATAAAATAAAGCAGTAATTCTTCTTGACATAAAAACATTTACACAAGCTTTTGAATGGTTCACGACTGTTAAATTATAGGTATTAATTGCAGTTGTAGTTAAAAATCTCTCATTTTGCTGATTAGCTTCGGTGATCTTTCTCCATGATTTTTGTTCTAGTAAGCTGTACCCCTCTTTTAAGGATAAAGGTACATGCAAATCTATTGCATCCCGTCCATGTTTTGCACCTTTTTTTGCAGCTCTATCCGCCCACTCATTTGGACAGAATCCAGTATGTGAAGGCACCCAACAAAAATTCACACTTATGCCCTTTAATGTTAAGAGATGGATGACATGCTTAATTTCTAATATAATTTTCGAAGTTTTCTTATAACATGGGGATTTTAAAGCATACAATACCGACTCTGTGTATGTGTGTGTGTGTGTGTGTGTGTGTGTGTGGTGTGTGTGTGTGTGTGTGTGTGTGTGTGTGTTTGTGTGTGTGTGTGTGTGTGTGTGTGTCAAAGTCAAAGTCAAAGTCAAACTTCTATTTTCAAAGTCAAAGTCAAAGTCAAACTTCTATTTTCAAAGTCAAACTTTTATTTTCAGATGGTACATTGAATAAGCAGTGCATTTGCTTTTTTTCATCAAGCCATCTATCTAAAGAAAGAAAAAAAAGCGAGAAAATAAGATAATGTATATGCAGACATAGAATAAAAAACCTAATCTATGGTAAACTATACAAATCAAACAAAAAACCAATAACATATGCATATGTGGAATTAAAACAAAACAAAAAACCCAGAAAAATATAAGACCATACAATTCAAATCATTCAAAAATCTTGAAAAAATATCCGTCATAACACAAACAAACAAACAAACAAGCAAGTGTGTGTGTGTGTGTGTGTGTGTGTGTGTGTGTGTGTGTGTGTGTGTGTGTGTGTGTGTGTGTGTGTGTGTGTGTGTGTGTGTGTGTGTGTGTTGTTGTTGTTGTTGTTGTTGTTGTTGTTGCTTCGATTTTACGTCTGTTCACTCAAAGTGATTTTAGACGATGGGAAGGGGAGGGGGCATTGATGTTGATGGTTGTGTGCTGTGAAATTGGTGTCTGTTGCTAAATATCGTAGGCAGCATACAGAAAAAGGCTAAACAATGATAGCAACAAATAAATACATAAGAAATGCTAATACGACTTATAACAATAACAAATG
>CM054165.1:12268908-12273908 GCA_028751875.1 Rapana venosa
GGTATGTGTGTGTGTGTTATGGTGCGTGCGTGTGTTATGGTGTGTGTGTGTGTGTGTGTTGTGGTGTGTGTTAGTGTGTGTGGGTTATTGTGTGTGTGTGTGTGTGTGTGTGTGTGTGTGTGTGTGTGTGTGTGTAGTGTGTGTGTGTTTTGGTGGTGTGTGTGTGTGTGTGTTATGGTGGGTGTGTGTATGGTGTGTATGGTGTGTGTGTGTGTTGTGTGTTGTGTGTTGGTGTGTGTGTGTGTGTGTTTATGGTGAGTGTGTGTGTGTAATGGTGCGTGTGTGTGTGTTATGGTGTGCGTGTGTGCGTGTTCGTGCGTGCATACACTTCATCATAACCTTCACCACCTCTTACACCACCACAACTGTAACAAAGCTAACATCGAATAACAACACAACAGAAACAATAACAACACACATAACAACACACACACACAACTTACACACACTACACGCACATACACAACTCACACACACAACACAACATACCTACTCACACACAACTTACACACACCACACCGACACACAACTACACCACACACACACTACACATACACACACCACACACACATCTAACACAACTTACACACACACACACACACACACACACACACACACAACTACACCACACCACAACACACACCCACCACCCACACACACACACACAACACACACACACACCACACACACACACACACACACACACACACAACTACACACCACCCACCCACCACCCACCCCACACACACACACACACACACACAACACACACACACACACACACACACACACACACACACACACACACACACACACACAGAGAACCAAAATCACGAAACACTGTTATACTCACCAAATTCACAACAAACTGGAAATTCTTCACGAAAACATCCCTGCCAAAGACAAACCTTCTCATCACTAATTGCACACAGACTGCTAAGTACGTGAAGCTTAGGCCAATTAACTACATTCCCTCACTTCGTAAACAACTGAGCGACCTTGAAAACCTAGGACTCTGTCAAACGCCATTTTACCTATCAATTTTCAGAAGCCTTCTCTTCTCAGGCATGAACAAAGAATTGAAAGAGAGTCCTACTGGTATCACACTTAATGAGATAATTGGAAGGGGGGGGGGGGGGGGGGACCCAAAGATCACTAATACTCCTCTTAGATGTATCCACACAGAAATTAACCGAAAGATCACTAATACTCAGTTTTAACCACACATAAGTTAACTGTAGAAAGAAAGAAAGTGTCACACACACCACACACACAACACACACACACACACACACACACACACACACACTACACACCACACGCGAACTATTAGATAATAATCAACTTTTATTTACCTCTGTCAAGCTTTAAAAATTATTCTTACACAAATGCGCGAAATTTGATCCCTAACACACAAAAACAACAACAAAAACAACCCCCGAAACACCTAGATTTCTACACAACATTCGAAAACACCAATGAACTAACCAAATACTGTCTTCATCTAATATCACCAAGTGTAGATAGGCTTTAAATCGAACAACAACAACAACAACAAACAACGAAGTATTCATATGACACGAAGAACGATCCAATTCTTAAGACACTTTTCGACTATTATGTTTTGTCTACAATGTAATAGTCCAGAACATAAACTAAGCACACGAAAGCTCCAAACAGAATAGAATACAGAAGGGGAAAAAACGACGGTAGCTAAAAAACAGTCAACTGGATAGATGAAGTAGAAGTATGGTGCGAAATTGTACCCGCTTTACCAGTGTATCTGTGGAGTGTATTGTTACTTTTAGGTTTAGGTACTACTGCGCAACCTATGTTCAATACCCCCTTGAAGTCAGCCTGGGTGTGACGTCACCTGAAGTATCCACATTGTATATTTCTAACGTGTGTGTGTGTGTGTGTGTGTGTGTGTGTGTGTACATTTGAATTTGTTAAAACTGTTAATCGTGGTTGGTTGCATGTGTAGGGTGGGTTGAAGGGGAGGGCTTTGATTTGGTGTTTTTTTTCAAGATATAGGGTTATATAATTCCTTTATTATAGTTATTAGTATATTATTTTGTTGTTGTTGTTTTGTTTAGTTTTATTATTTTTATATTATTATTATATTATTAAATTATTATTATCATTGGCTTCCACTGGAAAACTTTATACATTAAGATGTTTTAAATTTTTTAATTCTTTTTTTATTCTTTTTTTTTTTTTTTTGGTGTGATTGCCTCATTTCTGAGCTTCATTTCTGGCCTATTGGTCTTTTTCTTCTTCATTGTCAAACGCCCAAAAAGCAACAACAAGATCTGATTGGATTGGATAGGCCGGTCATATGAGCGAAAATGCGTTTGCGTTGTAATGCTGTTTTAAGCGCCTGACAAGTCATGCGTGGCACTTCCGACTTCGTGTGAGAGAGAGAATTGTTATCTTTTCAGTCTTTCTGGGGGAAAACAAAGTCAGGAGAATGGACCAAGAAGGCAGAAAATAGACAAGAAGGAGGTGACAGTACGAAAAGGAACAAGGCAGAAACAAAGAGAGGGATAGAAAAGAGGGAATTCCTAGCGCAGAAGTGTTTGGGGAAACAAAAACTGAGGTCGCCATAATAATAATAATAATAATAATAATAATAAATGGAATTTATATAGGGCTGTATCTTGCACAGACAAATCAAAGCGCTTGTACTCAACTCCTTCTTAGACAGTCATGCAACCAATAGCAAGCAATAGTTCTAACAAATCCAAATGTACACACACACACACTTATACACTTTGGCAGGGTCATGGGATTTGGGGCTGTTGAAAAGCAATGAAACAGGAGAGGAAAATCTTAGGTTTGAAACGAATAATTTTGCCTTGAGGCCGGATTTAAAAGTGTCATAAGAAGACCTTTAGGGAAGAGAGATAGGGAGGCCATTCCAAATCGATGGACCAGAATCAGAGAAAGAGCGACGGCCAACGGTGGACTGGCTGAATCTAGGTATGAGACCAGAGCAACAAATACAACCGAATCAGAGGCAATGTTCTTTTATGGCATGATGATCAATGACGATGACGAGGATGACGTAATGCTGCTGCTGTAGAAAGTGGGCAAGCTTTGAGGCTACTTCACAGGGCTGTGCTCTAGGCTTCCTGTCAAAATTATATATCCCGGCATCAACCGGCCACACACACACACACACACGCGCACGCGCGCGCGCGCACGCACACACGCTCACACACAGCCACACACACCGCACACACACTCACATACACACACACATACACACACATACATATACACACATACACACCACACTACACACACATACACACACATACACACACATATACACACATACACACACATACACACACATATACACACATACACACACATACACACACACACACACACATACACACATACACACACATATACACACCGCACACACACACACACATACAAACACAAAGCTACACACACATACACACATACACACACACACATACACACATACACACACACAAACACACACCGCACACACACATACACACACCACACCGCACACACACGCACGCACGCACGCACACACACACACACATACACATACACACACACAGAGTGTTGGTCAGGTCATTAATTTAAGCAACACTCTCAAACTGGCATCTGTAAGGTGGACGAATGTCAACAGTGTGGCCCCAGTCTTACCTCTGAGCCCCACAGCACACTCACTCTGGATAAGAGCCAGTCAGTCATACAAAATCCCTATGACTCTAATGAGATTCGAACCCGTGACCTTCCAGTCAGTAACCCAAGGCGAATTGTACATGTATGTTATTTTTGCTTAAGTGCAGTTTTCAGTTTTTACCATGGACATTGAGGGGGCGGGAGAGCTCAGTGGTCAGAGCACTCGCTTTCCCCCCAAGCCAAGGTTAAGCAGCATCGAGCGTGGTTACCAAGTGGATGGGTGACCGTTTGCGCGCCTTGGCTTCAGTACTGTCCCCTAGTTCACCCAGTTGTAAATGGGTACCTGCCCTCTTTAGGGTCAGGGAAGGTAAAAGCAGCGAGGGAGAGGAGATGGGCGCCGCCCTCAATATACTGGCCCCCTAGAGAAGCTGAGGTCTCTGACGCCTCGCTCCCCTACGACCACCTAGGTTATGGGACACCTTTACCTTTACCACGTCAAACCTGAGCCACGTTGAGGGGGTGGAACATGGGCAGGGGAACAGACTGAGTCAATTGTATAATCTGCTGGCCTTTTCTTGCGACATACCCCGTTGTATACCCTAGTGCACTGTGTGTGTGTGACTGCGGCAGTGGTTCTGCTTCGGTGATTACAGTGTGTGTGTGCGTGTGTGTGTGTGTGCGTGTGTGTGTGTGTGTGTGATGATTTCTTTACAAAGGGCATGTCTTCCAAGAGACAATGGCCTCTGTGAAGAGATCATCTCTCTCTCTCTCTCTCTCTGTCTGTCTCTTTCTCTCTCTATTTCTCTCACTCTCTCTTTCTCTCTCTCTCTGTCTCTCTCTCTCTGTCTGTCTGTCTGTCTCTTTTCTCTCTCTATTTCTCTCACTCTCTCTCTCTCTGTCTCTGTCACACACACACACACACACACGCACACACACACACACGCACACACACACGGCAATTTGAAGAAAAATACTGTATTTGAGAGAGAGAGAGAGAGGAGAGAGAGAGAGAGAGAGAAAGTGCACGTGTATGTGTGTGTTTGTTTGTGTGCACAGCGGCATGTAAAAACAGAACAAACCCCCCTCAGGTTTGTTAGAATAGCTTTAAAAAAACAAAAACAAAAAAACAAACAAAAACCACCACAAAAACCCTACAGTCAATAAGCAATAAGCACACTTACACACACACACATACTCGCGTGCACGCACAAATAGCACAAAACGTAACAAAGTGAAGTTTACAGACAATATATTAGCATAGAACTCCCCCCCCCCCCCCCAAAAAAAAAAAAAAAAAGAAATAAAACGAAAAAATACTTTAAGGTCTA
>CM054165.1:12301408-12311408 GCA_028751875.1 Rapana venosa
ACACAATCTTTCACACAATGGCCAACTCTTCCACACAATCTTCCACACAATGGCCTACTCTTCCACACAATCTTCCACACTATGGCCTACTCTTCCACACAATCTTCCACACAATGGCCTACTCTTCCAGACAATGGCCTTCTCTTCCACACAATGGCCTACTCTTCCACACAATCTTCCACACAATGGCCAACTCTTCCACACAATCTTCCACACAATGGCCTACTCTTCCACACAATCTTCCACACTATGGCCTACTCTTCCAGACAATGGCCTTCTCTTCCAGACAATGGCCTTCTCTTCCACACACAATGGCCTTCTCTTCCACACAATGGCCTACTCTTCCACACACAATGGCCTTCTCTTCCACACAATGGCCTTCTCTTCCACACACAACGGTCTACTCTTCCACACAATGGCCTACTCTTCCACACAATCTTCCACACAATGGCCTACTCTTCCACACAATGGTATACTCTTCCACACAACGGCCTACTCTTCCACACAATCTTCCACACAATGGCCAACTCTTCCACACAATCTTCCACACAATGGCCTACTCTTCCACACAATCTTCCACACTATGGCCTACTCTTCCAGACAATGGCCTTCTCTTCCAGACAATGGCCTTCTCTTCCACACACAATGGCCTTCTCTTCCACACAATGGCCTACTCTTCCACACACAATGGCCTTCTCTTCCACACACAATGGCCTTCTCTTCCACACAATGGCCTACTCTTCCACACACAACGGCCTACTCTTCCACACTATGGCCTACTCTTCCACACAATCTTCCACACAATGGCCTTCTCTTCCACACAATCTTCCACACAATGGCCTACTCTTCCACACAATCTTCCACACAATGGCCCACTCTTCCACACAATGGCCCACTCTTCCACACAATGGCCTACTCTTGCACACAATCTTCCACACAATGGCCTACTCTCCCACACAATCTTCCACACAATGGCCTACTCTTCCACACATGACCAACTCTTCCACACGACGGCCTACTCTTCAACACAATGGCCTACTCTTCCACACAATGGCTTACTCTCCCACACAATCTTCCACACAATGGCCAACTCTTCCACACAATGGCCTACTCTTCCACACAATCTTCCACACAATGGCCTACTCTTCCACACAATCTTTCACACAATGGCCTACTCTTCCACACAACGGCCTACTCTTCCACACAATGGCCTACTTTTCCACACAATCTTTTACATAACGGCCTACTCTTCCACACAATGGCCTACTCTTCCACACAACGGCCTACTCTTCCACCCTATGGCCTACTCTTCCACACAATGGCCTACTCTTCTACACAACGGCCTACTCTTCCACACTATGGCCTACTCTTCCACACAATCTTCCACACAATGGCCTACTCTTCCACACAATCTTCCACACAATGGCCTACTCTTCCACACAATGGCCTACTCTTCCACACAACGGCCTACTCTTCCACACAATGGCCTACTTTTCCACACAATCTTTCACACAACGGCCTACTCTTCCACACAACGGCCTACTCTTCCACACAATGGCCTACTTTTCCACACAATCTTTCACACAACGGCCTACTCTTCCATACAATGGCCTACTCTTCCACACAACGGCCTACTCTTCCACACAATCTTTCACACAATGGCCTACTCTTCCACACAACGGCCTACTCTTTCACACAATGGCCTACTTTTCCACACAATCTTTTACACAACGGCCTACTCTTCCACACAATGGCCTACTCTTCCACACAACGGCCTACTCTTCCACACAATCTTTCACACAATGGCCTACTCTTCCACACAATGGCCTACTCTTCCCATAAGCGGAACAAGATTTTTAACGTGTGCCCAAGATGTTCTGCGTGCGTTCTTTGCCCGTAGGGTCTCGGTTTATAAAGTCTCATCCCAAAAACTTTGACATTTAGTTCGATTTTTTTTTAATCGTCACAAACTTGGGAAGAAAGAGCGAGGCTGTGGGAATGGAACCCAAAACCTCACAGGTTTACTTGTTAGGCTGGCGAAGGTCTTAACCATCCTGCCACCCCCCCTTCTTAGTTCTTGTGTTAAGTCTGGCATCACCTAGAATGGAGAGATGAATGAATGGCGGACGGGATAGCCTGGTGGTTAGAGTGATGCGCTCGTGATCTACTGACCCGGGTTCGAATCTCGTTTAAGAGGATTTTTTCCTCTAGAGTTAACATCAGTGCCGACTCCACTCCCCCCAAAAGTCCTTCGGATGAGACTATGAATCGAGGCCCCGTAAGCGAACGCACGCAGAACATCTTGGGCACACGTTAAAACCCGTTCCGCTTTTCGGAAGAGCAAGCCAGTGTGTGCTGATGGGGAACGGATTACAAAAAATTTACAAAACTGCTTACACACGGGGACTAGATGTAAAAAGAAAGCACATACACAGAGTGCAAATCCAACATAACTCAGTCAAGGGCCCAGTGCTGAAACCAGCCCTTTCCTTTTACCAAGTCCAAGCACGGTCAGTTTACTGCTATGATTAGCACAAGCTGGGATGGAATGGATAGCAGCTAAGAGAGAGGAGCTGAAAGTGGGGGACACTGACAGCTGTGATACATGAATGCTTATTCCATTATCCTCAAAATAAACGAATGAAATAAGAGTACAGCCCTGTCAAGTAGTCTCAAAGCATATGCACTTCCATAGCAGCAGCATTACGTCATCCTCATTGTCATTGATCATCATGCAAAATAAAAATTGCCTCTGATTTGGTGGTCCTCGTTGTTCTGGTCTCATGGTGACCTCAGATTCGGTTTTCCCATCACTCTGTGCCTGTGGTGAGTTTGTGTCAAAGCCTTTGGGGTTGGAGGTTCGTGGGGGACGGTCTTTGGAGGGACGTTGTGGTGGTTGCCACCTCGGGTGGGCAACTCACTCGGTCTGGCTCCACGACTGAGCTAATGCTGTAGTTAGTAGGGGGGTTAGTAGGTGGTGTCCTGCGTATGTTAGCTCAGAACAGGCACCACTGAACACCACCAAAGTGACCCAGCAGCAGTGCAGGGCCCCTCTGGCTGGTGGCCCCACGGCAGTCTAATATTGATGGGCTCCCTGTGGACTTCCGACCCTGAGGATGAGACATAAGGAATCTGGGCATGGCTGTGGCAGGGAGATTGAAATGAGCGGCGTAGAAACAGCAGGACGGGGGACGTCACAGGAAAAAAAAAGAAAGAATAAAATAAATTTAAAAAAATTTTAAAAAGAGACTTTCAATGAAGACAAAAAAAATCCACACACACACACACACAACATACACACACACACACACATACAACACACGCACACCACACACAACACACACACACCACACACACACGCACACACACACACAACACACACACACGCACACACACACACACAACCCACACACACCACACACCACACACAACACACAACACACACACACCACACACACACACACACGCACACACACACACAACACACACACACACACACATACACATACACAACACACACACCACACACACACACACATACACACAACACACACACACGCACACACACACACACCACACACACACACACACACACACACCACACTAACACACACACGCACACACACACATACACACACACACCACACACACACACACCACACACACAACATACACACACACACACACACAACACAACACAACACAATCTCAAAACAGACAAGACAGACCCTCCGCCTCCAGCTGCTATGAAGAGCTGGGCAGCATCGTGCGACGATGTCCCCATGGTCTGGGCATACTCCGGCAAGTGGATGTAGGCCCCGCCTTGATGCATACAGTTGACCAGCGAGCTGACGCAGTGCAGGACAAAGGCTCTGTTGGTCAGCACTGGCCGGTAGGTCAGCCACACCCTCTGACCCCCTGACCGCAAGCCTGACCAGAAACAGGGGCCGTCCCTGTCCCTCCGAGGATGACAGGGAGAGGATTGCTCGTCTTCTGACGACCCCAGTTTCGCTTCGGGGCGTGCTTTTTCTGAAGGCCAGTCTGTGGCGAAGGTGGTGTCTTTTACTGCGTTGATCAATGGCGTTGTGGGTTCTTCCTTGTCCGAGTTCAAAACGCTGGATATGTCTGTGTGTGTGGTGGTGGTAGTATTATGATTCTTCTTCTTCTGAGCGCTAACTGTGACGGGTTGGTCGTTGTGAGCGTCATCAAAGTTGGACATCATTTCTACGTGTGTGGTATTGTCATCTCGATTGTGAACGGTGACGGGTGTGTCATTGTCATCTTCAAAGTTGGGCATTTCTACGCGAGTAGTATCATCTCGCTCGTTCACTTTGACAGCAGGTGTGTCATGATCTGATTTGAAGTTGGTCATTTCTATGTTAACATCGTGAACTGGGGCAGAGTTTTGTTGTTGGTGGTGGTGGTGGCGGTGGGGGTGGTAGTCATTCTGATGTCCACAGCCTTCACGCTTTCTATCGAAATCATCTCCTTCAGGATACTGGGCAGGACACGTACAATCGCTTTTACTTTCGTGTTCAGAATCCAAACCTTGATTCGGGGTCGTGGCTTGTGCTACACCTCGCGTGGAGGGGAGGGCCGAATCACCCCGGCACTCACCCACTTTTTCCCCCCCTCCCCCCTTTTCCCTTCTCCTCCCCCCTTCCCCTCCTCCTTCCCCCTTTTCCCCCCCCCCCCCCAAAAAAAAAAAACCCCCCCTCCCCTCCCCCCCCCCCCTCCCCCCCCCCTCCCCCTCCTCCCCCCCTCCCCCCCCCCCCCCCCCCCCCCCTTTTTCCCCTTTCCTCCGGCTCCCCCTTCCCCTCCCTCCTCCTCCCCCCCCTCCCCCCCCTTTTTCCCCCCCCCTCCTCCCCCCCTCCCCTCCCCCTCCCTCCTTCTCCTCCTCCCCCCCACCCCCCCTCCCCTTTCCCCCCCCCCCCCCCCCCCCCCCTCCCCCCCCCTCCTCCTCCCCCTTTCCCCCCCCCCCCCCCTCCCCCCCCATCCCCCTCCCCCCTTTCCCCCCCTCCACCCCCCCCCCTTTCCTCCCACCCATCTTTCTCCCTTTTTGGGACGCTTCCAACAAACGACAACGGACCGAGCCTCCTCCCCCTCCTCCTCTCCCCTCCCCCACCCTCCTCCCCCCCCTCCTCCTCCTCCTCTTCCCCTCCTCCTTTACCCCTCTTCCTCCCCATCCCCTCCCCCTTCCTCCTCCCTTCCTCCTCCTCCTCCCCTCCCCCTCCCTTCCCCTTCCTCCTCCTCCCCCCCTTCCCCCCCCCTCGTCTCGTCATCACATCTTCCTTTGGGTTTCTGGGGAAAAGGGCGGCGATTTTCCAAGAAGCCCGGTTTTCCGGTCCCACGCTCCACGAGGGGGGTCTGAAGACACCCCGGGTGACGCAGTGGGGGCAGGCAAAAGGGGGCCAGCAAGAGGAAGCCCCCCAGACACCCCGTAAAGGCAAACCAGCGGGGGGATGAGAAAGGGGTTCCGCACAGGTTTCCCACTGCCGCTGTCGCGCAAAGCCAGGCCTGTAAAGGGGTTTTTTTGTGGTTTTGGGGTGTTGGGGTCATGTTGTGGGGGTGTTGTGTGTTTGGGGGGTGGGTGTGTTGGGGGGTGGTTGGGGTTGGGGTGGTTGTGGGGGGGTGTGGTGGGGTTGGGGGGTGGTGGGGTGGGGGGGGTGTTTTTGGGTGGGGGGTTATTTTGGGGTTTTGGGGTTTGGGGGTTTGGGTTGGGTGTGGCTGGGTGGGGTGTGGATGGGGTGTGGGTGGGTGTGGTTGTGGTGGGTGTTGTGGTGTGGTGTTGTTGGGGCGTTTGTGGATTAGGTAAGTTGTGGTGTGGTGTGGTTGGGTTGTGGTGTGTGTGGTGTGGGGGGGGGGGTGGTGGGTGTGGGTGGGTTGTGGTGTGGTGGTGTGTGTGGTGTTGTGTGGTGTGGTGTTTGTGGTATGTGTGGGGTGTTGGGCGTTTGTGGTTGTTGTAGTTGTGGTTGGGTGTGGTTTGTTGTGGTGTGTTGGTGTAGGTGGTGTGGGGTGGTTGTGGTGTGTTGTGGTGTGATGGGTTGTGTGGGTTGTGGTGGTTGTGGTTGTAGTGTGTGTGGGGTGGGTTGTGGTGTTGTTGTGGTTGTGGTGGTGGTTGTGGTGGTGGGTGGGGTGGTGTTTGTGGGGTGGGGGTGGGGTTTTGGTGTGGTGTGTGGTGTGGGGTGTGGGGTGGTGGTGGGGTGTGGTGTGGTGTGTGTGGTGTGGTTTGTGTGTGGTGTGTGTTGTGTGGATGGGTGGGGTGGGGTAGTTGGGTTGTGGGGTGTGGTGTGGTGTGGTGGGTGTGGGGTTGGGTGTGGGGGGGGTAGTGGTGGTTGTGGGTGTGGTGGGGTGTGGTTGTGGTTGTGGTGTGGTGTGGGGTGGGGGTGGGGGTGTGGTGTGGTGTGGTGGTGTGGGGTGTGTGTGGGGTGGGGGTGTGGTGGGTGTGGTGTGGTGTGGTGGGTGGTTGTGGTGTGGTGTGGGTTGGGTGTGGTGTGGTGTGTTTGTGGTGGGGTGGGGTTGGTGTGGTGGGTGTGTTTGTGGTGTGTTTGGTGTGGTGGGGTGTGGTGTGGGGGGTGGGGTGTGGTGTGGTTGGTTGTGGTGTGGTGTGGTGGGGTGTGGTGTGGTGTGGTGTGTGGGTGGGTGTGGGTGGGGTGGTTGTGGGTGTGGTGTGGTGTGGTGTGGTGTGGGTGGTGTGGTGGGGTGGTTGTGTGGTGTGGTGTGTTGGTGGTATGGTGTGGTGTGTTGTGGTTGGTGTGGTTGGTGGGTGGGGTGTGGTGTGGTGGTGGTGTGGTGTGGTGTGGTGTGGGGGTGGGGTGTGGTGTGGTTGTGGTGGGGTGGGGTGGGGTGTGGTTGTGGTGGGTGGTGGGTTTGTGTGGTGTGGGAGGTGTTGTGGTGTGTGGTGTGGTGGTTTGTTGGTTGTGGGTGTGGGGTGGGGTGTGGGTGGGTGTGGGTGGGGTGGGGTGTTTGTGGTGGTTGGGGTGGGTGTGTGGTGTTGGTTGTGGTGTGGTGTGGTTGTGGTGGGGGTGTTGTGTGGTGTGGGTTGTGGTGTGGGGTGTGGGGTGGGGTGTGGTGGGGTTGTGTGGTGTGGGGTGGGGTGGGGTGTGGTTGTGGGTTGGTGGTGTGGGTGGGGGGGGGTGTGGGGGTGGGTGGGTGGTGGGGTGGTGGTGGGGTGTGGTGGTGTGGGGGTGGGGTGTGGGGTGTGGTGTGGTGGGGTGTGGTTGTGGGTGTGTGGGGTGGGTGTGGGTGGTGGTTTGTGGTGTGTTGTGGTGTGTTGTGGTGTGTTTGTGGTGTGGTGTGGTGGGTGGGGTGGGGGTGGGGTGGGGTGTGGGTGTGTTGGGTGTGGTGTGGGTGGGGTTTGTGGTGGGGTGGGGGTGTGGTGTGGTGGGTGGGGTGGGTGGGGTGTTGTGGTGAGGTGTGGTGTGGTGTGGTGTGGTGTGGTGTGTGTGTTTTGTGTTGTGGTGTGTTGTGTTGTTTTGGTGTTGTTACATTACACCATATGATATGATATTGTATTGTTTTGTTTTGTTTTGCTTGAAATGATACGATATGATATGATATGACATTATATCATAGTTGTTATATCATATCATACCTTATATTTTATTATATCATATTATATTATATCATAATACGTTATACTATAACATATCATATTATATTACATCATATGATATGATATGATAATGGTATGACATTATATCATAATGATATCATATTATATCATGTCATACCATATCATATCATATTATCTTATATTATATTATATTGAATTGTATTGTATTGCATTATATTATATTATACTATATCATGTCATATCATATCATATTTATTATCTTATTTATATTATATTTAGTGTATTATATTATATTTATTGTATTACATTAAATTATACTATATTATATTGTATTGTATTATATTATATCATCATATTATATGATATTATATGATATGATATGATAATACATTACATTACATTGTATTGTATTGTATTATATTGCATTGCACAAGGGGGAGGGATACCTCAGTGGTCAGAGCACTCGCTTTCCCCAGCTAAGGTTACGCAGCACTGAGCGTGGTTACCAGTTGGATGGGTGACCGTTTGAGCGCCTTGGCTTCAGTATAGTCCCCTAGGTCACCCAGCTGTAAATGGGTACCTGCCCTCTTTAGGGTCTGGGAAGGTAAATAAACAAGGGAGAGGAGATGGGCGCCGCCCTCAATATGCTGGCCCCTAGAGAAACTGAGGACTCTGACGCCTCGCTCCCCTATGACCACCTTTACCTTTATTGTATTGACCGTTAACTTTGATAGCAAGTGTGTCATGACCTGATTTGAAGTTGGTCATTTCTATAGTAACATCGTGAACGGGAGCAGAGTTTTATTGTTGGTGGTGGAGGGGGTGGGGGACACCTTTACCTTTATTGTATTGTGTTATGTTATATCATATATCATATCTTATCATATATTATATTACATTATATTATATCATATATATTATATTACATTATAGCAATGGTTTGTGTGGAGGACAGGTGTGGGTGTGTGTGTGTGTGTGTGTGTTGTGTGTGTTTGTGTGTGTGTGTGTGTTTGTGTGTGTGTCTGTGTGTGTGTTTGTGTGTGTGTGTGTGTGTGTGTGTGTGTGTGTCCGTCCGTGACTGTGTCTGTCTCTCTGTGTGTCTGTGTGTCTGTGTATGAGATTTTTTTCTTTTTTTCTTTTGAGATAATGGAATAAATATCCATGTGCTTTTTTTATATCTAGTCCCCGTGTGTATGCAGTTTTGTCACTTTTGTCATCCGTTCCCACGGTATGTCAGGAGTGTGGTGGTGGTGGTGGTGGTGGTGGTGGTGGTGGTGGTGATGGTGGTGGTGGTGTGTAATGGGGGTGGTGGTGATGAGGATGTTACTGATGATGATTATGATGATGATGGTGGTGGTGGTGAAGATGATGATGATGATGATGATGATGATGATGGTGGTGTGGTGGTGTGGTGTGGGGTCGTGGTGGTGGTGGTGGTGGTGGTGTGTGTGTGTTGTGTGTGTGTGTGAGAGAGAGAGAGAGAGAGAGGAGAGAGAGAGAGAGAGAGAGAGAGAGAGAGAGAGAGAGAGAGAGAGAGAGAGAGAGAGAGTGTGTGGTGTGTGTATGTGTGTTTTATTTATTCCTTTTATATCGAGGATAATGGAATAAGCACTCATGTGTTTTTTTACATCCAGTCCCCGTGTGTATGCGGTTTTGTAAATTTTGTCATCTGTTTTCTGTGTGTGTGTGTGTGTGTGTGGTGTGTGTGTGTGTGTGTGTGTGTGTGTGTGTGTGTGTGTGTGTGTGTGTGATAGAGAGAGACAGACAGACAGAGAGAACAGAGAGACAGACATACAGAGAGAGAGACAGACAGACACAGACAGACACACACACACACACACACACACAAACACACACACACACACACACACACCACACACACACACACACACACACACACAGACAGTACAGACAGACATATTTATTAATTAATTTAATTCTTTATTCTTTTATATCGAGGATAATGGAATAAGCACTAATGTGCTTTTTTACAGACAGACAGAGAGAGGAGAATACCTGAAGCCAAGGCGAGGAGTTTGTGGAAGTAGTAGCCTACGCAGATGACAGTGGGAGTGTAGGATAACGCGGCACCCAGTCCTGAAACCACACTGAACAGTGAACATTGATCATGCTGGCCTTGCTCCGTCGTCTGAAAGTAGCGTGTGGTGTACAGGTGCACAACGATGACCATGACAGTAACAAGAATACTTCAACAATAACAATTTAAAAAAAATATTGATGATGATGATGATGATGATGACAACAATACTACTGCTGCTGCTGGTGCTGCTGTTGCTACTACTGATGATGATGATGATGATGATGATGATGATGATGATGATGATGATGATGGTGGTGGTGGTGGTGGTGGTGGTGGTGGTGGTGGTGGTGGTGGTGGTGGTGACAGTGATGATGATGAGGAGG
>CM054165.1:12316408-12333908 GCA_028751875.1 Rapana venosa
TATAACTATCACTAACAGTGAACAGACGTTGAAATATACACAACACAAACTAACCAACCAAAAACCAAAAACACAAAAAAAACACTAATAATAATAATAAATGGAATTTATATAGCGCTGTATCTTGCACAGACAAATCAAAGCGCTTGCACTCAACTCATTCTTACGCAGTAAGCAAGTAACAGTTCCAACAAGTCCAAATGCACACACACACACACACACACACACACACACACACAGGCCACGCACACTGGCAGGGTGATGGAGTCTGTTGGCTGTTGAAAAGCAGGGACAGCTATGAAATGAAACAGGAGAGGAAAATCTTAGGTTTGAAACAAGTATGTCTTGAGGCCAGATTTAAAAGTGTCACAAGGCCTTTGGCGAAGAGAGATAGGGAGGCCATTCCAAATCGATGGACCAAAAACAGAGAAAGAGCAACAGCCCATGGTGGACTGGCTGAATCTAGGTATTCGAAAGCACAAGGAATCTGCAGCAGAGCGGAGGGAACGAGAAGGGGTGTACAGATGGAGACATTCACAGAGGTAGGAGGGTGCTGTTTGGTGGAGACATTTGTAACAGAGGGTACTAGCACCCAGCTCAACCCAAAACCAAACAGCCCCCCACCCCCACCCCCAGCTCACCCCCGAGGTCCATGACGGCAGCGTACAAGGCTCCTACCCAGGCTGTGGCCGTGTTGGAGGCCTGGTACTTGTGGAGGAGCTCCGCGTGCATGACGCCCACAAAGTAGCGCTGAATGCCCACCACGACAAAGCCAGCCATTGAGCCACCGAGGACAACCCAGGCCCAGCCTCTGTCCATGTGTCCGTGTGTCATGCTGGGATTTGGTGTGTGGGGGGGGGGGGTGAGGGGGGGGGTGAGGGGGGGTTGGGGGTTGGAGGGGGGTTGGGGGTAGGGGGGGGTGGGGGGGAGTGGGGGGGTGGGAGGTGGGGGTGGTGGGGGGTGGTGGGGTAGGGGGGGTGGGGGGTGTTGGGGGTGTGGGGGGGTGGGGGTGGGGGGTGGGGGGGTGGAGGTGGGGGTGTGGGGGGGGGGTGGTGGGTGGGGTGGTGGGGGTGGGGGGGGGGGTAGGGTGTGGGGGGGGGTGTGGGTGTCTGTTTGAGTTGGTGGTGGTGGTGGTGGTGGTGGTGGTGGTGGTGGTGGTGGTAGGCTTCAAGTGTGTGTATGGATGTGGGGGGTATGTGTGTGTGGGGGGGGGTGGGGGTGGGGGTGTGGGGGGGTGTGGTTGGGGGGGGGGGGGGGGGGGTGTTGTGTGTTGTGTGTGTGTGTGGTTTGAGTTGGTGGTGGTGGTGGGCTTCAGGTGTGTGTGTGTGTGTGTGTGGGGGGGGGGTGTTGTGTGTGTGTGTGTTTGGTGGTGGTGGTGGTGGTGGTGGTGGTGGGCTTCAGGTGTCTGTGTGTGTGATGGTGTGGGTGTGTGTGTGTGGGGTGTGTGGTGTGTGGGGGTGGGGGTGGTGTGGGTGGGGGGAGGGTGTGGGGGTGTGGGTGGGTGGATGTGTGTGTGGGGGGTGTGGGGGTGTTGTGAATGTGTGTTTGTGGGGGGTGGGGTGGGTGTGGTGTGGGTGAGTGTGTGTGGGGGGGGGGTGTGTGGGTGTTATTTTTTTGGGGGGAGAGAGGTTAGGTAGGTATACCTGTTAGGAAAATAGAAGAGAATGAATGAGTCAAGTCAAGTCAAAAACACTTTAAACATCCCATAAAGGGCAAATACAATACTGATAGTGAGAGATACATTGGCACATTGATACGAATCATAATTTCGAAAGACAAAAGAAAGCTACATTTTGCATTGGTCTAAACTATCCAAGATAACTTCAAATAGAAAAATATCACACACACGCACACACACGCGCACGCACGCACACACACAAGCACACATTCGCACACACACACACACACACACACACACACACACACACACACACACACGCACGCACACACATACATACACTCCAATATAGGAATAGAATGTTATAAAAAACCAATGACTGGAAGACTGGAAAAGGCATTTAAACTTTTAGATAGATAGATAGATAGATAGATAGATAGATAGATAGATAGATAGATGAGAGATAGATAGATAGATAGATAGATAGATAAATAGATAGATAGATAGATAGATAGATAGATAGATAGATAGATAGATAGATAGATAGGTAGGTAGGTAGGTAGGTAGGTGGATGGATGGATGGATGGATGGATGGATGGATGGATGGATGGATGGATGGATGGATGGATAGATAGATAGATGATAGATAGATAGATAGATAGATAGATAGATAGATAGATAGATAGATAGATAGATAGATAGATATCAGGCAGGGGATTTTTCTAACAACAACAAAAAGGACATTTTCAACAAAAATGGAAAAAAAAATGTAAAAATCATAAAAAAGAGAAAAACCAGATCGGCACTTGTGGCAGAAGGAATAAAAATAAATCTCCCGAAGTCAGAATGCTGCTACCTTAATGGTGGTTGTTGGGTGGGGAGGGGGGGTGGGTGCAAAAACTGATCACATACGGCAAAAAAATATCACCATTGGTGAACCTCAGAGCTCTAGCTATAGCATAGCATAGCACGAGGAACGTAAAATAAAAATGAAAGAAAGAATGACGATGACAGGAAGGACAGGAGAAGGGAAGGAAGGAAGGAAGGAAGGCAGGAAGTAAGGAAGCAAGGAAGGAAGGAAGGAAGGAAGACAGGCAAGCAGGCAGGAAGGAAGGATGGAAGGAAGGAAGGAAGGAAAGAAGGAAGGAAGGCAGGAAGGAAGGAAGGATGGAAGGGAGGAAGGCAGGAAGGAAGGAAGACAGGAAGGCAGGAAGGAAGGAAGGAAGGAAGGCAGGAAGGAAGGAAGACAGGAAGGCAGGAAGGAAGGAAGGAAGGAAAGAAGGAAGGCAGGAAGAAAGGAAGGCAGGAAGGAAAGAAGGCAGGAAGGAAGAAAGGCAGGAAGGCAGGAAGGAAGGAAGGAAGGCAGGAAGGAAGGAAGAAAGGAAGGCAGGAAGGAAAGAAGGAAGGAAGGAAGAAAGGCAGGAAGGCAGGAAGGAAGGAAGGAAGGCAGGAAGGAAGGAAGAAAGGAAGGAAGGAAGGAAAGGAGGAAGGAAGGAAGAAAGGAAGGCAGGAAGGAAAGAAGGAAGGAAGAAGGATGGAAGGAAGGAAGGAGGGAGGAAGGGAGGAAGGCAGGAAGGAAGGAAGGCAGGAAGGAAGAAGAAAGGCAGGAAGGAAGAAGGCAGGAGGAAGGAAGGAAGCAGGAAGGAAGGAAGAAAGGCAGGAAGAAGGAAGACAGGAAGGCAGGAAGGAAGAAAGGCAGGAAGGCAGGAGGCAGGAAGGAAGACAGGAAGGAGGAAGGAAGGCAGGAAGGGAAGGGGGTGGATGGTGGAGGAGGAAGAGGAATCTGGAGAACAGAGAAAGGATGAATGGATGAAAGGAAATAAGCAATGTATAAATGAGGGATGGATGGATGTACGGAGGGATGGATGGATGGGATGTACGGAGGGATGGATGGATGTACGGAGGGATGGATGGATGGATGTACGGAGGATGGATGGATGGATGTACGGAGGGATGGATGGATGGATGTACGGAGGGATGGATGGATGTACGGAGGGATGGATGGATGTACGGAGGGATGGATGGATGGATGTACGGAGGGATGGATGGATGGATGTACGGAGGGATGGATGGATGTACGGAGGGAGGGATGGATGGACGGAGGGAAAGATGGATGAGTGTACGGATAGAGGGATGGGTGGATGTCCGGATGGAGGGAGGGATGTACGGAGGGAGGGAGGGATGTACGGAGGGATGGAGGGAAGGATTGATGTACTGATGGAGGGAGGGATGGACGGAACGAGGGAGGAAAGGATTGGATGTACGGGGGATGGAGGGATGGATGGAGGGAGGGGAGGGATGGGATGGGAGGAGATGATGTGGAGGGATGGATGGATGGATGGAGGAGGATGGATGGATTGGATGGATGGATGGATGGATGGATGGATGGATATTTAATACGCAAGGGTAAATATTCTGGTTCAAGTTTAGTCTTACTTTCTATCCCTGTAAATATACAGACTTCAAAATATGAGAGACACAGACACAGACAGACAGACAAATACACAGATAGACAGGGACAGAAAGACAGATCGAAGAATTGCGAAGAATTGCCAAGAAGAAAAAAGAAGAGAAGAAGAAGAAGAAGAAGAAGAAGAAGGAAGAGAGAAGAAGAAGAAGAAGTAGAGAAGAAGAAGAAGAAGAAGAATTGTGAAAAATTGTGAAGAATTGCGAAGAAGAAGAAGAAGAAGAGGAGGAGGAGGAGGAGGAGGAAGTAAGAATTGCGAAGAATGCAATAAAGAAGCAGAAGAAGAATGCAATAAAGAAGAAGAAGAAGAAGAAAGAAAGAAGAAGAAGAAAAGAAGAAGAAGAAGAAGAAGAAGAAGAAGAAACAACAACAACAACAACAACAACAACAACAACAACAACACAACAAGAGAAAAGATAGAGAAAATAACCCCCCAAAAAAAACAAAAAAAATTTTGACAGATGGCAAAGAACATAATAAAAAACCAATACCCTCACAGAGCCCTCCACAAGAAAAATGAACATGTTTTTTTTTCTAGTCACACACCAGAGTTTTTTAAAATATGTCCCAGTAATACCACTGATGTCACTGTGGGTGACATATTTACTGACCTAGATCAGGAACTAAAATCCACCAAGCGGGAAGCAGCCCATGAATAGCAACACAATACACTGCATTCATAGCTATACCACAGCGCCAACAGGCCAAAGAAATTATCAGAGCGTGAACTTTTCTGCACACTCGTACAAGGCAAAGGTGTTTCCATAACCAATGTGGTGGTAAGGGAGCGAGGCGTCAGAGACCTCACTTCTCCAGGGACCAGCATATTGAGGGCTGCGCCCATCTCCTCTCCCTCGCTGCTAGACATTCCCTGACCCGTAAAGAGGGCAGGTACTTATTTACATATGGTTGAACCCGGGGACTGTACTAAAGCCAAGGCGTGCAAATGGTCACCCAGTCCACGTGGTAACCACGCTCGATGCTGCTTAACCTTAGCTGGGGGAAAGCGAGTGCTCTGACTACTGAGTTATCTATCCCGTCCCCAAAACTTGTATACAAGCTGAAAAAAGGTCATGACAGGTCGTGGTTTGATTATCTAAATATTTGTTAAATATTTCTGTTATTTATAAGGATTATTATTTAAAACTCAATCAAGTGTCTGGATGTGATAACAGGTACAGTTCATCTATGCCAAACATAATATTTTAATATTGAATTTCTTTATATCTTATTACCGTCCTTTGACTAGAGCTCCTAGGTTAATTAATGGTGAAGTCAAGTCAAGTCAAGTCAAGTCAAGTCAAGTCAAGTCAAGTCAAGTCAAAATTTTATTTCCAGATGGTACATTGAATAAGCAATGCATTTGCTTTTTTTCATCAAGCCATCTATCTAAGAACAAATTTCGTAATGATTATACTAAGACACTGAAGTTTTGTGTATGCAACTGGGTTTAGCCCACCATGAGGTAAGCCCACTTCAGGGATAATGACTGTCTAAATAGGACATGGGTGTACATGTAGTTGGGTTTTTTGTCTTCTGCTCCTTCTGGTAAGCAATGGCCTAGTCTTCTGAAAGCCAGAACAGGTTCTAAATGTGTGGAAAATGTTCTGTGCCCGTTCACAAACGGTTGATAGTCTCATTCAAAGGAGTTCGAGGGAGTGGAGTAGCACTGGTGTTAGTTAAATCCAGTGGGAAAAGTCCCGTTGAACAGGCATCTTGGTAGTAGGGCTTAAACTCAGGCCACGAGATTGCAAGCATAAGGCTCTAACCACTAGGCTATCCCATCCCCTCCCAACCAGGGTCGAAAAGAAGTGTACCCCTGTGCTGTTGTTAAAAAACCACAAAGAGGGAAGCAGCCCATGAATAACAACGCAATACAACCCGGCCCCATTCATAGCTATACCACAGCGAGCTCAGGCCACAGAAATAATCAGAGCGTGAACTTTTTTTTCTGCACACTTGTACACAGGCTGAAAAGAGGTCACAGCTAGAATTTTTAAATTGTATTTATTTATTTTATATAGAGGATAATGGAATAAGCATTTATGTGCTTTTTTACATCCAGTCCCCGTGTGTATGCGGATTTGTAATAATAATAATAATAATAATAATGTATGGAACTTATATAGCGCTGAATCTTGTAAAGCAACAAATCAAAGTGCTCGATTTGTGAATTCTGTCATCTGTTCCCACCGGCACACAATGGCCTACTCTTACGAAAAGCGGAACAGGATTTAACGTGTGTGCGCAAGATGTTCTGCGTGCGTTCGCACACAGGACCTCGGTTTATAGTCTCATCCGAAGGACTTTGGGGGAGAGTGGAGTCGGCACTGATGTTAACATCCAGAGGATTGAATGGTTGTGTGCAGCCTGCGTGACATGAATAATATGTTACATTGAATTTGCTTTTGAAAAATATTTGACTATTGAAATTTTATTTCAGAGATTTTGTCTGTAGCGCACCATGTTTGTAATATCTGTTTGTTTAAACTATTGATTATTTATCATTGATTGCATGACTGTGTAAGATTAGGTTGAATGCATGCGCTTTGATTTGTCTTTGCAAGATATAGCCCTATATAAGTTCCATTTATTATTATTATTATTAATTATGAAAAGTTTATTTCAAATAAGTTCATGTGACTTTTATGGCAATGAAAAATTTATTATTCTGATTCACACACACACACACACACACACACACACACACACACACACACACACACACACACAAGACAAAGCAAACGCCAAATTTGGTCTTCCTTTTGCTTTCAAGAAGTTAACACTAATAACGATCTGCAAAAGGTGTGGGATAAATTTAAAGATATGAAAAGTGGTATTAAACTTCCTAAATGTCCCATTGAAATTCAAGACAAGGACCTTTCCAACTAATTCAGAGAAAGCTGATACTTTCATAGAAATGTTTACAGATACAGTGAGTGATAGGAGTCTCTCAGAAAAATGCAAAGCATATAAAGAAAAAGAATCACAAAAAGATATGTATAAAGATCCCATGGAAGAAAATAATCACTACGTCAATGCTCCCATAACACTGCAAGAGGTTAAAGATGCTCTCCTATCTCTTGGAACAAAAAGAACATTCGCTGGTATAGACGCTGTTTCGAATGAATTATTGAAACAGCGACCAGAAAATTGGATGATGTTATTGCTAGATTTAGTCCAAAGCTGCTGGTCTCAGGGGGTCAATCCACACATTTGGAAACATTCCGTTTAGTGCAAGTCTCAAAGCATGGTAAATCTAAAAGTGAGAAGAACAGCTAGAGACCAACTGCTTTAACTTCCTACCCAGGAAAACTTATGGAAAAAACAATCCTAAGCCGACTGATATATTACTGTGATAAAAACCAAATAATCCCTGTTTGCCAAGCAGGTTTTCGAAAAGGAAGATCCACAGCAGATCATTTGATTAAACTCAGTACGCAAATTAAACATCAATTTGCTTGTGGGGAAAATGTGCTTGTCACATTTTTTGATATAAAGAAAGCATATGATCAGGTCGGGCATAAACGATTACTGTATAAATTAAAAACTATTGGGTTATCTGGTAATTTGTATCATTATATCAAAGCATTTCTTTAGAAACATGCATGCTGGCCAAAGTTGGAGATTCTTATTCTACTTTGCGATTTCCAGCAATGGGTGTTCCACAGGGATCAGTCATTGCACCTCATTTTTTCAATATTCTTCTTTATGATCTCCCTAAGTGTCTCTCAAGTAGTGCTATCCATGTCCATTATGCTGATGACATCTGTATGTGGATGAATGTCACAATGAAAAAGAGAACACCAAGGAGGCATCTAAATCATATGAAAAATATGTATCAGTCAGAGTTAAACAAACTTAATGACTACATCTTTGAGAATGGTCTGTCACTGTCTCCTGAAAAGACTAATCTCGTACTTTTTAATAATGGTGCTAACCCACCAGTTCTACCTGTTTTCCAGATAGATGGGAAAGTTTTGGAATATAAATCTATGGTGAAGTATTTAGGGGTACACTTTACATCGACACTAAGTTGGAATTATCACATTGAGTATCTAAATACTAAAGCTAGGAAGTGTCTTAACCTTCTAAAAGTTCTTAGTAAGCAAGAGTGGGCTAATGGTGTAGCTGTTTTGAAACATATGGCATTATCTCTTGTACGCTCTAGACTCATTTCTGGCCAGGAAGCATTTTTCAGTGCTCCAAAGTCTTTATTATAGAAAATGACAAGAATAGACTGTAAGACTTTTCGATTAGCTTTGGGTGTACTTTTTCATGCATCATCCATGGGTACTTATAAAGAGATAGGTATTTTGCCATTAGACAATTATCGACAACTGGCCGTGGCAAAATATCTCTTACATTGTTCAAAACAAGAAACCAATGTGGACACCGAAATTAGTCTAAGACCTGATGTCAACTTTCCTAAAAGAGCACATACTCTTCGTTCAGTTACCACAGCTAGAACCTATACTTCTCAACTTTTTGTTAAGGCAGAAATATGTCCTACAAAAATAACTAAATCAAAGATTAAATTCTCGCCTTGTCCACCTTGGGAGCTTCAGAGAGCTAATTCTGACATAAATTATACTTCTTTAACCAAAAAAGGTAATGAAAATATTCTTAGTGCGTCAGTAAAAGAATATATACCAACTACATATGCAGAACATCTAAAAATCTATACACTGACGGTTCACTTTTGAGCAATAATGAGGCGGGTGCGGTGTTTACTATCCCACCATTGAAAGTAGAGAGATCATTTCATGTTGGGAAAAATCGATCTATACTTACAACTGAATTATCTGCCATTTTGATGGCTTTATATTATATTCTAAATTTTCCTAAAGATATATTTCATATGCTTTTCTGTGTTGATTCCAAGTCGGTTCTACTTACTCTAAAAAAAATCCAGTTCAAAAGTGAGACAAGATCTCGTGACTGAGATTGGACAACTGAATCATTTTCTGAAGTTACGAGGCACTAGTGCTACTTTTTGCTGGATTCCTTCGCATTGTGGTATCTACTTTAATGAAAAAGTTGACAAAATAGCAAAATGTGGTGCTAAGCATACTAATGGGTCGTGCAGCATAAATGCTTCCTTATCCATAGATGAGGGCTATAGCATGTTACAAAATGCATGCTGGAAACATTTTTTAAAAGAAACTACAAGATATGGGTTCTCCCTGGAATGATATTGTAACCCATTTATTATATTTTGATAAGATCAAATGTCGTAACTCACATGAATATAGAAATGTTGTATCTCTTATCCACAGGTTTAAGCTACATGCTTTTAGAACTAAATTTTTCCCAAAAAGAGCAACATGTATCTGTGGCGAAAATATTACCATTGCTCACATTCTTTTAGAATGGAGAGATTTGAAAAACTTTTTTCCTGTTTTCACAGTCCGTTGCTTAGAGCTAATTCTGAAAAACATTCCATTTATGAAAGAAACCTTTAACGATGTTTACTAGTTGTACAAATTGCAACCAAAAAAGAAGTTAGGGTTTAAGCTGGAGGGGAGGGGGGGTGTCTTTCAACTTTCTTGTTTTATGATTTTATTGCTGTTTCTGTAGTTGTTTCATGCGGATAATTAGCTATGTGCACACCCCAACCCACCCATGCCCCCCCCCCCCCCACCCCACACACACTCACTCCCACTTTCCCGTCTGATATCACTAATATTAGTAGAAAGACGTTCAACTGAAGAACTAACACACACACAGACACATATCACACATACACGCGCGCCCGCGCGTGCGCACAAAACACACACCACACACACACACACACACAAAACAAAACAACACACGCAACACACACACACGCGCACACACACATATACCCCATACCACACACACAAACACACACCACAACACATACACACACAACACACACACAACCCCCCACACAACCCATACACAACACGCACACACAAACAACACACACACACACACACACACACACACACACACACACACACAAAACACACACACAAAACCCCCCCACACACACACACACAAAAACACCCCCACACACAAACAAACCCCACACACACACACAACACACCCCCCACAACACAACACGCCACAACACACACCACACACCACTACACACCAAACCACAACAACAACACACTCACACCCCACACAACAACCCACACAACACACACAAAACAACCACAACACAACGCAACACACACACACGCGCACACACACATATACACATACCACACACACATACCACACCACAACACATACACACACAACACACACACAACCCACACACAACCCATACACAACACGCACACACAAAAAAACACACACACACACACACACACACACACAAAAACAAACAACAAAACCCCCACACAACAACAACAACCACACACACACACAACACACACACCACACACACAACACACACACAACACAAACACTCACAACACACCCAACCCCACACACAACACAACACCCCAAAACACCACACACCCCAACACCACCCCCAACACACCCCACAACACACACAAACACACACACACACAACACACAACACAACACAACACAACACACACACACACACACACACACCACACACACACACAAAACAAACACACACACACACACACAAAACACACACACCACACACACACACACACACACACAAAAAAAAAAGAGCTTCCCTACCGATCTTTACCAAAACTTCTTGACCAAACTTGGATCACCTGCTATTTAAACCACTAAACCAGGGGGGGATTGAGTTCTACAGCAGAATAGTAGGCCACGTCTCCAACGCTCCACTACACCTTTTAGGCACTAACATTATTTTTATTCTGAAAGAGGCGAAAAATCTCTCCACCTCCCCCTACCCCCCCCCCCCCCCCCCTCCCTCCTCCTTTCCTGCTCTGTCTCTGTCTCTCTCTGTCTGTGTCTCTACCTGTGTCTCTCTCTCTATGTCTGTCTCTCTCTGTTTAAGAAGTATCCCTACGGGCGGGGACTTGATGTAAAAAGCACATGAGTGCTTATTCATTATCCTCGAAATAAAAGAATTTGTCATTGTCTCGCTCTCTCTCTCTGCCTCTCTATCTGTGTGTGTGTGTGTGTGTGTGTGTGTGTGTGTGTGTGTGTGTGTGTGTGTGACTCTGCTCGTCTCTCTCTCTCTCTCTCGCTCTCGTTGTTGTAGTAGGGGTTCCCTTCCCCCCTTGTTTTGTTGATAGTCTCTAATCAGTGCAAGGCCGGATGGGTGGGGGAAAAAGTATGCGAATGCTTATTCTGTTACCGTTGCAAAATAAAGATTTATTCATTCATTCATTCACTCATTTATTCATTCATTCTCTCTCTATCTCTATCTCTCTCTCATCAAAAATCAAAAACCTGTGTTTATGGTTGCTTGAAATTGTTTGTTAGTTGTGATTATGAACGATAGTCCCTTCTCAGGGTAAGGGCCGGAATGGGGGGAAAAAGTATGTTCATACAAATTGTTTATGTGTAACCCTTGGGAATAAAGATTATCGATCAATCAATCAATCAATCTCTCTATCTATCTATCTTTCTTTCTTTCTTTCTCTTCAACCCCCCCTCCCTCCCTCCCTCCCTCCCTCTCTCTCTCTCTCTTCTCGATCTTCCTCCCTCCCTCTCTCTCTCTATCCCCCTCTCTTCTCTCTCTCTCTCTCACTCTTTCTTTCTCTCTCTATATATCCTTCTTTCTCCCTCCCTCCCTGGGGACTGGATGTAAAAAAGCACATGAGTGCTTATTCATTATCCTCGTAATAAAAGAATTTGTCATTGTTTCTCTTTTCATATCCCCCTCTCTCTCCTCTCTCTCTCGATCTCCATCCCTCCTCTCCCTCACTCTCTTTCTCTCTCACTCTCTCTCACTCTCTCTCTCATCTCTCTCTCTCTCTCTCTCTCTCTCAATCTCTCTCTCTCTCTCTCTCTCTCTCTCTCTCTCTCTTCCTCTTTTCTCTCTCTCTCTCTCTCCCCCACCCCTCTCTCTCCATGCTCTCGGAAACATTCAATATTCTGATCCAGACCTGGCCATTGATTCTGGATAAAAGTTTTACAAAAAACTATAAAAACATCCCCCTTTAAAAAACCCTAAGGTCAAACATTCCGAAAAACCACCTTGGTTTACAAAGGGAAACTAGAAAAAGCAGCTTCTTAGAGTTTCTTAAAAAAACCCTAAATTTTGAGGGGCAAAAAAATTAGAAATGAAAAAATTCACAAAAACGGCGGGGAAGAAAAGGAAATATTTAAAAAAAAGATCTATTTTCATCCAAACAAAATTAAAAGACTGTTGGAAGGCAATCAATCAAATAACAAAAATAATTGTCTTCCAAATTAACGAAATTTAAAGATATTTCTGCTGAAAACTAAACAACACTTTTTAATACTTCTTGTAACATAATTAAAATGATAAACGAAGCCCCAATGATCTCAAGAACTAAAAAAATTTGCCAAAAAAAGCGTATTCCATCAAAACTCCACTCCCATTAATCTGTTTCTGGGGTCTGTTTCCCCTGACCCCCTCAAACAATCAAGTACGCGTGGTTTTTTTTTTTTTTTGATGGAATAGAGGCAAAAATATGAAATTTTCAGCTCCATTTATTACAACACCTACACAATCTAAACCTTTGTCTTCATAAGAACATTTCCCCAAAACGCCTTAAAAATGCAAAGGTGTTTCCCGTCCACAGTCTGGGAAAACTTCTGTCCCTCAAATTATAGGCCAATCTCTATTTTATCTTACCTTTCAAAACCCTTGGAAAAACAAGATAAAACATAGTCCATCTATGATATTAACAACTTATTTCACCCAAATCAGTCGGGATTTAAAAAAAACACTGTGCCATAGGTTAATTCTTGTGCCCAATTGGCGTCTAACTTTAAATGACAAAAAATTTTGTGGGTTTTATTTGTAGATTTCAAAAAAGCTTTGATACAATTGACCGAAGACTTTCTTTTTAAAAAGCTAGATTTTTAAAAACTCCTCCAAAATACTCTTAAAATTCTTGTTCTATTTACAAAAGGCAACAAGGTTTTTTCAATAGTACGTCCACATCCACACTAAAACCCCTTCTTTATGGATCCCCACGGGGACCCATCTTAGGACCAATTTTTTTTCATTAACTAAATGCCCTTTCCTCCCCATATAATTAAATGCGAATTTTTTTTGCTGATGAAAAACCCAACATAAACCCAACGACTTTAAACTCTCTTGAAAAGATATTGCAAAATAGCATGAGATCTGTCAAATGGACTGAAAAACACATGTCTATACACCCCCAAAAAAACAAAAGATGCTTATCACTACCAACAAAACGACAAAATTACTAATAAATTTTTCAATCCATATTAAAAAGGAAAAATAAACAACCCTTCCACCAAAAGTTCTAGGAGTAAAATTGATGAAAATCTAGTTACCATCCTACCCTCTGTGCAAATACATGTCTCAAAGTATCCCAAAACTGACAAAATCAAAATTTTCTTGACTTTCATTCAAGAAAATATTCTTTCAAGTATATAAATCCTCAATGTTTTTGCTTAAACCCCCCTGGGGGATTCGCTAGTGCAAACACTATGAAACCATTATTAAGTCTGTAAAACGTGCTCAAAACGGTTCTTCTGAAAAGTACCTTATAGAAGTGGATTATCCCATTAAATATTTTTCCCCCTAACCAAAGACTAAGATTTAACAAAGGCCATGATTTTTAAGATAATGACGGGAATTTTCCCCTCTCCTTAAAAAGGAAAAGTTCCAATAAATCATTCCAGAAATACCAAAAAGCCATGTGTCCCAACCCCAAAGAATAATTTGTTCAAATCTAGCTTACTTTACTGGGCCCCTGTGCTGTGGAACCCCTTCCTAAATATTTAGAAAAACTCCAATCTTAACAATCTTCAAAAGTCATTTTTTCATCACTTGATCATCAAAAATAAAAACCCAATTGATTGTTGGAAACAAAGTAAATATTCCCCCCTTGAATCCCAAATTTCCTCTCTCTCTCTCTCTCTCTCTCTTCTCTCTGTAATGACATTAGGGGTTTTGCTTTGAATTGTAATGTGTTTTGTGTGTGTGTGGTGTGCCTTGTTGCTTTGAATTTGTTAACAATGAACTTGCTGAGTTGCCCCCCCTTAAAATAATTTTGGGGTTGTATTTTGTTTTTAATGCAAATGGATGATTTTTAATTTGAAATGTTCTGTTAAAATTTTTCATTACTTCTGTGGACTTTTGTTCAATTCTAAAAATGTGTATACGGGATTGCGCATGCTGAATATGGGGTGTGTGTGTTTGTGTGTATGTGGGGTGCAGTGGTGTAATGAGCGCCCATTCACAGTGTGTGCAGGTGAGAGCGGAAGAAAGCATTCTGTGTGTTTATTGTTGAAATAGTGATTTTAATTGGGTATTTTTCTTGGCTTTGTGGTTTGCTGTCTTCGTACATCAAATAATTTTATTTCCGGGTTTGTCTGTACAATGTACGGTTTTATTTTGATATTATGACATGTGTCTATTATTGTATTGAGGAAATGTCTTGCGAATGGTATTATCCAGGATGTGTTGTGGTGTGTGTGTTATTATGTGTGTGTGAGTGTGTATGTGTGAAAAGAGTTGTGTGTGTGTGTGTGGTTGCATGCGTGGCTAACGTGGTAATTTGTGGGGGTATGTTTTGGGGGTTGTGTTGTGTGTGGCGCGCGCGCGCGCACGCTTGTTTTTTATCGGGGACTTTTGGGGGGGTTGTTTTTTAGGGGGGGGTTTTGGGGAAGGGGAGTGTTTTGTGGGTCTTTTTTTCTTTTTTAAATTTTGTTTTGTTTTTTATTTGTTTTTCGATTTCTGATTTTTCATAATTGAAGGGGATTTTGGGGGTTTTGGGAAATTTTTATTGTTATTAAAATGATCTTGTTTTTTTTAATTTAAATTGATTTAAAATTTTTGGTTAACAATATGTGTACCTTTGACAATGTGGATGTTTTTTTTTTTTTTGTTTTTTTTTTTTTTTTTTTTTTTTTTGCTCCCCTCATCTTCTGACGCCCCCCCGTCCTATTTCCCCCACGCCGCTCTTTCCCAAATCTCCCCCCCAAAACCCAAACCCCCGATTTTAGTCTCATCCCAGGTCGGAAGTCCACAGGGGCCCCCTCCATCAGGCCGCCGTGGGGCCCCCAGCCGAGGGGGCCCGCACCCGTTGGGTCCCTTTGGTGGTGTTCATGGGGGCCCGTTCTAGCAACTACCGGGGAACCCCCTACTAACCCCCCTAACGACAGATTCCCCAGTCGCCGGAGCCAGACTGAGTGGTTGCCCACCCCGGGGCAAACCACCACAAGTCCCTCCAAAGACCCTCCCCGCGAACCTCCAACCCCCCAAAAGGGTTTTAACCAATCACCACAGGGCCCAAAATGTATGGGCAAACCCAATCTGATGTCACCATGAGACCAAGAAAAACCCGGGCCACCCAACAGAGGCAATTTTTTTTTAAATATATGACAATGACAATGAGGAATGACGTAATGATGTGCTGTGGGGTGCATATGCTTGAACACTTGACAGGGTTGTCTCTACGCTTACTATATAATAACCCGGCTCAACCGGGCCCCAGGATACAGACACCTCAGTGTTGGTCAGGTAATTGAGCAACACTCTCAAACTCGCTCCGTTAAGGGGGGATGAAGCTCGACTGTTGGTGGTCCAGTCTTCCATGAGCCACGCACCCCTCACTTGGGGGGACCGGGGGGAGTCCGAAAAAACCCTAGACTCTATGGAATCGAACCCGCGACCTTTCCCGTCCCTAACCCAAAAACGCTAACCAAGCGCCCTTGGGGGTGGTATGTGTAGTTTTTTCTTTTTGATTATTAAGTTTGGTTGTGTTTTTTTTTTGGGTCTGTTGTTTTCTTGTCTTTTGGTTGTTTGTCTGTTTTTCTCTTTTTTTTTAACTTTTTTTGGTTTGGTTTTTCCCTTTTCTTTTTTTTTTGTTTGTTTTGGTTAAGGGTTTTTTTGGGGGGGGGGGGGGTGGGGTATTTTTTGTTTTCCTTTTTTTTTCTTGCTTTGGGAAGGGGGGGGGGGGGGGGGGGGGGTTTTTGGGGGGGGGGAGTGTTTTGAAAAAGGGGTTTTTTCCCCCTTTTTTTTATTTTGGACTGTATAAGTATTGGGTTATTATTTTTAAATTTCCCCAAAGGGGGGGGGGATGTAAAAAAGCACTGTGTGCTTATTCATTTCTCGAAAAAAAAAGAATTTGTCTTGTCTTTTCATTTTTCCACACACGTCCCTGTGACCTGCTACTCTCCACCCCCCAGTTTTTTTTCCCATGTCCATCAGTGGGCCTATCAAAACGATACCCGCGTGCTGACACAGTCCACATGCCATAGACAGACTGCGTGGATGTTTTCCGGGCGTTGGGCGTTCCCCTCTTAACACCTTGGAGTCACCCCCAAAATACATCCTCTTTGTCTGCTCAGTATACCCCGGCGGGCACTGAAGTTGTAAGTACACATGGGGAGAAGTTTGGGCCTATGAACAACCAGCCCCTTTTGGCGTAGGGTTAGTGTCTTTTGGGTTTCGGACTGGAAGGTCGGGGTTGTATCCCGTAAGAGGCATGGGGGTTTTTTTTTTTTTTTAAAATCTACAGTCCACCAGAGTGATTTGCTGCTATGGGGGCATTTTGGAAGACTGGGTGGGGGCCCCATGTTGAGTTTTATCGAGTTTTTGGATGTGCTGTTTAGGTGTTGCTCAAAATTTTTTGACCAACCCCCAGGTGTCTGTACTCTCCACCAGTTTTACCCCGAATATATATAATTTTTAAAATTTTCTTGAAAAAACCACAGTTCTGCTGGGACCACAAACCCTTTACCCGGGAAAATTCAGATGGAAACGAAAATTGCGACATAAAAAAGGGGAAATGAAGTGAAAACGTTTTTTTTTTATTGCCATTTTTTATAATATAATATGGTTGTGTGTGTGTTGGTGTGTGGTTGTTGGGGTGTGTGTGTGTTGGGGGTTTTTGGGGTTTTGGGTTGGGTTTGGTTGGTCTTTAATTTTCTCTTTCACTAAAAGTGATATTAGACCCCCAAAAAAACAAGGTGATAAAACGTAAGTACAATCCGTCACGTGTTTTCAAGCAAGTGCATCAAAGCAGCAGGGGATTTCATCTCCTCATGGTCATCGTATCATGCAAAAAAAGAAAAACGTCTTGATTTAGTGGGCCCGGTGCTCTCTCCTCATGGGACCCCGTTTGGCTTCCCATACACTTCTGTGCCTTGGTGAGTCTGAGTCAAACCTTTGGGGGTTTGGGGGTTCGCGGAGAAACAGTCGTTGGGGGGACGTTGTAGTGGTTACCATTCGGGTTTAAAAACTCCCTTTTAGTCTGGTCCGCAAACTGAGCTAATACTGTCATTGTAGGGGGGTCAGTAACGGTAGTTAGCTC
>CM054165.1:12341408-12363908 GCA_028751875.1 Rapana venosa
TGGATGGGAACGGATGGATAAAATTGACAAAATGCATACACAGGGTGACTGGTGTGAAAGAAAAGAAGCGCAGATGCTTATTCCATTATCCTCGAAATAAAAGAATTTTTTTTAAAAGAACAATAATACAAACATGTTATTATGCTTTTGATATGCGTCAGTGCCTGGGGCTTATCACAGTTCTTGATTAAACCATTGACGCTGGGGGCAACAGCAGGTGAGAGGCTGTATGACCAGTGGCTTTCTTTCCCACTCATGGAATTCCACTTTACAGCCTTAGTCTTTAGTGATCGACTATGACTCTCTGACTAGGAAGGCTTTGACTCGCACAGTCCTTATGTGCTGCAGAGCCTTGGGGCTGGGTTGGCCATTGGGGAAACATCTCCAACCTGACTGTCCTTATGGCCCACTTGGCAGAAAGAGTGTGGATGTACTTTGGCAAGGCATCTCCACTAATAACTCAATTTCTGCCAATATCCAAACAGCAGCTGCTCCACTGTTGTTTTGGAGGTCATTCGCGGACACGACGGACAAACATTATACATATACATGCTTTGAAGTGTTCCTGTTAACATTGTCTTTACCCCTGATAAGCTCTTTGCCTAGCAGTCTGTAGTGTCACCTCCTATCATTAAGGGAGAGAGGTGAAGGGGGGGGGGGGGGGGAGAAGTAGGTAATTCACTGAAGACGTAGTAAGGTTGCCTGTAAAGGAACGTTCCACATACTAATTTTTTTTTGGTGCCCAGCATATACTACGTTATCCTACAGTGGTTCCTTGAATAAGATGATTGAGACAAGAATGTACAAATTCTGGGTGACCCTTAGGGTGTTAAGCTGGTCAACGAACCAGACTCCGTCCTATAAGGTGACTATTTCAGCATTTGGGGATTGTTTTTTTGTTGGTTTTTTTGGCTTTTTTTTTTTTTTTTTTTTGGGGGGGGGGGTTGGGGTGTATATCTGGGGATCTCTGCTCTACTCACCTCTACTATTCCCGGTCCCTCGTTTTGGTAAGGTTTTTCTACATTGGTTTTTGGGACCGGATAGCACAGTGGTGGAGCCACTCGCTCTTTGATTTGATTTGATTTATTCTTTTTTTATATCAAGATAATGGAATAAGCACTTTGTGTGCTTTTTTTACATCAGTCCCCGTGTGAATGCAGTTTTGTAAATTATGTCATCTGTTCCCACCGGCACACAAATGGCCCCCAGCCAAGGTTAAGCATCGTCGAGTGTGGTTACCATTTGATGGGTGACTGTTTGCCGCGCCTTGGCTTTCAGTACAGTTTTCCCAACCAGTTCACCCAGCTGTAAAGGGTACCTCCAACCCCCTCTTTAGGGGTCAGGAAGGTAAAGAGCAGCGAGGGAGAGGAGATGGGCGCTGCCTCATAATGCTGGTCTCATGAGGAGCTCTGAGGTCTCTGACCGCGCATCGCTCCCCTAACGACCTAATAGGTTATGGGACACAACCTTTAAACCCTTTTAACGTTTATGAATGTAAAATTATTTATTTATTATTTATTCTTTTATTTCGAGGATAATGGATTTAGCACTCGTGTGCGTTTTTCATTCATCCAGTCCCCGTGTGTATGCGGTGTTTTGTCAATGTTGTCCATCCGTTTCCACCCGCACACAAGGCCTAACTACGGGTTTTGACGTGTGCGCAAAGATATTCTGCTAGCGTTTCGCCACAACTGGCCCTCGGTTTATAGTCTCATCCAAAGAGGACTTTTGGGAGAGTGGAGTCCGGCACTGATGTTAATTCCAGTGAAAATCCTCTGAACGGGATCGAACCTGGGGTCAACATATCAACGCAATAATTCACTTGGGTCATTCTACTTTTTAATTCATAACCATACCACTTTAAGTCACAGATTCTCTGTTTATCTGCGTCCCCAAATTCGGAATTCTCGGGCTGTGTTGCCTGTTTGCCCTTCCCTTGTAGACGGCGGTGCGCCACAAAGCAAAAAGAAAGAAAGAAGAAAGAAAGAAAGAAAGAAGAAAGAAAAGAAAAGAAAAGAAAGGAAAAGAAACAACGGGGGAGACAGACAGAAGGAAGGAAAGACGAGACAGAATGAAAGAAAGAAGACAGAAGGAAAGGAAAGAAAGAAGAAAGGAAGGAATGAAGGAAGAAAGACGTAAGTAAGAATAAAGGAAGGAAGGAAGGACAGAATGAAAAGAGAAAAAAGAATGAAATGAAAGGAAGAAAAAAAGGAAAGACAGAACCAGACTGAATGAAAGACAGACAAATGAAAGATAGACAGAAGAAATAAGGAAAATAAAGAAAGAGAGAGAGTGAGAGAGAGAGAGAGAGAGAGAGAGAAGAGTGAGAGAGAGAGAAAAAATACAGACAAAAAGAACAGACAGAAAGAAAGAACGAAAGACAGACAGACGACAACCATTAGAAAAACGAAAGAAAAAGAAAGAAACAAACAAACAAAAAGTGACATTCATCATTAAAATGTTGTGTTTGTAAAATGTTGTGTGTTAAATTGCCTCAGGGCCTTACAAGCTCTCAACGTAACAACCTGCACTCATTCGTTAAGAGAAAAAATCCCTGAAGTCGGAGTATGGCTGCCTACCTATACGGCCGGGAGGTACTTGAAAAGAGTCATACACACAAACTCTCACGATGTACTTCCTATCTCACAGTGCTTTCCAGATGAATGATGAGTGAGTCAAGAAGCATATTCTGGGTGGACCCCCACCCCCACCCCCCAGTGTTAAGCTGGGGAACCATAACCAAAAACAACAACATACACATCATAGATAATAAACAAACAAAGAGAAAGAACACCAAAATAAACACATAGACATACACCACACACCCACACACACACACACTCACTCTCTCCTCTCTCTCTCTTCTCCTCTCGTCTTCTATCTCTCTCTATCCTCTCCGATTCTCTCTCTCTCTCTCTCTCTCTCTCTCTCTCTCTCACCGTCCTCTCTCCTTTCTGATGAGAGAATAAAGAAGCCGAGGCACCGTGTGCGAACGCATGCACAACATCTGCGCACACGTTAAATCCTGTTCCACTTTTCGAAAGAGTAGGCCATTTGTGTTGCCGTGGAACAGATGACAAAATTTACAAAACCGCTGACACACGGGGACTGGATTAAAAAAGCGACATGAGTTGCTTATTCCATTATCCTCGAAATAAAAGGCATCTCTCTCTCTCTCTCTCAAGATCTCTCTCTCTCTCTCTCTCTACTCATCTCTCTCTTCGCTCTCCCTCTCACACACACACACACACACACACACCCACACTCACCCAGACACACACACTCCACACACACACACTCAACCACAAAAAACACACACACACTCACAACACACACTCACTCAACCCCCTCCACACACTCTCCCTACACACACTCTCACACACACACACACACACACTCACACACACACACACTCACACACACACACTCACACACACCACACACTCACACACACACACACTCACACACACAACTCACACACCACACACAACTCACAAACACACACAACTCACACACACACACACAACACACACACTTACACAACAGTTTGAGACTTTACAAAGTGATGAGGATTGAGGAATTGTCTTATTCCTTCCATAATAATATATTATTAATCCCTCATGTGTGCTTCCCAGCACAGCAAGACACAATCATTAACTTATCCACACACACACACACGCCGCGCGCGCCATGTATCTCTGCTGTGTCGTCTGCTTTCAAAGCCTTTTCACCACCGCCGCTAAGCTTGCGCAAGGTCCCGCGCGCGCGCGCACACACACACACACGTTAGGAACACAAAGTAGTCAGGCTTTTTCCCCCCTTGTCCCTTCTTTACACTGTGTGAAGTATCCACTAGGCTTACAAATCATCATCCACACTTTAGTACTGGTGTTGTTTTGTTGTTTTGCTGTTGTTTTTGGTTTTGTTTTGTTTTGTTTGTGATCTCTCAAATTACACTAAACATACAGATCGTTTCAATTGATTTTTTCTTCTGAAAAGTACAGTGAGAGTGGTGGTAGTGATGGGAGACAGTAATTATTCACACCACATCAACTGACAAAGGCAACTAGATGATCGATCGTGTTATGGAAACAAACAACAAAACACTCAACACCCGCGCGCGGCCCGCGCGCGCACACGCGTGCACACACACACAACACATACACATACACCTCAATCACCTACAACACACAACAACAACGGATTCCATTCCTGTTTCAGGGGATATTTTCCCCTGGAGTTACATCAGTGCAGACTCCACCACCCCAAAAGTCTTCGATGAGACTATAGACGAGCCTGTGCGAACGCATGCAGAACATCTTGCTGCACAGTTAAATCTCACCGCTTTTCGTAACAGTAGGCCATTGTGTGCTTGGTGGGAACAGATGACAAATTTACAAAACCGCAGACATAGGGGGACTGGGTGTAAAAAAAGCGCACCAAAGTGCTTATATTCCATTACCTCGATATAAAAAAAATTAACTAAAAATAAAATTAGAATAAAACAACAAATCCCTGATCAAAATATATACTTATTTTTAACCACAACGTGAGGTACATACTACTAATAATTATCCCATAGCCCCTCACAAGAATCTATACTAATTTTGCTGGTCTTTCTAAGTGAATAGAGAAAAAAACTCCAACACAACACCCATGACAGATACAGTACAGTAGATCTAAGCCTAACACACACTAGGCTAAGGCTAGGCCTGTAGGTTAGGCCTAGAAAGCAACTGCAACTGGATCTACTACAGACAGCAGTTCGGGGTTTTGTGGTGCCCTCTCTTCCCACACTGTCAGCAGTGGATCATTATGTGTATAAGCTAGCTGCTTGTGCTACACATAAGGGTTAGCAAAAGCCATATCCCCCTGTATTTTCATAATGTAACTCTTAACAAGCTTACCGCCTGTACTAAAGGCATTCCACAGAAATAAAAATTACGTCTTGTGGTGAAAGCCTAGCCTCCTAACATCAAAACTTCCTGTGATTTTGAACATTTTTTATAGGATTGAATTTTTTTTTTCAGGAAACACTGTAAACCTTCAGTTTTTTGTCGCTGCTAGCTTGCTTACCACAATAAGTAATGGCGGGGTCAACGCTGTAAGAATACAGGCAAACCCTCATTTGATGATTATTTCCCAACTTTCTCGTGACAACCTTGGTATTAGCTCTATGTCCTCAAATCCCAAAAACAAGTCCATGGGTCCATATTTTTTCATGCTTAAAAAAAATCTCTGAAATCACCAACATTGTTTCCACTCACACTCTATAGAAGATACTACAAAACCCCCAAATTAATACCGTGTGTAGCCAAGCCACACCATCAGAGCACTGAACCAACGGCAAGACAGTAGTTGGGGGGTGGGGGGGGGGGGTGCCTCTCTTCATGCGCAGTTCAGCCAAGTCCGATCGTTATGTGTGAAAGCTGAGAGAGCCAAGGTCTATGTGGTGTTGTGGTGTGGAGTGTGTTGGTGCAGCAGCCTTAGCTTGCTATCGCAGGCTGCACACCAGTATTAACAAAATCACTCTGTCCTTCTGTTTTTTTCTATGTGACTCATATTCATTACTAAGGATATATATATGACTACTATATATAGATATATATATATATATATTTATTTATTTAATTTATTATATTTATTTCTTATAGTCGTACTAAGGCATCCACAATATAAAAACCACTTTTTGTGAAAGACTAGCCCCTCCGACTCATATGATTTGTGAACATATTTAGTAGGATTTTTTTTAAATTTAATTTTCAGCAAAAAACACTGTACCTCATCAGTCCTTTTGTCGTCTGCTAGCTTCATTACCATAATATGCATGCTCCGGGTCAGGGGGTCATCGGCGTAAGAATACAAGCATCCTCCTTTGATTATTAATTCCCACTTTTCTCATCACTACCTGGTGTTAGTCTATGGCCTCAACCCCCCAAAAAACAGTAGGCATCAACTTTTCATTCTTTAAAAAAAAAAGAGCAAAAACCACCAAACATCTTTCTGACTCACACACTATACAAGATACTACATGACCCACAACTTAATAGGGCTGTGTAACCTTTTTCATATTAACACTGATTACACATCCCCCTTATCTTTTGGCAGTTTTCTTTGTATTTTCAATTATCATCACTCTAGCAGTCTATTCCTAAAGCAGGTATGAAGTACCACAGAAATAAAAAAAAACCCCCTTTGGTAAAGAGACTAGGCCTGTCTGACCAAAACTCATGTGATTTTGCAGATTTTGGTAGGTTTGTTTCAACAACGGCTACACTCCAGCATTAAAAATTAGCACTGTTCCTTCTGTTTTTCCATGTGACTCTTTTATCCATACCCCACGAAGGAGAAAGAAAGGAAGACCAAAAGCAACGTGGAGAAGAACTGTAGAAAGTGAGATGAAGGCCATGCAGCACTCTTGGGGATCAGTGACTAGGTTGGCCCAGAATAGGCAGGAGTGGAAGCACTTTGTTGCGGCCCTACACACCACTGGGTGTAATGGTTAATGATGATGTACTAAGGCATCCACAGAAATAAAAACCACTTTTTTGTGAAAGACTAGCCTGTGACTCAAAACTCATGTCATTTTTCACAAATTCGGTAGGTTTGATTTTTTTCAGCAAATACTGTATCCCTCAGAACATTTGTTCGTCTGCTAGCTGCCTCACCACAATATGGCATGAGCAGGGGTCAACACTGTTAGGAACACAACAATCCTCAAGGAGGATCGGTCCAACTTTCTGGGACAACCTGGTATAATGCTCTAAGTCCTCAATTCCCACAAAAAACAACTACACAGGTGGAATTTTCATACTTTGAAAAAAATCTGTGAAAATCACCAAAAAATTTTTTAGTCGGACTTGCACTCTATACAAACATACTACATTACCTGCAAAGCTAATACAGTGCGTGTAACCTCAGGCAGTAATCAGTGGTGTGGGGAACTGAGTGTGAGCCAATTCTGAGTGCAGTAGCCAACTTGCTTTTATAGAAGAATATTCAGTAGCTAGCTTGCACAATTCACTGTGTGGTGCAGTATCAGGTTTAGGCAGACACAGGGACACAATCCACTGACTGGAACCTCACTGAATTACTATCAAAAACCACAAGCAGCCACTGCCAGACCAAACCAACCAACAACGCCAATAACTAATGTATAAGTATAACTAACTAACCACCCAACCATTATTAGCTAACGAGTTAAATGGTTTAACTGGCAATACCAACTAGCTAACCGACCACCAGCCAATCAACCTAACCAACCATCTATCTACCCTATCTGTCATCTATCTATCTATCAGTCTGTCTGTTCTATCTATCTATCTATCTGTCCTATCTACCTATCTGTCCTACTATCTATCTGGTCTGTCTGTCTGTCTATCTATCTGTCTGTCTGTCTATCTGTCTGTCTGTCTGTCTATCCTATCTATCTATCTATCTATCTACCTATCTGTCCCTATCTGCCTATCTATCTGTCTGTCTATCTATCTATCTATCCTGTCTGTCTATCTATCTATCTATCTATCTATCTGTCTGTCTGTCTGCTCTCTATCTATCTTGTCTTCTGTCTATCTTCTATCTATCGTTCTGTCTGTCTATCAATCTACTATCTATCTGCTAGCTATCTATCTATCACTATCTATCTATCTATCTATCTGTCTGTCTGTCTATCTATCTATCTATCTGTCTATCTATCTATCTAGTCTATCTTTCTGTCTGTCTATCTATTATCTATCTATCAATTCTATCTGTCTATCTATCTAGTCAATCTATCTGTCTATCGATTATTCTATCAGTCTTGTCTGTCTACTAGCTATCTATCTATCTGTCTATCTATCTATCTATCCTATCTGTCTATCTAAATCTTTCTGTATGTCTGTTTAGAGTGATGTATTTGTGATCTGCTGACCCGGGGAACTTTAAAACCGAGGCCCCCTGTGCGAACACACGCAGAACATCTTGCGCACACGTTAAATCCTGTTCCTCTTTTCAGAAGAATAGGCCATTGAGTGCCCGTGGGAACGGATGAAAAAATGTACAAAACCGCATACACACAGGGACTGGATGTAAAAAAGCACCTGATTGTTTGTTCCTTTATCCTCGATATAAAAGAAAAAATAACATATCTATCTATCTTATCAGCCAACCCACCAACCAACAGCAAGTAAGCAACCAATCAACTAACTAACTAACCAACCAACCAACCAACACAACTAACTAACAACCCACTCCACCAATTACCCAACTGAAATACCCACCAACTAGCTAATTCACTCGTTTAACCCATCAAACCAACCCACTAACCAACAACCTCACGACGTACGTACAAACTTGCTTACCACCATCTAACCAACCCACTAACTAACAACCAACCAAACCAAACTACCAGCCAACCCACATAACCACCAACCAACTAAGTTAAGGAGGAACATGCCGAGACATACACACAACACAACTGAATACACCCTCAGGATCACAACACGACAGTTACACTCAGCCGTTTATGGCAAACTAACTTGTTGAACTAGCTGAAACTCGCCATCTCTTTCTCCTCCACCGCCCCCACCCCGTTTCATTCACTTTGTATTTGTTTGCTTAATCACCAGATAGCCTGACAACACTGTCAGATTAAGACATTAACGAATTGTGACTGTCCTTTCAAGTCAGTCAAGTCAAAAACTCTTAATCATCCCATGAAACCATTACATACTTGACAGGCATATTGATAACTATAATAGACCCTTTTTGTACAACCCTGTGTGTGTGTGTGTTTCTTCTTTCTTTCTTTTATTCTTTTATATCGAGGATAAATGGAATAAGCACTCATGGCTTTTTTATACATCTAGTCCCCGTGTGTTGCAGTTTGTAAATTCTGCATCTGGTCCCATGGCTTAGAACAGAATGTGTGTGTGGGGTTTTTTTTTTTATTAATTTTTGTTTATTTTCTTCTTTTTATAATCGAGGATAATGAATAAGCACTCCATGTGCTTTTTTAGCATCTAGTCCCGTGTGTATGCAGTTTTGAAAATTCTGTCATCTTGTTCCCACCCCCTATGCCGAATACAGAATGTGTATGTGTGGTTTTGTTTTTATTCTTAAATTTTATTCTTTATATCAAGGATAATGGAATAAAGCGACTCATGTTCTTTTTTGCAGTCCAGTCCCCGTTGTATGCAGTTTTTTGTAAATTCTGTCATCTGTTTCCACCGGCATACGAACATAATGTGGTGTGTGTTTGGTTTTTATTTTATTTATTATGTTATATCGAGGATAATGGAATAAGCATTCATGTGCTTTTTCACATATCCAGGTCCCCGTATGTATGCAGTTTTTGTTAATTTTGACATCTGTTCCGCACAGGCCGCACAATGGCCTACTATTACGAAAAGCGGACAGGATTTAAATGTGTGCCAAGAGTTCTGCGTGTTTCGCACACGGCCTCGGTTTATAGTTCTCATCCGAAGACTTATGGAGAGTGGAGTAGGCACTGGTGTTAACTTCCAGGGAAATATCCCCTGAAACTGGAAATCGAACAGTCGTCACAATGGCGAGCGCAATGTTTTAACCACTACTATCCGTCACGTGTGTGTGTTGTGTGTGTGTGTGGGTGGGTGTGTGGTGTGTGTGGGTGTGTGTGGGTGTGTGTGAGTGGTGTGTGTATGTGTGTGTGTGTGTGTGTGTGTGTGTGAGTGTGTGTGTGTGTGTTGTGTGTGTGGTGTGTGTGTGGTGTGTGTGTGCATTTGAATTTGTTTACACTGTTAATTGTTCTTGGTTGCAAGTGTAAGGATAGGTTGAATACAAGTGCTTTGATTTGTTTTAGCAGGATGTAGGGCTATATGAATTCCATTTGTTGTTGTTGTTGCTGCTGTTGCTGGTATTGTTGTTATCATCATCATCGCCATCATCATCATTATCATCATCATCATTTTCATCATCCATTATTAGTAGTATTAGTAGTATTGATATGAATCATGATCTCAAAATACACAAAAAAGCTACATTTCATATTGGTTAAAACATCCCATGGTAACTTCAAATAAAAATATCACAACAGGTACACACACATACATACACATATACATACGTACATACACACACGCACGCACGCATGCGCTGTGGGCGTGCGCGCGCACACACACACACACACACACACACACACACACACACACACAACAACACACACATACATACATACATACACATGCGATTGTCATTCAACAGACTGTCCTTTCCAGAGGCAGGACATTTGCCCCTCTGTTTATTATCTATCTCAGAACAGTTGTGGATGGTTTTCAATAGTTTGATTAATAGTTTTCTTCATTGTTTTACGTGATATTGGTTACATTGTTATGTTGATAGTTTACAGTTCGTTGTGACATCATTTTTCTATCGTTCATACCTCCCTCTCTCTCTCTTGCTTTAAAACAAATTTCTATTAGGCTTTGGCCAGAGCTACACATCTCATCTTTATTATGACAAAAGCGCATATACAGTGAAGTGTGCAAGACTGTGTAGGGAATCCCCCGTCTAGTGGTTCGAACATTGCGCTTGCAATCTTACAACCCGGGTTCGATTCCCGTTCAAGGGGATATTTTCCCCTGGATTTAACATCAGTGCAGACTCCACTTTCCCACAAAAGTCCTTCGGATGAGACTAATAAACCGAGGCCCCGTGTTGCAACGCACGCATAACATCTTGCACACCGTTAAAATATTCAGGTCCGTGCTTTTTGAAAAGAGTAGGCCATTGTGTCTGGTGGGAACAGATGACAGAATTGACAAAACTGCATACACACGGGGACTGGATGTAAAAAAGCGCATAAGTGCTTATTCAATATCCTCAATATAAAATAAATAGAATAAAGAATAAAATATTCAGTGACACGATAAACTGTGTAGCAAATCCCCAACTAACTACTGAGTGGCTCTTTAAGTGAATGCTGAGTGACATTATTTCATGACTGGAATAAACTGTGTAGCAAATCCCCGACTAATTACTGAGTGGCTTTATTCAGGACAAATAAACTGTGAGTAGTGATCCCCCACCCCACCCTGACTATTGGCTGGGTGGCCTTGTTCAGTGAACGGGATAAACAGCTGACCAACTCATCCAACAGGCCTCAGTGCTGTCGGCGACATCAAGGAGAGGGTGGCTTGTGATCCCTTGCCACCAAAATCTTCAAATGGCCTTAAGAAACGCTTCACTAAGAAGCACTAACCCTGACGCAGCTATATTTGAACTAGGGCACCCTACAAGAGGTTGCCTCTTATAAGTTTACTAAGGAAGTTATCTGAGTTTTGTTGTTGCTGTTGTGATTCTATAACAGTGAAAATTTCAGATGTCGGTATTTTATTGTCAGTTTGAGTGGTGATTTTGTTTTTACCTCACTCAATTTTGTTTCTCTTTGTTTCGTTCTGCTTATTTTCCTCCTCCCCTACCACCCTATCATTTCCCCCTTTCACGTGTTGAGTCCTCCCTCTACAAATCTACCTTTCCTTTTCCTTACATGCGAGTTGTTTCTGTTGTTTGTTTTCCTTAACCACCTTTCCTTCCTCCACAAAATAAATAAGACAGATGCATTCCAATCACAATAAGTGGCCCTCCAAGGATGGCTTACGTATTTGCCACCTAAATATAAAGCATGCATTTAATAAAATCGAAGATTTATCAACGCATATAATAACAAAGGCAATCCATTTCACATACAGGTCTTTCTGAGCGAGACGTTCACACCCTCATAAGGCACTGATATTTATATTCAGGGTATAAAATCCTGTGTAAAGGATCCACAAAGGCCCAAAGAAAACAGAAAACCCTAATCTATATAAGTGAGTCTATATACTTTCAAGTGTCCTCATCATTAGAACATATGATGTAGAATCCATGTGGATTGAAGGGTTTTATCAAAGTGCCCAACCTATTGTAATTCGATATCAATAGGAATCCTACAGAAAGAAAAAACTGGATAGACATATTGACTCCATGATGAATACAGTCCTATTAGAATCAAAGAAATAATCATATATGGAATTTTAATATCGATCACAAACGTAAATAATCCAATGCACTCTATTAATAAATTCACCTACAACCTCCCACCAACAGTTAATTCACCCACGAGAGTCAACACCAAATTTCCATGCACAATAATTTGACCATATCTACGTACCTAACCCTAAAAAAATCATTGTTTTGAAAAACCTGTATCCCTAGGGTATAACCTGCAGCACTCACTACCAGTCCTGTACTACATGGTAAAAAAAAGGTACAAAATCCCCATACCTGGCACAAACCATAACATATGTTCCTTGCTAAATTTTATGAGAATCTTTTTTCTTTTTGATTTAAGTAAAAAAACTCCACCCCGCCCCCATTCTTCGGAAACTTTCAGCAATACTGATCCATGACTTAGCCATAGAATTTTGGAAAAAATTTATACTGCTATTTACAACAAACATGCCCCACTAAAATCATTAGGACAAACATATTCCCCAACCGCCTTGGCTCACTAAGGAACAGAAGAAGCATGCTATCTTAGAGACTTTTTAAAATAACATAAATATTATGAAGGGTAAAAAAAATATCTAGAAATGCATAAACTCGCAAAAACGGCAAGAAAAAAGAATTATATTTCCAAGATTTAGTATCGTCCAACAAGAACTCAAAGACTGTGTGGCGAGCCATACATCAGAATAACTAACAATCAAGCGTCTTCCAAATCAAGCAACAAAGAGATACTGGCTAAGCAACTTGACAATCATTTAATTAATCTTTTTAACGTATTACAGAAATGATAAATCAATAATCCAATAAACTCAATGAACTAAACAATACTTGAAAGGAAAAGAATACTCCTTAAAACTTTAAATTTCCATTTAGTATGTTTTCAAGGTCTATGGTATCTAACTCACCTCAACAATCATAGAACACATAGCAGAATATTGAAGCTATCAGCACCAGTTATCACAGACACCAAACATATGTATTAAACTTTGTCTTCCAAGTTGAAACAAAAATTCCCCAATGCGTTTAAAACATTTAAAGTGATCCCTATCTACAAGGCGTGGTGACTTTCAGAATCCTTCAAACTATTAGACCAATTTTCATCATATCTATCCTTACCAAACCCTTTGAAAAACATATAACACTTTAGTCCGTCCTTTTAGATACTAACAACCTAATCACTCTAATCAGTTTTGGATTTAGAGACAAATCACTCAATTCAAGTGCAATGGATTATCTCGTAGATAACTGGCTATCAAGCATGAATGACAAATTAATTTTTGGAGTACTATTTGTAGATCTCAAAAAAGCTTTTGCTACAGTTGACCATTACACTTCTCATCAAAAAGCTGGACCTGTATAATTTTCTCTACCAAATTACACCTAGGATACTACTTACTTCCTATCTTAAAAAAAGGCAACAGTGGTGTCTCAACAGGTACATCCATATCCAAAACTAGCAAGACATCAATTATGGATTGCCAAATGATTCCATACTAGGACCAATTCTCTTCTCATTATAAATAAACGCCCCCCTCTCCACATCAAATCCAAATGTGGAAATACTTGCTGATGACACAACTATCACACCAGCTATAATGACCCTTAACTCTCTAGCAAACACATTACAAAAAACGTTGATAAGCAATGTAAAATGACTGAACTAAAACGTAATTTCTAATACACCCCCAAAAAACCAAAATACATGCTTATTACCATCAACAAAGCGTCCAAATTTACCCCATAAACTTACTCAAATTGAAATTAAAAAAGAAGTAATTGAACCAAACCGATCACACTACAAAAGTTTCTAGAAGTGGCAATTGAAAAAATCTTCAGTTGGTTCTAACACATAACTCAACTAGCAAATACATATGTCCAAAAGAGTATACCACTGACAAAAACAAGCACTTTCTTGACTTCCATACAAGGAAACTATTCTTTCAATCTTTATATACAATTCCTCAATAGATAATTGCTTCTACCCCATGGGATTCTGCTAGTGCAAACACTATGAAACCGTACTGAGTCTGTACAAGCGGTGCTCTCAAACAGTCCCTTTATTAAAGAAGACAAGCTTATTAGAAGCCGACTAATAATCAGATAAATATTCTCTCCCTAAACAAAGATTGAAATATAACAAATGAGTCATGATGTTTCAAGATTATAACAGGAACTGTTCCATCATCCTTAAAAACAAATTCCCCCTAAACCAATCCAGAAAATACTAACAAAGCCTAGTGTCCCAATCCCAAGAAAAGACAATTATCAAATTCTAGTTTACTTTACTCAGGCCCAATGTTGTGGAACTCCCCCTTCTGATTCAGTTAAACAACATCAATCAATACATTCTACAAAACTCACTTATCACCCACCACTTGATACATCACAATAACCAACCACACGTTCATAGCCTTGGAAACTAGTTATAATATCCACCTTTACCTATTCTGCCCTTTCCCTACACCTGTCCTGTCTGTCTGTCTGTTCTGTCTTCTGTCCTGTCTGTCTGTCCAGTCTCTCATCTCTCTCTCTCTCATCTCTCTCTCTTCACTCCTCCTCTCTCTCTCTCTCTCTTCCCCTCCCCTCCCCTCCCCTCATTTGGAATGTTTTACTGATATTTTTTGTGGGTGTGTACTTGTAAGTAAGCTTATAAAGAATTAGTTTTTTTTTTGTTATTTACGACATTATATTATAAGAAATGAATTTATCATAACAATAATATCTGTTAATCTGTACGGATAACAATCAAAAGAGTGTGGAAGGTGATGTGTGCTGTTATGAGAATTATATTCATATTTTTTTGTTTTATGTTTTGTTTGTTTTCTACAAACAAAGTACATCTCTAAAATACTCTCTCTCCTCTCTCTCTCTCATCTCTCTATCGTTCTCTCTCTCTCTTCTCTCGATCGACTCTCTCTCTCTCTCTCTCTCTCCTTTTATTGTTTTGCTTATAGATATAATTGTTGTGTCTACAGTTTGTATCCTGATAAAGGACATTCCATACCTTATATTTTCATTTTAATGAGTTTGTTGACTGTACTTGTGGTTTTAAGAGATTGTCTTTATTTCAATATCTTAGTGTTGGGTGTATCAACTACGTGTATTTAACTACAATGTTTGATGTGCAATTTTATGACTTTAATAGTCTTGCTTTTTTTCTGGGGGGTTTTTTTGGCTTTTTCCTTTTCTTCCTTCTTTTTATTGTGTTATGTACGGTATTGGGTCTATGTTTATCATAGTATAATCAAAGAGGTTTTGAGTTGGTGATCGTGTGATGTAATAGAATTATATGTTTAGTATTACTCAGAAATGCACACACTCTCTCTCTCCGCTCCCTCTCTCTCTCTCTTCTTCTCTCTCGTCTCTCTCTCTCTCCTCTCTCTGCCTCCACTCTCTCTCTCTCGTCGTCGCTCTCTCCCTCTCTCTCCATCTCGTCTCTCTCTCTCTCTCCTCTCTCTCTCTCCTCACTCTCTCTCTCTCACTCTCACTCTCTCCTCTCTCCCCATCCCTCCCCTACCCTCTCTGCTCTCTCTCCTTCATATTGTTTTGCTTATAGTTATAGTTTGTTGTGTATCCCTGATGAAGGACGTATTCATATTTTATATTTTCAAGTTTATTGGACTTTTGACTGTATTGGAGTATCTAGTGAAGTCTAATTACAATATCTTATTGTTGCGTGCAACACTATGTGTACCTTATTTACAAGTGTAGAAGCTCATTTTTATGACTTTATAATTTGGCTTTTTTTTCTTCTTTTGGGTTTTTGTTGTTTGTTTGTTTGTTTGTTTTTTCTTTTTTTGTTGTTTCTTTTTTAAGTTTTTTTTCATTTGTTTTTACTGTGTGAGTGTAACAGTATTGGCTATATGAGATGTACCCCTACAGGCCGGACTGATGTAAAAAAGCACGTGGGTTCTTATTCATTATCCTCGAATAAACAATTTGTCCATTGTCACTCTCTCTCTTCCTCTGTCTCTCTCTCTCTCATCTTCCTCTCATCAGACGTCTCGATCTCTCTCTCTCTCTCTCTTCTCCTCTCTCTCGTCTCGCTTATATCACTTTTTTGGTGAATAGCATAAAATCAAAGGAACAAAACGAACACACACCCACACACAACACACACACACACGCACACACACACACACACACACACACACACACACACACACAGATGATAGCCTATTGGTTAAAACATTGCACTCGCAATCTGACGACCCGGATTCCGATCCAGTTCAAGGGGATAATTTTCCCTGAGTTAACATCAGTGCCGACTCCACTCACCCCAAAAAGTCCTTGGATGAGACTATAAACCGAGCCCCGTGTGCGAACGCACGCAGAACATCTTGTGTCGCACCCGTTACAAGGCCATTGTGTCTGGATGGGAACGGATGGATAAAATTGACAAAATGCATACACAGGGTGACTGGATGTGAAAGAAAAGAAGCGCATGAGTGCTTATTCCATTATCCTCGAAATAAAAGAATTTTTTTTTAAAAGAAAAAATAATACAAACATGTTATTATGCTTTGAAATGCCGTCAGTGCCTGGGCTTTATCACAGTTCTTGATTAAACCATTGACGCTGGGGCAACAGCAGGTGAGAGGCTGTATGACCAGTGGCTTTCTTTCCCACCCATGGAATTCCACTTTACAGCTTAGTCTTTAGTGATCGACTATGACTCTCTGACTAGGAGGCTTGACTCGCACAGTCCTTATGTGCTGCAGCCTTGGGGCTGGGTTGGCCATTGGGGAAACATCTCCAACCTGACTGTCCTTATGGCCCACTTGGCCGAAAGAGTGGGGATGTACTGTGGGCAAGGCATCTCCACTATAACCAGATTTCTGCCCAATATCCGAAACAGCAGCTGCCTCCTCTGTTGTTTTGGAGGTCATCGTCGGACACGACGGACAAACATTATACATATACATGCTTTGAAGTGTTCCTGTTAACATTGTCTTTACCCCTGATAAGCTCTTTGCCTAGCAGTCTGTAGTGTCACCTCCTATCATTAAGGGAGAGAGGTGAAGGGGGGGGGGGGGGGGAGAAGTAGGAATTCTCTGAAGACGTAGTATGGCTGCCTGTAAAGGGAACGTTCCACAGACGAATTTTTTTTTTGGTGCCCAGCTTATACTCGTTATCCTACAGTGGTTCTTGAGTAAAATGAGTGAGACAAGAATGTACTATTCTGGGTGACCCTTAGGGTGTTAAGCTGGGCAACGAACCAGACTCCGGCCTATAGGGTGGATTATTTTAGCATTTGGGGGTTGTGTTTTTTGTTGGTTTTTTTGGCTTTTTTTTTTTTTTTTTTTTGGGGGGGGGGGTTGGGGTGTATATCTGGGGATCTCTGCTCTACTCACCTCTACTATTCCCGGTCCCTCGTTTTGGTAAGGTTTTTCTACATTGGTTTTTGGGACCGGATAGCTCAGTGGTTGGAGCACTCGCTTTCTTTGATTTTGATTTGATTTTATTCTTTTTTATATCAAGGATAATGGAATAAGCACTTGTGTGCTTTTTTACATCCAGTCCCCGTGTGTATGCAGTTTTGTAAATTATGTCATCTGTTCCCACCGGCACACAATGGCCCCCAGCCAAGGTTAAGCAGCGTCGAGTGTGGTTACCAGTTGGATGGGTGACTGTTTGCGCGCCTTGGCTTCAGTACAGTTCCCCCAGTTCACCCAGCTGTAAATGGGTACCTCCCCCTCTTTAGGGTCAGGGAAGGTAAAGCAGCGAGGGAGAGGAGATGGGCGCTGCCCTCAATATGCTGGTCTCTGGAGGAGCTGAGGTCTCTGACGCCTCGCTCCCCTAACGACCTAATAGGTTATGGGACACCTTTACCTTTTACGTTATGAATGTAAAATTATTTATTTATTTATTTATTCTTTTATTTCGAGGATAATGGATTAAGCACTCGTGTGCTTTTTTCATCCAGTCCCCGTGTGTATGCAGTTTTGTCAATGTTGTCATCCGTTCCCACCCGCACACAATGGCCTACGGGTTTTAACGTGTGCGCAAGATATTCTGCTAGCGTTCGCACACGGGCCTCGGTTTATAGTCTCATCCAAAGGACTTTTGGGGAGAGTGGAGTCGGCACTGATGTTAATTCCAGTGGAAAAATCCTCTTGAACGGGAATCGAACCTGGGTCAGCAGATCACGAATACATCACTTGGGTCATTCTACTTTTTATTCATACCACTTTAAGTCACGAGATTTCTCTGCGTCAAATTCGGGGCTGCCCTTCCCTTGGAGAGCGCGGCGCCACAAGAGCAGCGCCACCCATTATTTTTTTTCTTTTCCTTTCTTCAACTGTATTTCATTCCCTATCAGAGTGGCTTTTTTTCTACAGAATTTGGCCAGGGACAGCTCTCTCGTTGCCGTGGGTTCTTTCAAGTGCGCTAAATAATTTATCGTAACACACGGGACCTCGGTTTTAATCGTGTCATCCGAAAGACTAGCACCCAGACCACCACTCATGGTCTAATGGATGGGGGGAAAAGTTTCAGGCCCAAACGAGGAACAAACCACCGCACACTTCCGACCCGGACTTTTCGCTTTTTAAGCAGGCGCGTTACCTCTAGACCACCGATTCACATGCCTAGTCTTGCTTTTGTGCCTTTAGTGCATGATCCGTCGTTTGTTTTGACTAAGCCGAGACATTCAAAGTCTTTGGCATTTTCTAAAGGAGTTTTGTCGATCTTTGTTTCCTGCTCTGCTTGGCAGCTGGTTCTGGCAACATGCAGCACTGTTGTCTTTTTGGCATAGAGCTTGAGACCGGCTCTTCTTCCTGCTGCGTCTACTCTGTGTAATACTTTCTTCATGCTGGTAATGTTATCAGCTAGTACTGCTGTTCCATCAGCTTAGCGCAGATATGTTATAATTATTTCTGCCACCTATCTTGACTTGAGGCCCATGTCTTTAATATCAGTCTCTCTCATGCCTTGCTCTGTGTATATATTGAAAAAGGTGAGGTGAGAGGATGGATCCTTGTCTAACTCCTTTTGACATGTCGAAAAAGTCACATTTTGACACGACTATGCCAACATAAATGTGACAGCGCAGTGTCTCCGGAAAAGTTAAAAAGTGGCACCACACACACACACACACACACACACATTCCTCTCTCTCTCTCTCCCCTCTCTCTCTCTCTCTCTCTCTCTCCCACCACCACACACACACACACACTCACACACACACACACTCTCTCTCTCTCTCTCACACAACAATACACTTTAAATCTCCATAAAAGGTAATGCACCGAGCTACAGATGGTAAACCGAAACGAAAAGTTGTCTGTCAAGCATTTTTGGAATCACTTATCCCTAAGGACCCTCAGTGACGTCAGTGCCGCTGAGACCATTGTCCCCATCGTGCGGGACTTCCAGACAACCTCCGTATCCTGTTTCCGACGAGGGGTCAATTGGGCAATGATTGTCTTTCTCGGGTGCTGCTGTAGCAAAGTCACGTAGTCAGCAGTGGCTTGTCTTAACCATACCATTCCTAACCAGTTTGTGTTGCCTGTCAGCAAGTGATGTTTCCTAGCTGACCTTTGTGACTGAACTTTATGACTGACCTTTGTGACTGACCTGTATGGCTGGCCTTTGTGATTGACCTTCGTGGCTGACCTTTATGACTGACCTTTATGATTGACCTTTTGTGACTGACCTTTATGGGTGACCTTTGTGATTGACCTTCGTGACTGACCTTTGTGGCCGACCTTTATGATTGGCCCTTGCTATTGACCTTCGTGACTGACCTTTATCACTGGCCTTTATCACTGACCTTTGTGACTGACCTTTAGACTGACCTTCGTGCTGATTCGTGACTGCCTTTGTCATGAAAGTAATGACGATGCAAAATTTTTGTGAAAAGGAAAAGAACAGTAAACCATTATTTCATGGGAGTGTCATTATGTGAAGAGTTTCTGGAAAGAATTTTTAGAGTGATTTTAAAACACCAATGCTATCATTGCAGAATGGACCTTATTGTGAAAATAGTGCTATTGACACTGAATGCAATTACAACAATGATGAAGTGTTTAGACTAATAATACTTTTAGCAAAGTTCTATGTTTATAAAAAATGGGAAATTAAAAAAACAAAAACCTAATTTTTGGTATTTTTCTAAATGAACTAAAATAAAAAATGGAAAAGCTGGACCCAGAAAACAAATCCCGTTTACTGTTTTTCCCCAAAAAAAAAAAAGGGGTTTCAATACTTTAAATTTAAAGTAGAAAAAAGTACCATTTCAAAATATTAGAAAAATTTTTTGTACCTAATCAAAAAAACCCCTTTATTTTGAAAACCGAAAATAATGACTGATTTTTTTTGTACTTTGTATCCTAGTACCCCTTGTGATCTGTAAAATGGAAATGAGAAAATTTCCCCTATGGAAATCAACTTTTTTTTTTTGAAATACATATTTTTGGGGCCAATCAAAAATTTGTTTTTTTTTTTAAAAACCAAATTGGGGCCCTTTAAAACATTGCGTCGCATTTTGACTCCCAAATAAACGGACCCTGAAAAAACCCCTTTCCCGAAAAAAACGTAAGACAATAAATTTAAATCAGTGGCCCCGACCCACAGAAAGAGAAGGACGACCACCACTACCCCTAAAAAACAGAACAGGTCATCATTCTAAACTCGCACTGAGCAAAACCCAGGCTCAACCCCCGCATGCCCCACAGAGCTAAAAACTCCTTCCTTCCCTCTGGGGAAAAGGGAAAACCAGACTGGGAAGCAACATCCTTCAGAGGTGCAGCACGCTTTTTCAGCGACCCTAGGAAGAAGATGGGGGTGGCTGAGGGAGAAAACATAACCCTGCAAAAAAAAGCTGTAAAGGCCCACGAGAGGGGCGGAAAGGATTGCCAAATTTTTTTCTCTCAAACACAACGACGGTGTAAAAAAGCAAACAGAAGAGGGGTTTTCATACCAGCCCTTTTAAACGTGGACGGGATGGGATGCTGGTGGGTTTGAGCTTTGCCCCGTTAATTCTGACGGCCCGGGTTTTAAAACCCCCCGGTTCGACCCCCCCCGAGACCCCCCCTTCAAGAGGATTTTTCCCCCCGGGGTTAAAAATCTTTCCCCACTAAAACCCCCTCCAAAGGGAAAATCCCTTTGAGACGAGATATTAAAACCTAGGTTCTGTGTTTCAAAAACCCCGCAAAACATCTTGTGTCTACAAAATTTAAAAAAACCCGATCCGCCTTTTTGTAGAGTAACCATAATTGTGTGCCGGGGAGAGAAAAACAACATTTTCAGAAGTGCAACGCATGGGAACTGGGTGTTTAACCCCCCCCCCCCCCCCCCCTAACCCTAAACAAACCCTAGGGCTTATTTCCATTATTTTCGAAATTAAAAAAACAAATCAAAGAAAAAAAAGATAACTTCCCAAAAACCGCCAAAATTTAATAGGTTTTTTTTAACAAGTTTAGGACAAATCCCTTTTTAACTTCGCTGTTTCCCAAAGATTTTTCTTTTTTTCCCAAAAAATTTTATGAATAACTGGGGGGTTTAAAGGGGGGGGGTGCCCTTTTTTTTTTGGCTGGGGCTTACATCAGTGGGCAGCATAAAGACAATGTGTCCAAAAAGGGGTTTTTCCCAAAAATGTCGGCTTTTTACAGACCAGCTTCTGACCGCGGTTAGACCCGAGAGAACGCAAGTAATAATAAAAATAATAATAATAAAATAATAATAATAAAAAAAAAAATAATAATAAAAATAAAAATAATGATGATGATGATGATGATTTATGATGATGATTATGGGATATATGATTATGAATCCCTAATAATAAAAAATAATAAAAATAATAATGAAAGGAATTTTCACAGGGGGCTGAAAACCCTTTAAAGCAAGAAAAAAAAAACGCTCGATGACCCTTTTTTTTTTTAAACGAGGGTAATGGAATAACACTCATGTTTCTTTTTTACCCCTCCAGTCCCCCCTGTGTAATGCGGTTTTTTTTTAATTTTGTCCCTCTTTTCCCCACCGGGACACAATGGCCTACCTTTCGAAAAGTGGAAAGGTTTAAATATGGGGCCCAGATGTTCTGCATGCGTTCGGGACACGGGGCCCCTTCCCCAAATTTTAGTCTCACCCAAGGAAACCAAGGAATACCAAGGATTACCAAATTTTGGGACATGAAAATTTACCTTTGGGACCCTGACACCAAAGGCCCCAAAGGGTTTGAAAGAACTCATTTCCTGTTTCCAATTGGGGGGGGGGGTAGCCTGGGGGTTTTGAGTGTTCGCTCGTGATTTTCCTGGGCCCCCGGGTTTGAATCTCGTTCAAGAGGATTTTTTCCCCTGGAGTTAAAAATCATGCCGACTAAAAACCCCTCCCCCCCCCCCCCCCCCCCCCGAAAAAAAAGTCCTTTGGATTAGTTTTTAAAACCCAGGTCCCCCCCGGGGTGAACGCACGCAGAACATCTTTGGGGCACAGGTTAAAAAAACCTTTCCCTATTTTTTTGGAAGATTTGGCCCTTGTTTTGGGCCCATGGGG
>CM054165.1:12369120-12371620 GCA_028751875.1 Rapana venosa
TTGTCTTTCTCCGGTGCTGCTGTAGCAAAAGTCACGTAGTCAGCAGTGGCTTGTCTTAACCATACCATTCCTAACCAGTTTGTGTTGCCTGTCAGCAAGTGATGTTTCCTAGATGACCTTTGTGACTGACCTTTGTGACTGACCTTTATGACTGACCTTTGTGGCTGACCGTTATAGCTGCCATTTGTGGCTGACCTTTATGACTGACCTTTGAGACTGGCCTTTGCAGTTGACCTTCGTGACTGACCTTTATGGTTGACCTTTCTGACTGACCTTTCTGACTGACCTTTCTGACTGACCTTCGTGACTGACTTTTGTGGCTGACCTTTTGTAACTGACAGATAATGGCAACTGCAAATTTTGTGAAAAGGGAAAAGACACAGTAAACCATTATTCATGGGAGTGTCAGTATGTGCAGAGTTTCTGGAAAGAACTTGAATCGATTTTAAAACACAACTGCTCTCATTGCGAGAGACTGGACCTTATTGTGGAAATAGTGCTATTTGACACTGATGCAATTACAAAAACTGATGAAGTGTTAGACTTAATAATACTGTTAGCAAAGTTCTATGTTTATAAAAGTCGGATTGGTAAAACAAAACCTAAGGTTGGTATTTTTCTGAATGAACTAAAATATAAAATGGAAAAGCTGGAGCACTGCAAACAAATGCAGTTTACTGATTTTCAGGACAAAAATGGTTTCAATACATAAACTTAGTAGAAAGTAAAGTACCATTTCAAAATATTAGTAAAAATTGTGTACGTAATCTATAAATCTTATCTTGATAACGAAAATAATGACTGATTTTTTTACTTTGTGTAGCTAGTAGCCTTGTGAGTCTGTAAAATGGAAATGATGAAATGTTGCCTGGATGGAAAGTCAACTTGTTTGTTTTGAAATACATATGTGTGCCAATCAAAAATTTGTTGTTTTTTTTAAAAACCAAATGTGAGTTCAGCTTAAATTGCGTCGCAGTTGACTCCCAAATTAACGGGACCCTGATATCATCCCTTGCTGATATTACGTAAGACAATCATTAAATCAGTGGCCCGACCCACAGTAGAGAAGGACGACCACCACTACCTCCTCAAAACAGAACAGGTCATCATTCTAAGACTCTGCACTGAGCACAACAGGCTCAATCCCCGCATGTCCACAAAGCTGAAACTCCTTCCTTCTCCTCTGTGGTAAAGAAAACCAGACTGGCGAGCAACATCCTTCAGAGGTGCAGCACGCTATTCAGCGACCTGAGGAAGAAGATGGTGTGGCCGACGGAGATAACATAACCCTGCAAACCAAGCTGTACGGCCCACGAGAGGGGCTGGAAAGGACTTGCCATTATTTCTCTCAAACACATCTGACGGTGTAAAAAAGCGAAACAGAAGAGGAGTTTACATACCAGCTTTCATCGTGGACGGGATGGGATAGCCTGGTGGTTAGAGCTTTGCGCGTTGAATTCTGACGGCCCGGGTTCAAGCCCAGGTTCGAGCCACCACCGAGACACCCCTTCAAGAGGATTTTTCCACCTGGAGTTAATATCAGTACCGACTACACTCTCCAGGAAAGTCTTCGAGACGAGATATTAAGCCTAGGTTCTGTGTGCAAACGCACGCATAACATCTTGTGTCTACACGTTAAAAACCTGATCCGCCTTTTTGTAGAGTAGACCATAATTGTGTGCCGGTGAGAGAGGATGACAACATTTACAGAAGTGCAAGCGCATGGGAACTGGATGTAACCCCCCCCCCCCCATAATCATAAACAAACATGAGGGCTTATTCCATTATTCTCGAAATAATTAAACAAATCAATGAAATAAATGATAACTTCAAAGAATCCGGCCAAATTCAATAGATTTTCCTAATCAAGTTTAGGACTACTCTTTGTAACTTCGCTGTTTCCAATGATTTTCTTTTTTCAAAAATTTTGATGAATATCTGGGGTTAAGGGGTGGGGGGGGGTGCCATTATTTTGGACTGGTGCTTACATCTGTGTGGGCATGCATAAAGACAATGTGTCAAGGCGTTTCCAAATAATGTCTGGCTTTTTTACAGACCAGCTTCTGACCGCGGGTTAGACAGAGAGAACGTCATGTAATAATAATAATAATAATAATAATAATAATAATAATAATAATAATAATAATAATAATAATAATAATGATGATGATGATGATGATGATGGGATGATGATGATGATGATCATAATAATAATAATAATAATAATAATAATAATAATGTATGGAATTTACACAGCGCTGAATCTTGTAAAGCAAGAAATCAAAGCGCTCAGATGACTTTTTTTTATATCGAGGATAATGGAATAAGCACTCATGTGCTTTTTTACATCCAGTCCCCGTGTGTATGCGGTTTTGTCAATTTTGTCATCTGTTCCTACCGGCACACAATGGCCTACTCTTTCGAAAAGTGGAACAGGATTTAACGTATGCGCGAGATGTTCTGCATGCGTTCGCACACGGGGCCTCAGATTATAGTCTCA
>CM054165.1:12376620-12396620 GCA_028751875.1 Rapana venosa
ATAACTCTCTGTTTTGATCGCAGTGTAGTTTCAAGCATTTAAAAGTACAGGAGTGACCTGATTGATATGCTTTGTTCGATTGTATATTGTTAGGGACGGGATAGCTCAGTGGTCGGAGCACTTGCTTTGGATGGGATTTATACAGCGCTATATCTTGGGGACGGGATAGCTCAGTGGTCGGAGCACTCGCTTTCCCCCAGCCAAGTTAAGCAGCGTCGAGCATGGTTACCAGTTGGATGGGTGACCGTTAGCGCGCCTTGGCTTCAGTACAGTTCCCCCAGTTCACCCAGCTGTAAATGGGTACCTGCCCTCTTTAGAGTCAGGGAAGGTAAAGCAGCGAGGGAGAGGAGATGGGCGCCGCCCTCAATATGCTGGCCCTAGAGAAGTGAGGTCTCTGACGCCTCGCTCCCCTACGACCTTATAGGTTATGGGACTCCTTTACCTTTACCTTTACCTATATCTTGTAAAAACAAATCAAAGCGCTCACATCCGTTGTTGTTGTTGTTGTTGTTGCTGCTGTTGCTGTCGTGCGTTCCCCAGCTTAACACTCTGGGGAGTCACCCACAATGCTTGTGCACTCTGACTCTCTCATCCCACCTGGGAATCACTGTGAAATTGAAATTGCTCATTGAATGAGAAGTTTGAGTGTGTGGCTGGGGTTTTTTTTGTAAGTACCTCGCCATAATAACCGTTTCTTTATACTGACAATTTCTCCTTCGTTCTTTCTCTCCTCCTCCTCCTCCTTCCCTCTTCCTCCTCCTTCTAAATCTTTTTAAACACCCTCTTCTTCTTCTTCTTCTTCTTCTTCTTCCTCTTCTTCTTCTTCAACTACTTCTTCTTTTTCTTCTTCTTCTTTCTTCTTCTTCTTCTCTTCTTCTTCTTCTTCTTCTTCTTCTTCTTCTTCAGAATTCTTGTTTTGCTTGTTTTTCTTTTTTTTTTCTTTGCAATTCTTTTTCGTAATTCTTCTGCTTCTTCTTCTTCATCATTATTCTTCTCAATTCTTCTCCTCAAGTTTTCTTCTTTGCAATTATTCTTCTTCGCAATTCTTCATCTAATTCTTCTTCTTCTTTGCAATTCTTATTCTTCTTCGCAATTCTTATTCTTCTTTTTCCTCTTCTTCTTGTTCTTCGCAATTCTTCTTCGCAATCCTTCTCAATTCTTCTTCGTAATTCTTCTTCTTCACAATTATTCTTCTTTGCAGTTTTTCTTCTTTACAATTTCTTCTTCTTCTTCTTCTTCTTCTTCTTCTTCTTCTCTTCTTCGCATTCTTCCTTCTTCTTCTTCTTCCTTCTTCTTCTTCTTCTTCTTCGCAATCCTTCTTTCGCAACTTCTTCTTCGCAATTCTTCTTGTTCTTTGCAATTCTTCTTCGCAATTCTTCTTTTTCTTCTTCTTCGCAATTCTTCTTCTTCTTCATCATCATCTTGATTTCTCTTCTTCTTCGCAATTCTTCTTCTTCTTCATCTTAATTCCTCTTCTTCTTCGCAATTCTTCTTCTTCTTCATCTTAATTCCTCTTCTTCTTCGCAATTCTTCTTCTTCTTCGTGCATGAAAGAAGAACAAGAAGAGAAGAAGAAAGAAAAGAACAAGAAAAATACAAAACAGAAGAACTCTGAAGAAAGGAGGAGGAGAAGAAGAAGAAGAAGAAGAAGAAGAAGAAGAAGAAGAAGAAGAAGAAGAAGAAGAAGAAGAATGATGATAATGCCGAGAATTATGACGACCACGACGATAATAATAACAATGCTGATGACAATGACGACGATGATGATGACAATGACAATGATAATGCTGATGACAATGACGACGATTCTGACAATGCTGATGATAATGACGATGATGACAATGCTGATGACAATGACGACGATGATAATGACAATGCTGATTACAATAACGATGATGACAATGATAATGCTGATGACAATGACGACGATTCTGACAATGCTGATGACAATGACGATGATTCATTTATTTATACCACTTTAAGTCACGAGATTTCTCTGCGTGAAATTCGGGCTGCTCTCCCCGGGGAAAGCACGTCGCCACAAGAGCAGCGCCACCCTTTTTTTGTCTGCAACTGTATTTCTTTCCCTATCAGAGTGGCTTTTTTCTAAGAATTTTGCCTGGGACAACTCTCTTGTTGCCGTAGGTTCTTTTACGTGCGCTGCATAATTTTCTGTAACACACGGGACCTCGGTTTATCGTCTCATCCGAAAGACTAGCGCCCAGACCACCACTCATGGTCTAATGGATGGGGAAAAGTTTCGGGCCCAGACGGGATTCGAACCATCGCACACTTCCGACCCGGACTTTTCGCTTTCTAGACAGGCGCGATACCTCTAGACCACCGATGACAATGCTAATGACAATGACGACGATGATAATGACAATGCTGATGACAATGAAGACGATGATAATAATAATGCTGATGACAATGATGATGATGATGATGATGATGATGATAATGACAATGCTTATAACAGTGACGACAATGATAATGACAATGCTGATGACAACGACGATTTGACAATGCTGATGTTAATGACGACGATAATGACAATGACGACGATGATGACAATGCTGATGACAATGACGATGATGACAATGCTGATGACAATGACGACGATGATAATGACAACGCTGATTACAATGACGATGATGACAATGATAATGCTAATGACAATGACAACGATTCTGACAAGCTGATGACAATGACGATGATGACAATGCTGATTACAATGACGACGATGATAATGACAATGCTGATGACAATGAAGACGATGATAATAACAATGCTGATGACAATGATGATGATCATGATGATGATAATGACAATGCTGATAACAGTGACGACAATGATAATGACAATGCTGATGACAACGATGATTTGACAATGCTGATGACAATGACGACGATGATAATGACGACGATGATAATGCTGATGACAATGACGACGACGATGACAATGCTGATGAAATATAATGACGACGATGATGACAATGTTGATGACAATGCTGATGACATTGACGACGACGATGGCAATGCTGATGACAATGACGACGATGATGACAATGCTGATGAAATATAATGACGACGATGATGACAATAACGACGATGATAATGTCACTGCTCATAACAATGACGACGACGATCACAATGCTGATGACAATGAAGAACATGATATGCTAATGACAATAACGATGATTATGACAATGCTGATAACAATGACGATCATGATAATGACACTGCTGATGACAATGACGACAACTACAATGACAATGCTGATGACAATGACGACGATTCTAACAATGCTGATGACAATGACGACGATGACGATGACGATGATGACAATGCTGATGCCCACGACAATGTTGATGACCATGACAATGACAATGATGCTTCACTCAGCCGTCAGAGGTCTACAATGGGCGGAGAACCTGAGCAAGCCAGCGGGAAATCCAGTTGAACTCTGCTCGGGGAAAAACATCCAACTCTTATGGAACTTCACCCTTGGCCAGGGAGAGCGTCTGAAAGGTCTGTGACGTGAGAATGAGTCCCCTGTCTGACGTCATTCACAGCGTTTATTAGGTGTGCGTGTGTGTGTGACGTGAGAATGAGTCCCCTGTCTGACGTCATTCACAGCGTTTATTAGGGGTGGGTGGGTTGTGACGTGAGAATGAGTCCCTTGTCTGACGTCATTCACAGCGTTTATTAGATGTGTGTGTGTGACGTGAGAATGAGTCCCTTGTCTGACGTCATTCACAGTGCTTATTTGGGGGGAGGGGGGTTTGACGTGACAATGAGTCCTTTGTCTGACGTCATTCACAGCGCTTATTAGATTTGTGTGTGACGTGAGAATGAGTCCCTTGTCTGACGTCATTCACAGCGTTTAGTAGGTGTGTGTGTGTGTGTGACGTGAGAATGAGTCCCTTGTCTTACGTCATTCATAGCGTTTATGTTTGTATTAGTGTGTCTTTGTATTTGCTTGTGATGTGTATTGCGTGAGAATGAGTCCCTTGTCTTACGTCATTCATAGTCTTATTAGGTGTGTGTATGATGATCTTGTTTAGTATTAGAGTCTTATACGTCATTCATCATTCTGTTATATTATCAAGAGTGTTTATCGCGCTTTTACAAAATAGTTCTTGTTCTTATTATCATGTTTTTTGTGTACACGTGATTATTACATCCTTAGTTCTGTGAGCAGGAAACTTGAGCTCTTATTTACACGTCAGGTGATGATTAATTACTGTTATTTTATCATTATTATTCCTATTAATTAATTATTGTTGTTGTGTGTTGTATTGTTATTTTTATTATTTTTATTGTTGTTGTATTATTATCACCATTATTATTATTATCATCATTATTATGTCAAAGATGACCAGGACATCGTTAGAATCATCTTTATTACCATTATTAATTGACACGGGGAATAATTACCATCCCTTATCATTCTGACGTCATAGAGGGCAGGTAAATCACTTGAGTCTCCTTTCTCTTTGCCCCACAAGGTGAATGACTACGTTACTTTAACATCCCTGTCATTTATGGCGTCATGATAATTATACTCTCATGCCAAGGACTTTCCGGGGAGTGAAGTCAGTATTGATGTTAACTCCAGGGAGACGACGACGACGACGACGACGACGATGATGATGATGATGATTATGATGATGATGATGATGATTGTGGTGATGATTATTGTGGTGATGGTGGTGATGATGGTGATGATGATTGTGTGGTGATGATGATGATGATGATGATGATGATGATGATGATGATGATGATGATGATGATCTTCTTCTTTCTCTTCTTCTTCTTCTTCTTCTCCTTCTTCTTCTTCGTTGAACACTTAGCAACTATTGTTGTCTGTTATATGGGCGAAAACGCGTCACGCTGCCGTTAGGCGCCTGACAAGTCAGGCCCAGCGCGTCCAACTTCGACATAAGAGAGAATTGTTATCTTTTTAAGTCTTTCTGGGAGGGGGGGGGAATAGCAGGAGAATGGACCAAGAAGGCAGAAAATAGACAAGAAGGAGGTGACAGGAATCAAAGGAACAGGGCATAAACAAAGAGAGGGATAGAAAAGAGGGAATTTCTCCAGCACATAATATCAAGAATGTAGTTGGTATTGTTCTGATAGGCCCGGCATCCTACGGGGGATATGAGATGATGATGATGATATGATGAAGAGAGAGATGATGGATGATGAGATGATGATGATGATGATGATGAGCCCGACGGTGGTGGATGTGTGTGGTGCGGCGCGCGATGGGATGTGATGAATATGATGATGATGATGATGAGATGGACGACACGACGGATGATGACGATGGATGACGGGATGCGGCGGCTGCGCTGCGTGCTGGCGTGTGATGATATGATGATGATGATGACGATGCGACTGTTACGACGACGATCAGACGACGAGAGAGATGATGATGATGACTGACTGACAGATGATGACGATGATGATGATGATGATGATGATGGATGATGTGATGATGATGATGAATCGATGTGGATGAGATTGGTGATGGCCACTGATGAGACGAGATGATGATGATGAGATGATCGATGATCCTCTTCTCTCTCTCTCTCTCTTCCTTCTCTTCTGTACACTGCAATTTGCTGATGCCCTCCGCTGCCCTTAGCCTGAAATCAGCCCACTCGTCCACTTCCATGAGCATCTTATCTTTTACAGTCTTTCTGATATGCAGAGATACCAAATGACAATCTCGACGAATCGACTCTGCTACAGGTGATACGGCACTCTCTCCCACTATCCAATCGCTTCTTCGTTCTTCTATCCTCTTCTCTCCTCTGTCTCATTCTGATTTCTTCATCTCATTCTCTCCTTCCTCTCTTCTTTCTCTCTCTCTCATCTCTCTGTTCTTTCTCCCCTCTCTCTTTGTTTCTCTCACCTCCATCTTCTCTGCTTGCTCTTCTCCTCTCTCTCTCTCTCCTGATGTGCTTCTCTCTCACTGATCTTCTCACATCTCTTCTCTCTTCTCCTCTCTCTCTTCTTCTTCTCTCTCTTCCTCCATCTCTTCCCTCATGATTATCTCTTCTTCCTCATCCTCTTCTCTCTCTTCTTCTCTTTTCTCTTCCACCTCTTCTCTCTCCTCTCTCTACTTCCTCCTCTCCTCTTCTCTTCCTCTCTTTCTCTCTCTCTCTTTCTCTTCTCTTCCTCTCTTCTCTTCCTCTCCTCTCTTCTCTCTTCTCTCTCTTCTCTTTCTCTCTCCTCTTCTCTCTCTCCTCTCCTCTCTTCTCCTCTCTCTTCTCTCTCTTCTCTCTTCTCCTCTCCTCTTCTTCCTCTTCTCTCTCTCTCTCTCTTCTCTCCTCTCTCTTCACTTCTCTTCTCTCTCTCCTCTCTCTCTTCTCTCTCTCCTTCTCTCCTCTCTCTTCTCTCTCTTCCTCTCTCTCCTCTCTCTCTCTCTTCTTCTCTTCTCTCTCTCTTCTTCTTCTCTCCTCTTTCTCTCTCTCTTCTCTCTCTTCTCTCTTCTTCTCTCTCTTCCTCCTCTTCTCTCTCTCTCTCTCTCTTCCTTCCTTCTCTCTCTCCTCTCTCCTTCTTCTCTTCTTCTTCTCTTCCTCTCTCTCTTCTACTCTCTTTCTCCTCTCTCTTCTTCTCCTCTTCTCTCTCTTCTCTTCCTCTTCTCTCTTCTCTCTCTTCTCTTCTCTTCTTCTTCCTTCCTCCTCTTCTCTTCTCTCCTTCTTCTTCTCTCTCCTCTCCCTCTTTTCTCCTTCTCTTCTCTTCTCCTCTCCTCTTCTCTCTCTTCTTCTCTTCTCTCTCTCTTCCTTTCTCTTCTCTCTCTCTCTCCTTCTTCTCTTCTTTTCTCTCTCCTCTTCTTCTCCTCCTCTCCTTCTCTCTCTCTTCCTCTCTCTTCTTCTTCTCTCTCTTCTCTCTTCTCTCTTCCTTCCTTTCCTTCTCTCCTGTTCTCTTCTCTCTCCTCTCCTCTTCTCTTCTCTCTCCTCTCCTCTTATCATCATCATCATCATCATCATCGATATAACTTTCATAATCATCATCATCATCATCACCATCATCATCATCACCATCATCATCACCACCACCATCATCATCATCATCATTATCATCACCATCATCATCATCACCATCACCACCATCATCATCATCATTGTTTCTAGCATGGTGGGATAGATCTCAGCTGTGCCACTATCCTGGAGTCTGGCAATCACGATTATTATTATCATTATTATTATTATCTTGTTATCTTGTTGTTGTTATTATTATTGTTGTTATTGTCATTATTATTATTATTATTATTGTTGTTGTTGTTGTTGTTGTTATCATCATCATCACCATTATTATTATCATCATCATCATCATTGTTATCATTGTTATTGTTATTAATATTAACGTTGTTGCTGTCATTTTTATTTAAACAAATATTTATTGTTGTTATCATCATTCCAGCTGAGTTGGTTCAAGCTGGAGGGGAAGCCATGATCAGCGCCCTACTAAGAATCTGCAACAAGATCTGGCAGACAGGAAAATGGCCAACACCATGGACACAGTCACTCATCATCACCCTCCCCAAGAAAGGAAATCTACAACAATGCCATAATTACCGCACAATCAGCCTCATATGCCACCCAAGCAAGGCCATGCTGCAGATAATATTGAATAGACTGAAGCCACAAGTAGAGACCATCATTGCTGAGGAACAAGCAGGTTTCAGAGCAGGGCGCAGCACAACAGAACAGATATTCAACCTCAGAATACTATGTGAGCGGTACCTTCAACATCAACAAGACCTTTACCATGTATTTATCGATTTTAAGAAGGCATTTGACAGGGTGTGGCATGCAGCTTTGTGGGCAACCATGAATTTGTCCAGCATCAATGCAAACCTGACCAGAGTCCTCAAACAGCTGTACAGCGAGGCCACCAGTGCAGTGTACTACAACAACATTATTGGAGAATGGTTTCGAACAGTTGGAGTAAGGCAGGGCTGTCTACTCTCACCCACTCTTTTCAACATCTTCCTTGAGAGAATCATGGCTGATGCACTGGAACATCATGAAGGATCAGTCAGTATTGGTGGCAGAACGATCACAAACCTCCGCTTCGAAGATGACATTGATGGAATAGCAGGATCAGAAAAAGAGCTTGCCAGCCTAACAGAACACCTGAATAAGGCCTCCAAAACATACAGCATGGAAATCAGTGCAGAGAAAACCAAACTGATGACTAATAACACAACGGCATTAGCACTGATATCAGGGTTAATGACCAGAAGCTGAAAACAGTTCAAAGCTTCAAGTACCTGGGAGCCATTGTATCAGACCAGGGATCCAAGCCAGAAGTAGTATGCAGGACTACACAGACAATAACAACACTGTCAAAACTAAACACCATCTGGAGAGATAAAAATATCTCACTTATCTCTAAGATCAGACTAATGCGCTCCCTTGTCATATCCCTATTTCTGTATGCCTGTGAATCATGGACCCTGACTGCAGATTTGGAGAGAAGAGTACAGGCGATGGAGATGAGATGCTTTCCGAGACTCCTTGGCATCTCCTACAAAGACCACATAAGCAACGAAAGCGTGCATAACAGAATCCAGCAAACCATTGGACCCTATGAGAACCTTCTAACGATCGTGAAAAAGCGTAAACTTAAATGGTATGGGCATGTCACAAGATCCAAAGGACTAGCAAAGACAATTTTACAAGGCACTGTCCAAGGAGGAAGAAGAAGAGGCAGACCAAGGAAGAGCTGGGAGGATAACATCAGCGAATGGACAGGCCTAGAACTCAACAAAACCCTGAGAAAGGCAGAACAGAGAGAGGAATGGAGGGAACTGGTTGTTGAGTCTTTGAGGGTGCCCCCACGGTCGTCAGACTACGGGACAGATAGATCATCATTATTATTATCATTATTGTTATCATCGTTAGTGCTAATATTAACATTAACATTGTTGCTGTTGTTGTTATCGTTGTCGTTCTTCTTCTTATATTTTTATTTTTATTTTTATATTATTGTTGTTGTTGTTGTTGTTGTCGTTGTCGTTGTTGTTATTATCATTATATCATCACCATCATCACCATCATCATCATCCTCACCATCACCATCATCATCATCATCTGTTTTTTTGTCTAGCACGGTGGGATAGAGCTCAGCTGTGCCACTATCCTGGAGTCTGGCAACTACAGCGTGGCTGTCAGCGTGGAAGATGAGGCCAACGCCATCACCGTGCACCACAAAACGGCCAGTGTCCTAGTCCTTGGTGAGTCAACGCCCATTCACCATAGTGTGAAAAGCCTACTTACGACAGCTTTAAATCCCAGTCTCAAGACATACCTTTATCAAACCTAAGATTTTTTTTCCCCTCTCGTTTCATCTCATAATTATCTGTCCCTGCCTTTAAAAGCCAAAATTCCATCACCCTGCTGAAATGTACAAACTGTACGTGTGTGTGTGTGTGTGTGTGTGTGTGCGTGCGTGCGTGCGTGCGTTGGTGGTGCGTGCGTGCGTGCGGGGTGTGTGTGTGTGTGTGGGTGTGTGTGTGTGTGTGTGTGTGTGTGTGTGTGTACATTTGAATTTCTTAGAATATTGTGAATCATTGTTGTTGCTTGTGAAGGAGCGGATTGAATGGAAGCGCTCTGATTTGTAATTGCGAGATATAGCGCTCTATAAATTCCATATATTATTATTATTATTATTATTATTATTATTATTATAGTGTCACCGATGTCGGCATACATGCTGTCGTTATGGTTGCTGTGGTGGTGGTGGTGGTGGTGGTGGTGGTGTTGTCGCTGTTGTGGTGGTCTCTGGAGTTCACATCAGTGCTGACTCCACTTGCCCCCCCCCCCCCCCCCCCCCCAAAAAAAAGTCCTTTGGATGAGACTATAAACCGAGGTTCCGTGTGCGAACGCACGCACGCAGAACATCTTGCGCACACGTTCAAACCCGTTCCGCTTTTCGGAAGAGTAGGCCGTTGTGTGCCGGTGGAAACAGGTGACAAAATTGAAAAAACTGCATACACACGGAGACTGGATGTGTAAAAAAGCACACGAGTGCTTATTCCATTATCCTCGATATAAAAGAATAAATAAATAAATAAATCTTCGGAAAAGAAAGAAAGTTGTGCGTTCCCCAGTTTGACTCGAGAGGATGGAGATGTTCACCCAGACTGTGCACTCTGACTCACTCATCATCCCACCTGGGAATCACTGTGAGATTGATATTGCACACTGAATGACAAGTTTGCGTGTATGACTGGGTTTTTTTAAGTACTAGGCAGCCATACTCCGACTTCAGAGGAATTTTTTTCTCTCCTTTTAAAAGGAAAGTACAGGTTGTTATGTTAAGAGCTTGTCATGGCTGAAGGTGATCTCAACACAACATTTTACAAACATAACAACATTTTAGTGTATGTCTTGGCAAATTAGCTGACATCGATAACTGACACAGCTTTTTGGCCTGGGCCAAATGTTGGCATAAACGAATACATTATGTCACGAGATCGTTGGTCAACGCCACTATTCACTCCCTTATAATAATAATTATTATTATTATTATTATTATTATTATTATTATAATGATGATGATGATGATGATGATGTATGGAATTTATATAGCGCTGAATCTTGTAAAGCAACAAATCAAAGCGCTCAGATGACTTTTTTTTTTAATCGAGGATAATGGAATAAGCACTCATGTGCTTTTTTACATCCAGTCCCCGTGTGTATGCGGTTTTGTAAATTTTGTCATCTGTTCCCACTGGCACACAATGGCCTACTCTTTCGAACAGCGGAACAGGATTTAACGTGTGCGCAAGATGTTCTTCATGCATTCGCACACGGGGCCTCGGTTTATAGTCTCATCCGAAGGACTTTGACATTCAGTTCGATTTTTTTGTCAAACTGGGAAGAAAGGGCGAGGCTGGGAATTGAACCCAGAACCTCACGGTTGACTTGTTGGCAGGCAAACGTCTTAACCATCCTGCCAACTTCCCTTACACGTAACGAGGTATCTTTTACTATCCCGGAAGTCGGAATGCGGCTACCTATAAATGGTGTGAGGAGGAGGGGGAGGGGGGGTAGTCGCATACGCACAAATCTCACCATTGGTGAACCTCGGAGCTCTAGCTGAGGAACAAAAGAAATTGTTCCTGAACTGAATGTCAGGTTTTAGTGTAATGTAGCGCATCATAGGGCACGGGATAGCTCAGTGGTCACAGCACTCGCTTTCCCCCAGCTAAGGTTAAGCAGCGTCGAGCGTGGTTACCAGTTGGATGGGTGACCGTTTGCGCGCCTTGGCTTCAGTACAGTTGCCCCCAGTTCACCCAGCTGTAAATGGGTACCTGCCCTCTTTAGAGTCAGGGAAGGTAAAACAGCGTGGGAGAGGAGATGGGCGCCGCCCTCAATATGCTGGCCCCTGGAGAAGCTGAGGTCTCTGAAGCCTTGCTCCCCTACGAACGTATAGGTTATGGGACTCCTTTACCTTTAGCGCATCATAATGATTGATAATGCTCTTAGTGTATAACGTGTTATGATCATTTTGCGTATTGGCAGGTTAGTATGCGCGCTGTGTGTGCGTGCATTGCTATGTGTGTGTGTATGCGTGTGTGTGCGCGCGCGTACTTGTGTGTTGTATGTGTGCGTGCGTGTGTGTGTGCGTGTGTGTGGGTGGGTTGTATGTTTATGTTGGTATGTGCATATGTGGAACTTTTTTTTTCAGAGTGCTGTGAAAAAGTATCTAAACTAAGTTGTTGCGACTCGTGTATGATTTATGGATTATCACAATGATCTTCATTGTTTTAAATCATCACACCGCTATGCAACTATGACACTGAATGTCAAGTCCTTCGGATGAGACTATAAACCGAGGCCCCGTGTTCGAACGCATGCAGAACATCTTGCGCACACGTTAAATCCTGTTCCGCTTTTCAAAAGAGTAGGCCATTGTGTGCCGGTGGAAACAGATGACAAAATTGACAAAACCGCATACACACGGTGGCTGGATGTAATTTTTTAAAAAAGCACATGAGTGCTTATTCCATTATACTCGATATAAAACAATAATAAAAATAATAATAATAATAATAAAGACACCTCGCTCCCTTCCCCAACGACCGCATAAGTTATGGGACACCTTTTCAACTGTTCAACAACAACAACAACAACAACAACAACAAACACTGCCTTTCTTCAATCAACCTTCACAGAGTTCAAGAGAGGAGGACGGGGGTCAAGTCAAGGTCTCGCAGGGGCTTTCTTTCTTTTTTTTTTTAACCATTTTTTGTTCAGTTTTATCATGCTGTACATTGTTATATGTCATGAAATATACTTTTCGTTATATAGGAGGAAAAAAGCAGTGAAAAATATTCACAAAAAATATTCACACAAAAAATATCGAAAAATGATAGACTAAACATGAGGGGAAACAAGGGAAAGAAAATAAAACCCAATCGCGCATACACACTCACACTAATAATAATAAAGGATAGAAAGAGAAGGGTCAGACAGACAGACAGACAGAGGTCACAAAAGAGATTGTGTGTTTTACATGGGTTATTATACATTTTGCTATGAAGGTTCTAAATTATATAGTTATAATGACTGTCATGCAACATAAAACATATTCATGGTACAATAAGTTTTTTCAGCAGACATTCAAATACTTAATTTTGATCATTCAACAAGGCCTTACAAGCGAGGGCTTTCTTTTCTTCACTTTCACTTTCACCTATCCCGTAGTTTTGTAGACCGTGGGATCGAGTGGGGGGGGGGGGGGGGGTGGATGCTGAAGATTTTGCAACCAGCTTCTCTTCTCTCTTCTCTCCTCTCCTCTCCTCTTTCCTCTCCTCCTTCTTCTTCGGTTCTCTTCTCTTCTCTTCTTCTCTTTTCTTTTTCCTCTCCTCTTTTCTTCTCCTCTCCTCTTCAGTTCTCTCCTCTTCTCTCCTCTCTTCTCTTTTTTCCTCTCTCTCCTTCTCCCTCTTCTTCTCTTCTCTTCTCTTCCTCTCTTCTCTTTTTTTCCTCTCCTCATCCTCTTCTCTCCTCTTCTTCTCTTCTCTTCTCTTCTCTCCTCTCCTCTTCTCTCCTCTTCAGTTCTCTCCTCTTCTCTCCTCTCTTCTCTTTTTTCCTCTCCTCTCTCTCTTCTCTCCTCTTCTCTTCTTCTCTTCTCTTCTCTCCTCTCCTCTTCTCTCCTCTTCAGTTCTCTCCTCTTCTCTCCTCTCTTCTCTTTTTTCCTCTCCTCTCCTCTTCTCTCCTCTTCAGTTCTCTCCTCTTCTCTTCTCTTTTCTCCTCTTCTCTCCTCTTCAGTTCTCTTCTCTTCTCTCTCTCTCTCTCTCTCCTCTTCTCTCTTTTTCTTTCCTCTCCTCTCCTCTTCAGTTCTCTCCTCTTCTCTTCTCTCCTCTCCTCTCTCCTCTCCTCTTCAGTTCTCTTCTCTTCTCTTCTCTCCTCTCTCTCCTCCTCTCTCTTCAGTTCTCTTCTCTTCTCTTCTCTCCTCTCCTCTCTCCTCTCCTCTTCAGTTCTCTCCTCTTCTCTTCTCTCTTCTCTTTTTTCCTCTCCTCTCCTCTTCTCTTCTCTCCTCTTCTCTTCTCTCCTCTCCCTCTCTCCTCTCCTCTCTCTCCTCTCCTCTCTTCAGTTCTCTCCTCTTCTCTCCTCTCTTCTCTTTTTTTCCTCTTCTCTCCTCTTCAGTGCTCTTCTCCATCTTCTCTTCTCTCTTCTCTCCTCTCCTCTCTCCTCTCCTCTCTTCAGGTTCTCTCCTCTTCTCTCCTCTCCTCTCTGTTCTCTTTTTTCCTCTCCTCTTCTCTTCTCTTTCATCTTCAGTTCTCTCCTCTTCTCTCCCTTCCAGTTCTCTCCTCTTCTCTCCTATCTTCTCTTTTTTTCCTCTCCTCGCCTCTTCAGTTCTCTCTTCTTCTCTTCTCTTTTCTCTTCTCTCCTCTCCTCTCATCCTCTCCTCTTCAGCTCTTTCTCTTCTCTCCTCTCTTCTCTTTTTTCCTCTCCTCTCCTCTTCCTCTTCTCTCCTCTTCTCTTTTCTTCTCTCCTCTTCTCTCCTCTCTTCCTCTCTCCTCTTCTCTCTTCTCTCCTCTTCTCTCCCTCCTCTCTGTTCTCTTTTTTTCTCTCCCCCTTTTCCCTCTTCTCTTCTCTTCTCCTCTTCTTTTCCTCTCATCTCTCCTCTTCTCTTCTCTCCTCTCTTCTTCTCTTCCCCTTCTTTTCCCCTCTTCTCTCCCTCCTCCTTCTCTCCTCCTCCTCCTCTCCCCCTTCTCTCTCCTTTCCTCTCTCCTCTCCTCTCTCTTCTCTCCCCCCCCCCACCCGAGTCCTCTGCTTTTCGTAGCAAATCCTTCTCCTCCAAAGCCAGCAGTAGTCCGCTCTCTGATTGTTGTAGATCTTCCCATCGTTGTTTTCTCTGTCGGCCTCTTCTTCGTCGTCTCCCTTCCTTGTACTGTTCCCTGTAGTAGGTAGGATAAGTCTTGGCCAGTCCACATGCTGGTGTGACGTGCCCGTGTTTTCTTTAACCAGACATGCCCAAAACTGTGGACGGCGAACTGCGCGTGACAATGGACGAGGAAGCGGTCCGTGACGTCACATCCGGAACGTGGCACGTGCAGCTGTCATGTGGGAATTTCTCCGATCGGGGTCATCCGCCTGTGGATGTCATCTGGACTGTAAGTGTTTTGGGCGCGGAAGAAGAGGCGAGGAGTGTTAGGTAGTCGTCATTCTTTTACGGGGGGGGGGGGGGGGGGGGGCGGGATAGCCTGGTGGTTAGGGTGATGCATTCGTGATCTGCTGACTCGGGGTTCGAATCTCATTCAAGAGGATGTTTTCCCCCTCTGGAGTTAACATCAGTGCCGACTCCACTCTCCCCGAAAAAGTCCTTCGGATGAGACTATAAACCGAGGCCCCCCGTGTGCGAACGCACGCAGAACATCTTGCACGCCCGTTAAAAACCCGTTCCGCTTTTCGGAAGAGTAGGCCAGTGTGTGCCGGTGGGAACGGATGACCAAATTGACAAAACTGCATACACACGAGGACTAGATGGGGAAAAAAGCACATGAGTGCTTGTTCCATTATCCTCGAAATAAAAGAATACATGCGTCTTTTTCCTTCCAAATCTGAGGTCTGCAGGTTTAGTCAATGGGTTTAACATTGTGTTCACAATTGATGTGTGTGCGTGTGTGTGTGTGTGTGTGTGTGTGTGTGTGTGTGTGTGTGTGTGTGGTGTGTGTGTGTGTGGTGTGTGTGTGTGTGTGTGTGTGTGTGTGTGTGTGTGCGTGCGTGTGTGCGCATGCGCGCGTGTGTGTTTGTGTGTGTTCGTGACATTTTATTTGAAGTCATTTTGGAATGTTTTAACCAATATGAAATATAGCTTTTTTGTGTCTTTGAGATTTTTTATGCGTATCAATCTGCCTGTCAGTATTGTAATTGCCCTTCATGGGATGATTAAAGTGTTTTTGACTTGACTTGACTTGACTTGACCTGCCTACAAAGCGAAAAGTCGGTGTAGGAAGTTGTACGGTGGTTCAAACCCCGTTAGAAACTTTTCCCCCTATCCCTTAGACCATGAGCGGCGGTCTGGGTGCTAGTCTTTTGGATGAGACAATAAACCGAGGTCCCGTGCGTTACACATAATTATTATTTAGCGCACGTAAAAGAACCCACAGCAACAAGAGAGTTGTCCCTGGCCAAATTTTGTTGAAAAAAGTCACCCTGATAGGGAATCAAATACTGTTGCAGACAGGAAAAGAAAAAAAATAATGGGTGACGCTGCTCTTGTGGCGACGCGCTCTCCCCAGGGAGAGCAGCCCGAATTTCACGCAGAGAAATCTGCCGTGACTTATGTTGGTAGGTCTATAAAGTGACAGCAGACGATCTAAAAATAGGAGAAAGTTCAGAACGAGGGTTAAGATAAGGGGAAAATGTGTGTGTCCTGTAATAATAATAATAATAATAATAATAATAATAATAATAATGATGATGTATGGAATTTATGTAGCGCTGAATCTTGTAAAGCAACGTCTCCCCTATGTGCCTGAAACTGAACCCCCAATCCCAAGATGTTTCAGAAAGCCACGTCCTGTCCTGCCCTGTCCTGTCCTGTCCTGCCCTGTCCTGTCCTGTCCTGTCCTGTCCTATCCTGTCCTGCCCTGCCCTGCCCTGTCCTGTACTCTACTGTCCTGTCCTGTCCTGTCCTGCCCTGTCCTGTCCTGCCCTGTCTTGTCCTGTCCTGTCCTGTCCTGTCCTCTCTTGTCCTGTACTGTCCTGTCCTGTCCTCTCTTGTCCTGTACTGTCCTGCCCTGTCATGTCCTGTACTCTACTGTCCTGTCCTGTCCTGTCCTGCCCTGCCCTCTTCTGTCCTCTCTTGTCCTGTCCTGTCCTGTACTGCCCTGTTCTGTCCTGTCCTGCCCTGTCCTGTCCTGTCCTGTACTCAACTGTCCTGTCCTGTACTGTACTGTCCTGTCCTGTCCTTTCCTGTCCTGTCCTGCCCTGCCCTGTCCTGCCCTGTCCTGTCCTGTCCTGTCCCTGTCCTGTCCTGTTTGTCCTGCCCTGCCCTGTCCTGTCCTGTCCTGTCCTGTCCTGTCCTGTCTTGTCCTGTCCTGTCCTGTCCTGTCCTGTCTTGTCTTGTCCTGTCCTGTCCCTGTCCTGTCCTGTCCTGTCTTGTCCTGTCCTGTCCTGCCCTGTCCTGCCCTGTCCTCTCTTGTCCTGTACTGTCCTGCCCTGCCCTGTCCTGTCCTGCCCTGTCCTGTCCTGTCCTGCCCTGTCTCCTCTTTGTGCCTGGAATTGCCCCCAGTCCCAAGATGTTATCACCTTCCCCTTCACCAATGAAGATTTTGCAACCAGCTTCCTCCATTCCTGCGGTCCTCTGCTTTCCCTAACATATCGTTCCACTCAAGGCCAGTCCACTCTCTGATGTTGTCTTCCCATCGTTTTCTCTGTCTGTCTCTTTTTCGTCTCCCTCCTTGTACTGTTCCCTGTAGGACAGTCTTGGCCAGTCCAGATGCTGGTGTGACGTGCCCGAACCACTTTAGTTTTTTATTTTTCACTAAAGTTGGCAGCTCTTCCTATGGTCCGATGGCGTTTTTAATTCTGGTTTTCACTTCCTCATTTGTGATGTGATCTCTGTATGAGATACCAAGGAGTTTGCGAAAGCATCTCATCTCCATTGCCTGTATCCTTCTTTCAATGTGTGCTGTTATGGTCCACGTTTCACATGTGTACAAAAATATCGACATCATCAGGAAACGCATCGGTCTGATCTTGAAGCTGATGGCGATGTTCTTGTCGTTCCAGAGGACTTTCAGTTTGGTCATTGCAGCTGTGGTCTGGGCTATCCTGGAGAGAATGTTCGGGAAGGGGGGGGGGGATATCCTTCATCCGATACTATAGCTCCCAGATATTTAAAGCTATGGACGGTCTCGATTTTCTTGCCGCCTATAACTGTCAGTGCTGATGCCATTGGCACTATTTGTCATCAGCTGGGTTTTTCTCTGCAACTCATCTGCGTGCCATATGCCGATGAGGCTTTAGTCGTCGAGGTGATTTATTTATTTATTTCTACCACTTTAAGTCACGCAGATTTATCAGCGTGAAATTCGAGCTGCTCTCCCCGAGGAGAGTGCGTCGCCACAAGAACAGCACCACCCATTTATTTTTTTTATTTTTCCTGTCTGCAGCTGTATTTGTTTCCCTATCAGAGTGACTTTTTTCTACAGAATTTTGCCAAGAACAACTCTCTTGCCGTGGGTTCTTTTACGTGCGCTAAATAATTATGGTTTAACACACGAGACCTCGGTTTATCGTTTCATCCGAAAGACTAGCACCCAGACCACCAATCATGGTATGGGAGGGGGTGAAGTTTCGGGGCCAAAACGGGATTCGAACCACCGCACACTTCTTCCTACCTGGACTTTTCGCTTTCTAGGCAGGCGCGTTACCTCTCGACCACTCCCCCGCAAAAGTCCTTCGGATGAGACTATAAACCGAGGCCACGAGTGCGAAGGCACGCAGAACATGTTGCGCATTCATTAAAACCCGTTCCGCATTTCAGAAAGAGTAGGCCATTGTGCGCGGTGGGAACGGATGACACAATTAACCAAACTGCATACACACGGGGACTGGATGGAGAAAAAAGAAGCGCATGAGTGCTTATTCCATTATCCTCGAAATAAAAGAAGAAAGAAAAGAATAAAAGAACAAATAAATAAAAGAATAAATGAATAAATAATAATACATGGAATTTATATAGCGCTATATCTTGCAAAAACAAATCAAAGCGCTTGCATTCATCTTACTTATCACATGCAACAAGTTACAATTAATAGTTTTTTTTACAAATGCAAATGTATACACACACACACGCACGCACGCGCGCACGCACACACACACACACACACACACACACACACACACACACACACACACACACACACACGGTTGTGTACTTTGGCAGGGTGGTGGGGAGGAGAGGGGGGGGGGGTGATTCGGCTGTTGAGGGTAAGGACAGCAACGAGATGAAACAAGAGGGGAAAAGTCTTAGATTTGAAATAAATGTGGTTTTGAGACTGAATTTTTTAAAAGTGTCATAAATAGGCTTTTGGGGGCGAAATAAACAAATAAAAAAAAGGATTTTTAAAAAGATATATTTAAAAATCCATCGATTTACCACTAGGTTGTCCGCACTACTGCTTGAGCGCTTTGATGTGTTGCTTTACAAAGATTCAGCGCTATATAAATTCCATACATTATCATTATTATTATTATTATTACTAGTAGTAGTAGTAGTAGTAGTAGTAGTAGTAGTAGTAGTAGTAGTAGTTAGTATTGTTGTTGTTGTTGTTGTTGTCGGATGAGACTATAAACCGAGGCCCCGTCTGCGAACGCATGCAGAACATCTTGCGCACACGTTAAATCCTGTTCCGCTTTTCGAAAGAGTAGGCCATCGTGTGCCGGTGGGAACAGATGACAGAATTTACAAAACCGCATACACACATAAAAAAAAGTCATCTGAGCGCTTTGATTTGTTGCTTTACAAGATTCAGCGCTATATAAGTTCCATACATTATTATTATTATTATTATTATTATTATTATTATTATTATTATTATTATTATTATTATTATTGTTGTTGTTGTTGTTGTTGTTGTTGTTGTTGTTGTTGTTGTTATCATCATCATTATCATCATTATTATCATATCATCATCATCATTATTATCATCATCATCATTATCACCACCATCATCATCATCATCATCATCATCATCATCATTATTACTATCATTATTATCGTTGTTGTTTGTCGCTTGGCAAGACTCCGACAGGGGAGAGCCTGGCGAGCAGCAATTACAGCGAGGGCTTCTTCCGTCTCCTGCTGGACAACCCCGTGGTGGGAGGCAGCTACGGCTGTAGGCTGCAGCCCGGACAGCCGGCCATGAGCTGTCTGGACAGCCAGGCCCCTCTGATGGGCAAGGGGGAGGTGAGGGTGGAGGAGACGGGGGCCAGAGTCACGCTGCTGGAGGCTCGTCAGCGAGAGATTGGCCTCCAGCTTGCCAGTAAGGGAGTGAGATTAGGATTAGGATGTGTTGTTCTTGTATTGTATGTTTGTCCGTCGTCGTGTTTGACGATGACCTCCAAAACAGCAGAGGAGGCAGCTGCTGTTTTCGGAAACTGGGCAGAAATTCGATTATAGTGGAGATGCCTTGCCCACACAGTACATCCCTCCCCACTCTCTCGGCCAAGTGGGGCATAAGGACAGTCAGTGTTGGAGATGTTCTCTCCAAAGGCTAACCAGCCTCCAGGGCTGCAAGCACAAAAGGACTGTGCGAGTCAAGCCTCCTAGTCAGAGAGTCGTAGTCGATCACTAAAGACTAAGCTGTAAAGTGGAATTCCATGAGTGGGAAAGAAAGCCACTGGTCATACAGCCTCTCACTTTGCTGTTGTTGCCCCCAGCGTCAATGGTTTAATCAAGAACTGGGATAAAGCCCAGGCGCTGACGGCTAGTTTGTATTGTAGGCTGTGTGTGTGTG
>CM054165.1:12404120-12414120 GCA_028751875.1 Rapana venosa
TTAAACTCACATTTTGGCTTTGTTGACAGGTTTTTTGTAAATGGAAACTCACATTTTGGCTTTGTTGACAGATTTTTTTTTAATCCAAACTGACATTTTGGCTTTGTTGACAGATTTTTTTTTAATCCAAACTGACATTTGGGCTTTGTTGACAGATTTTTTTTAATTGAAGCTCACATTTTGGCTTTTTTGGATAAACTTTTTATTTATTGGACCTGACATTTTGGCTTTGTTGACAGTTTTTTTTTAATCGAAACTCACATTTTGGCTTTGTTGACAGGTTTTTTTAATTGAAGCACATTTTGGCTTTTTCACAGATTTTAAAAAAATTTTAACTCACATTTTCGCTTTGTTGACATATTCTTTTCTTGGTAATTGTAACTCACATGTTGGCTTTGTGGATATCTTTCTTTTTGGAAACTGAAACTCACATATTGGCTTTGTTAACAGGGTGGGCTGTTTTTTTTAATTCAATCTCACGTTTTGGCTCAGTTGACAGGATTTGGTTTTTTAATTGAATCTTACATGTTGGCTTTGTTGACATGTTTCTTTTTGGAAATTGAAACTCACATTTTAGCTTTGTTTGGGGAATAATTGAGTAAGGCCATGCCTTTAGCCTGACCTGACTCGAGTTTTGGCTCCTGGCTGAGCACTCTTCATAGGTTCTGGCAGTGATTGGCTTTGTTGACATGTTTCTTTTTGGAAATTGAAATTCACATGTTGAAGTTGTCGACAGATTTATTTTTGGAAATTGAAACTCACATGTTGGATTTGTTAACATATACATTTTTTTGGAAATTGAAATTCACTTGTTGAAGTTGTTGACATATTTATTTTTGGAAATTGAAATTCACATGTTAAAGTAGTTGACAGATTTATTTTTGGAAATTGAAATTCACATGTTGAAATTGTTGACAGATTTACATTTTTTTTTATTCAAACTCACATGTTCGTTTTGTTGACAGATTTCTTTTCTGGAAATTGAAATTCACATGTTGAAGTTGTTGACAGATTTACTTTTTTTTTAAATTGAAAATCACATGTTGGTTTTGTTCACAGATTTCTTTTTGGAAATTGAAACTCACGTATTGAAATTGTTGACAGATTTCTTTTTGGGGGGAAATTGAAACTCACATGTTGAAATTGTTGACATCTTTCTTTTTGGAAATTGAAACTCGCATGTTGAAATTGTTGAGAGATTTCTTTTTTGGAAATTGAAACTCACATGTTGAAATTGTTGAGAGATTTCTCTTTTGGAAATTAAAATTCACATTTTTGGCTTTGTTGACAGATTTCTTTTTCGCAAATTGAAACTCACATTTTTGGAGTGAAGCTATTTCTGTGTGAAGACTGACTGTTGATGGTTTCAGAAGAATAAACCAAGTCAAACTTTTGATTTCTGAGTCAACTTGTGCTCTGTGTGGATGTGATTCTCAAACACACACACAGACACACACGCGCGCGCGCGCACACACATGCACGCACGCACGCACGCACGAAAGAACGCACGCACGCAAGCAAGCAAGCACGCACACACACAAACTCACACACACACGCACGCACGCACGCACACACACTCACATACACACGCACTCACACACGCACTCACACACACAACACTCACACACGCACACACACACACACACTCACATACACACACACTCACACACGAGCACACACACGCACACACTCACACACACACTTTTATTCAAACACACACACACACACACACACACACATGCCACACCACACACGCTCACACTCACACATACACAAACAATCACACTCTCACGCACACAAACACACATACACACACAACACACACACGCGCGCGCGCACACACACACTCAAACACACGCGCACAGACACACACACACACACACACACAAGCGCGCGTGCACACACACACACTCACACACACACATGGTTGGGTTTTTTAAATTGAAACTCGCATGTTGACATTGTTGACAGATTTACATTTTTTTATTGAAACTCACATGTTCGTTTTGTTGACATGTTTCTTTTCTGGAAATTGAAATTCACATGTTAAAGTTGTTTACAGATTTACTTTTTTAAAAATTGAAAATCACATGTTGGTTTTGTTCACAGATTTCTTTTTGGAAATTGAAACTCACATATTGAAATTGTTGAGAGATTTCTTTTTTTTTAAATTGAAACTCACATGTTGAAATTGACAGATTTCTTTTTTTTGGAAATTGAAACTCACATGTTGAAATTGTTGACATCTTTCTTTTTGGAAATTGAAACTCACATTTTTGGAGTGAAGCTATTTCTGTGTGAAGACTGACTGTTGATGGTTTCAGAAGAATAAACCAAGTCAAACTTTTGATTTCTGAGTCAACTTGTGCTCTGTGTGGATGTGATTCTCAAACACACACACAGACACACGCGCGCGCGCGCGCACACACACACATGCACGCAGGCACGCACGAAAGAACGCAAGCAAGCACGCACACACACAAACGCACACACACACACGCACGCACGCACGCACCACACACACTCACACACACAACACTCACTCACGCGCGCACACACACACACACACACTCTCACATACACTCACACACAGAAACTCACACACACACACTCACATTCACACACACACATGCACATACACACGCTCACACTCACACATACACAAACACTCACACTCTCTCACACACAAACACACACACTCACACACACACACACACACACACACACACACATACACGCACACACACACACACACACACACACACTCGCACACACGCGCACGCACGCACACACACACACACACACACACACACACACACAAGCACGCGTGCACACACACACACACACACACTCACACACACACGGGCTCGATTCCCGTTCAAGGAGATATTTTCCCCTGGAGTTAACATCAGTGCAGACTCCACTCTCCCCAAAAGTCCTTTGGATGAGACTATAAACCGAGGCCCCGTGTGCAAACGCACGCAGAACATCTTGCGCACATGTTAAATCCTGTTCCTCTTTTCGTAAAACTAGGCCATTGTGTGCCGGTGGGAACACATGACAATTTATAAAACGGCATACACACGGGGACTGGATGTAAAAAAGCACACACGTGCTTATTCCTTTATCCTCGATATAAAATAATAAAATAAAATATAAAAAATAACACGCACACACACACATACACACACGCGTGCACACACACACACAATCACGCGCGCGCACGCACGCACACACACACACACACACACACACACACACACACACACACACACACACACACATTGCAGTTTAACCAGAAAAGGACCACCCTTCAGTTAGACTGTAAAATAATCTAATCGTATCATTACTACAACCTGATTAATTTTTGAATGTACTTAGTTGAATTAGCATAGACTGAGAAAGATGTGATCGACAGAGCTACGACCACGAGAAAGACGTGGTCGACAGAGCTACGACCATGGGAGAGATGTGATCGACAGAGCTAAAACCATGAGAGAGAGATGTGATCGACAGAGCTAAAACCATGAGAGAGAGCTGTGATCGACATAGCTAAAAACATGAGAGAGAGATTTTGATCGACAGAGCTAAAACCATGAGAGAGAGATGTGATCGACAGAGCAAAAAACCATGAGAGAGAGATGTGATGGACAGAGTTTAAGACCATGAGAGAGAGATGTGATCGACTAGCTAAGACCATGAGAGAGAGATGTGATCGACAAGCTGGAGGGGATGTGATCGACATAGCTAAGACCATGAGAGAGAGATGTGATCGACTTTAGCTGAGAGAGATGTGATCGACAGAGCTAAGACCATGGAGAAGAGTAAAGGGCAGAAAATATACAAGAAGTAGGTGACAGGAAGAATAGAAACAAGGCAGAAACGAAAAGAGTGATAGAAAAGAGGAAATTTCTAGCACAAAATTTTCCCGGGAAAGGGTGGGGATGCTATTTCTACTGACAGACCCCCCCCCCCCCCCCCCCCCCCCCCCCCCCCCCCCCTTCCCGAAAAAAAGGAAACAAATAAACAGGTAAGAATCAAGGAAGGATAAATAATAAAGAAAAAAACAGACAAAACTTGCAACAAAAACAAACAAACAAACAAACAAATCAGATAGATAGATAGATAGATAGATAGATAGATAGATAGATAGATAGATAGATAGATAGATAGATAGATAGATAGATAGATAGATAGATAGATAGATAGATAGATAGATAGATAGATAGACCGCGGAATTAAGGAAGGGGGAAAACTAGTGCACCGTCTAATTATCTTTAGAAGTTGCTTCCCTTAGACTGTAAATCTTATTGCTCTTCCGCTTTAACCATTGATGAACATTTTGATTGATATAGGTAGTGTCGTGTTACCAAATTAATGATGATAATAATAATAGTAACAACAGCGACGATAATAATAATAATAATAATAATAATCTGCGATGACAATGACGATGACTTATGATAATGATGTTGATACTTGGTAGTGAAATTGTGTTGGTAAAGTCCATCTTGGGCTAACATGGGAACGGATGACAAAATGTACACGGGGACTGGATGGAGAAGGGGAAAAAAAGCACAAGAGTGTTTATTCCATTATCCTCGAAATAAATTAATAACATTAATTTTTCAGTGGTACAACACTGACTGAAAATTCAACAAGAGACTAGTCCAAACATACCCCTGTGGGGATTGCCGGGAGGGGGGGGGGAGGGGGGGGTCAGTATAATAGCATCCCCCACCTTCTGGAAATTCTTGTGCTGGAATCCCCTCTTTTCTATCCCTCTCTCTCTTTTTGGTTCTGCCTTGTCCTTTTCTTTTCCTGTCACTTCTTTCTTGTCTTCGGATGAGACTATAAACTGAGGCCCCGTGTGCGAACGCAATGCAGAACATCTTGCGCACACGTTAAATCCTGTTCGCTTTTCGAAAGAGTAGGCCATTGTGTGCGGTGGGACAGATGACAAAATTTACAAAACCGATACACACGGGGACTAGATGTAAAAAAGCACATGAGTGCTTATTCCATTATCCTCGGGGGGAAAAATCTGAGCGCTTTGATTTGTTGCTTTACAAGATTCAGCGCTACATAAATTCATTATTATTATTATTATTATTATTATATTATTATTATCTATTATTATTATTATTATTATTATTATGTTCACGCTCCTTGGTCCATTCTCCTACCAATAAATAGATGAATGCTAATCCTCTGTAGGGCATACTTACTAAAAGGTCAACGGAAACTGAGGGTTCTCTAGGCCTGCACGTCAAAGAACATAGCAGAATCAAAACATGAGGACACAACTCAGGGGAGACCCCCTTCTCCTCCTCCCCTCCACCCCCACACCCCCCCCCCCCCCAAAAAAAAAAACCACATAAGCCATTGTAAACAATAAACAGACAACAGGGCACAGAGAGAGAGACAATGACAATGACAATGACAAATTCTTTTATTTCGAGGATAATGAATAAGCACCCATGTGTTTTTTTTACATCCAGTCCCGCCCTTAAGGATATATATGATAATAAAATAAATAAAGCCCATAGCAATACACTTACACAGTTTAGGGAAAAAAAACATCTACACAAAAATCCCCACAAAAATCACCGAAGAGAGAGAGAAAAGAAAAAAATAGTAGCAACAAGTAAGAGAGAGAGAGAGAGGGAGAGGGAGACAGAGACAGACAGAGGGAGACAATGACAATGACAAATTCTTTTATTTCGAGGATAATGAATAAGCATTCATGTGCTTTTTTTACATCCAGTCCCGCCCGTAGGGATACATCTTAATAATAACCCAATACTTATACTCTCACACAGTAGGAACAAAGGGAAATAACCCTTAAAAAAACACAAAAGCAATTGTAAACAATAAACAGACAATAGGGCAGAGAGAGAGAGACAGACAGACAGACAGAGACAGAGACAGACAGAGACAGAGAGATGGACAATATCAACAATAACAACAACAAAAAGGACAGACATAAACAGACACTGACAAAAAAGAACAGTGGGCAGCAGTCAGAAGAGAGAGAGAGAGATTTTAATTTTTTTTATAAATATTTTTTTAATTTTGTTCTTTTATATCGAGGATAATGGAATAAGCACTTATGTGCTTTTTTACATCCAGTCCCCGTGTGTATGCGGTTTTGTAAATTCTGTCATCTGCTCCAACCGGCACACAATGGCCTACTCTTACGAAAAGCTGAACAGGATTTAACGTGTGCGCAAGAAGTTCTGCCTGCGTTCGCACACGGGGCCTCGGTTTATAGTCTCATCCCAAGGACTTTTAGGGAGAGTGGAGTCGGCACTGATGTTAACTCCAGGGGAAAATATCCCCTTGAACGGGAATCGAACCCGGGTTGTCAGATTGCGAGCGCAATGTTCTAACCACTAGGTTATCCCGTCCCGAATAAATACTCATGTGCTCTTTTTTTTCTTTCTTTTTTCTTTTTTACATCCAGTTCTCGACCATATCAAAATTATATCATACTAAGAGAGACGCTTTGACGCTTTGACCAATTTATTGTCATTGCCCAATGTGGCCTATTGACAAGGGGGGTTGTACACGACTTTCTTTTGTAAATACAAATAAATACAAGAAAAATCACATGATGCATTTAGCGTAATGAAAACCAAAAAACAAACAAACCCAAAAGAGCTCTCTATAAACGGATACGACTTTAAGCTCTGACATGAACTCAGTTTCAAACTGAACACAAAGTAATAGCAAGGATGAACAACAGGAACCAATAAGCAATAACTAAAATAATTAAAAGAACATTCTAGAATGCTATATTAGACCATCCAATGAAATTGTATGTGAAATTTTCAATAAATATTCTTGCTGGAGATTACAGCATAATTATAAATGTTTTTTTAGGTGTGTCACAAAATGCTGGAGTTTACATATTAATATAATTTTACTTTAGTTTAGTCAGAAATGTTAAACTAATTGGAACTTAGCTGTAATTGTCGTAATTTCAGTGCTTCAGCAATAAACTTTGCAACCGATTTGATCACAATATCATCATCAGACGATAAGATAGAAAAAATATCTTGCCTTCCGAAAGCTTCTTGATTGAGAACACCACAGTTTTCACGTATGGAAACATATGATTGACAATGAAATAGGAAATGCACTTCATCATCAAGAATATGACCACACATAGGGCATGGGAACTGTGTGGACGTTTCAGGTTGAAACCATCTTTTGTTTGCATTGAAACCGAGTGTTCTTAGTCGAAATCTTGCATAATTTAGTCGGTGCCATTTGTCAGTGACTATTCGAAGATACTTTTCAGCTTGAAAAGCACACTTAAACGAAAAAAACCAGCAGTATTTATCTTTACTTTCCATATCCGAATGCCAATTTTGTTTAAATGAACAAATGAGTCTGTCTTTCAATTCAGAAATAAACCCATGCTCGCTACCTACTTCCTGAGACAACCACACGATTCCAAAACCATGTTCTGATAAAAACTTTTTTACTTGATATGCCCAATTCTTCTTACCCAGCTCCATTTGTATAACCATCATGTCATAAGACTGCCTACATAAACGTGACCCTGGAAGTTTCAGTAGTTTTAGCCAGTACTTAATACACTTAACAGACGTTCTGATGTTTAAAGGATATCTTCCGTTTCTCCTTTATAGTACAGTATTTGACGAATGGATTGGGACATTTAAGAAACGTTTGATAGCATATGTATGTATTTTTTCTATTTGTGGATTAACAGTAAGTCCCCATATTTCAGATGCATATGTAAGTAAAGGTTCTATTTGAACATCAAACAATTTCCAAAATAAAGAACAATCTACTGAATTCAGCTTTCGTAACGTTTTTAAGATTTCGATTACACCTTTTTTCCCTTTCCTGCAAGATTCACGCCATGCAACATTCATACTTAGCTTCGTTGAAAATGTCATCCCTAGGTATTTATAAGAATTCACGACTTTCACTTCAGAATTTCCATAAAACCATTTTTCACGCACTGATAAATGTCCACCCATTCTAAAAATCATGATGTTCGTTTTTTTCCATATTGACTGATAAATCTAGGCGATCTGCCTCTTCCTTTAATATATCTAGTTGGTTTTGTAAACCTAGTACCGTGTCAGACAAGAGAATCATATCATCGGCAAATAGTAGTAAAAATATCTCCGTGGTTCCTGAGATAATCGGGATACCATGTTTTCCTTTTTTTGTTAATTCAACGGCTAATTTGTTAATAAAAAAAATAAAAAAAACAATTGTGGACTTAATATACAACCCTGCTTCACTCCTTTTGGACATTCGAAATATTCCGAATAATCATATCCTGCGCGTACACATGCCAATACTGATTTATATATACTCTTTAGTGCCATATATAATTTACCGTTTATTCCATTTTGACGCAGAACAGTCCATAAGATATTACGATTAACAGAATCGAACGCCTTACGAAAATCGAAAAATGCCACAAATAGTTTTTTATTTGATTGCAAGTATTTTTGAACAATAGAGTACAGGGTGAATATATGATCAGTAGTACTATAATTTGCTCGAAAACCTGCTTGTTCTTCAAGCAGTTTTTCATTCTCTTCAGCCCATCTAGTTAACCTTTTATTCAAAATATAAGTATATATTTTGCTGACGATGCTAGTGAGGGCTACTCCACGATAATTGTCTGTTTTAGTGCTGTCACCTTTTTGTAGATGGGAATGATTATAGACTTGGCCCACTCCAAAGGGAAAGCACCTCTTTCAAAAACATCGTTGAAGAGTTTAGTGAGAAAGGAAATAACAATTGAGTTAGCATTTTTTAGCATTTCGCCTATTATTTTGTCTGGACCAGCACTTTTTCCTGTTTTTAAATGTTGGATACCGGCAATAACTTCATTTTCTTTGATAGGATCATTAAACAATGGTTCGAAATCATCATCTTCTTCCGTTACATATATATCCATCTGTGTTACACTATCATCTGAGCTGTTAAAAACCTGTAAGAAGTGATCATACCATTCTTGAATAGATATGTTATTATATACAAGAGCCTTTCGGTTCACAGACCTAATTATAGACCAAAAATGTTTTGGCGTCGTTAAGAGAAGTTTTCAGTTTATCTAATATATTCAGTTCAAATTCCTGTTCTTTAGTTTTCCTTAATTTGACATATTCTTTTCTCGCTGTAGTGTATAACTCCCTTTTCTCTAACTTATCATGATTTGTCTGACATCGCTGAAATCTTTTTAGTAACCTCTTTACTTCTTGCTTCTTTTGTTTGCATTCAGTATCAAACCAGTCATTACATTTCCTTTTCCCTCCACCAACTTTTCGGACCATGCATGCAGCTTCCCCACATAAGGCATTTACAAAATATTCTACACTTTCATTTATATCAGTCTGCAATGAGTTAAAAGCTTTCTGTATACTTTCGAGAAATTCAACAGTGTTCAGCTCATTTTTGTATATTTCAGCATTACTGTCAGACCATATGATTTCTCTTCACCTCTTTGCTCTGTATCCTGTGTTTCAGTACAATCGTAGACATCTTTCCATGTTGTTTCAACTGGAAGATGCCACGAATCAACACAGTTTCCAATGCACAAATCAAAACTTGATAACATATGACACGGAACAAGAAAATAATCGGTAACACTGCAACCGTTAGGAGATACAAAAGTATAGTTACCTTCTTTATCTCCCTCACAGCCGCCATTCAAAATAACCATGTCAAACATGAAACATAAATCTAATAATGACTTACCAAAATTGTTAACTATGCCATCTTTCGAAAAACGCACACAAACTTCATCATCCATACCATCAAATTCTAGATCTCTAATATAATTTGTCATTTCTTCATGGTCAGCTTGTTCATGACCTGTCCTCGCATTTAAGTCTCCCATAATCATAAGATACATGGTGTCCTTTTCAAAGTATTGTACAAGCGCTTCCTCTAATAATAATATACCATTTTTAACCATCTTTTCATCATAAACAGGGACCTCATG
>CM054165.1:12419120-12484120 GCA_028751875.1 Rapana venosa
TTTGTAAATTTTTCCCAGTTAGCACATTTATAATTATATCTGGGAACTTTATCTTCTTTTGAAACTGTTAACAATGATCTATCGAGATCCACTCTAGTCACAACTGGCAAATGGTCGCTGTTGAGAGAATCAGTTAATGGATCCCATTCACATTCTGGTACCAATTCAGGTGAAACTAGAGTGAGATCGATAGCAGTTGCCCTGTGATTAGAATTATCAGGTATGCGTGTTACACGTCCATCATTTAAAAGACATAAAGACATCTTTGTGAAAAGCATAAAATCATTCCTGTGAATCAAGCTGGATTCAGGAAAGGTCGATCGGCTATTGAACATCTAGTAAAACTCACAACACAAGTCAAACAACAGTTTGCCAGACGTAAAAGTATTCTTGCAACTTTTTTTTGACGTAAAAAAAGCATATGAGCAAGTATGGCACAGTCGACTTTTACATAAATTAAAATCTGTTGGAATTTCGGGTTGTATGTTTGATTTCATCAAACATTTTCTGTCAGATAGATCTATTCAGGCCAGAATAGGAGGTACGTATTCAAATACAAGAACTTTGGATATGGGTTTACCACAAGGTTCTGTAATTGCTCCTATATTATTTAATATACTAATAGCTGATTTACCCAAAATGTTGTCAAAAGATTCAGTTTTAGTTCAGTATGCGGATGACATTTGCTTTTGGATGAAGGTGACATTAAAACGAAAGACTCCACTTCGAACTGTAAAGTATATAGAGAAACTTTATCAGTCTGAACTGAATAAAATCAGCTCATTTATGACAGAAAATGGGCTTAGCTTGTCGCTGGAAAAAACAAATATGATGCTTTTTAATTCAGGTTATGACCCTGGAAAGCTTCCTTCTTTTTCTATAGATGACGCTGAAATCTTATATAACCAACATGTTACATTTCTGGGCGTTATTCTGACTCCTAAATTGCCTTGGTATAATCATATCAGCTATATACTGAATAAAGCAAGAAAAAGTTTAAATTTTCTAAAAATTGTGTGTAAACAACCTTGGGGGCAAGATACAAAATCACTTATATCTTTAGCTACTTCTTTAGTGCGCTCAAGACTTACATATGGACAAGAGGTGTTTTTCAGCCGCCATGATACTTGTTAAATAAATTGCAAAGCATAGATAGTAAAGCACTCAAGTTATCTCTTGGAGTTCCTTTTCATGCATCTATTTTAGGCTCTTACAAGGAAACAGGTGTGCAAACCTCTTGACGAACATAGAAATTCTGTGCTGCAAAGTATTTTTGAGATGTTATTCAAACGAAAATTATTCACAAAAAAAAGTTAGCTTAAGTTCGGAGATACATTTTGTTAAACGAGCTAGGTCAATTGAATCACTAACATCTATAAAGACGTACACCTCGGATATCTTCAAAGATTCTAAAATTGATGAAAACGTTCTTGCTGTTGGACCGTCTTTTTCAGCTATCCCCGAATGGGAAATGAATAAGCCAATTTTTTGACATTTTGTCATACAAATCTATCAAAAAGCGATTCACCAACATCCCTTGCAGGCTTATTTGAATTCGCATATTGACACTCGCTATTCAGACCACTTAAAAATATACACAGACGGATCAAAACTTGATAACGAACAGGTAGGTGCAGCCTTCGTTATACCAGCCCATAACATTGAGAAAATATATCATATAACTAGTGGCGTTTCTATCTTTACTGCAGAGCTCTTTGCAATATTGATGGCTCTCAACTATTTTGGTCCACTTCCTCACAAAGATTTGAATATTGTACTATTGTACTATTTGGGGGACGGGATAGCTCAGTGGTCAGAGCACTCCTTTCCCCCAGCCAAGTTAAGCAGCGTCGAGTGTGGTTACCACTTGGATGGGTGACTGTTTGCGCGCCTTGGCTTCAGTATAGTTCCCCCAGTTCACCCAGCTGTAAATGGGTACCTGTTTCACATGAAGCTAACGAGAGCACCTTGTCCGGCTTGTGATTGGCTGCTGCAATCACGTGTTCGGAATGCGCCATCTTGGTTTTTCGTCCGCTAATAAACAGTGACTCTGTTGTCGAACTCCTCCCATTTCACGGAACCTCTCTAGGCCTACTTCTATGCTTCAGTTGATATTGAGAGTGTGATAAAGTAAGCCAGTTTACGACTTTTACTTGAAAAATGTCAGTGTGACGTCAGACAACAGAACACAGCGACACAGATTGAAGTTCAAGTTGTAGAGTACTTCTGAAGTTCAAATCTTGCCACAGTGTGAAACTGAAACTCTTCTGTGTTCCTAAAACGGCCTTTTCTTTCAGTACAAATGTTTGGATTTTCTCTCTCTCTCTCTCCCCCTCATCTCCTTTTCTCTCTCTCTCCCCACAACACACCACACAACAACACACACCCCATCATATGAATCCAGCCAACAAGTTCATTTATATATTTCAACATATGAATTGCCAACATGGATTCATTAATCACAGTATCCAGTTCTAGAGAGATGGGAGGAGTTCGACAACAGAGTCACTGTTTATTAGCGGACGAAAAACCAAGATGGCGCATTCCGAACACGTGATTTGCAGCAGCCAATCACAAGCCGGACAAGGTGCTCTCGTTAGCTTCATGTCCTGTCTCTTTAGGGTCAGGGAAGGTAAAGCAGCGAGGGAGAGGAGATGGGCGCCGCACTCAATATGCTGGCCCTAGAGAAGTGAGGTCTCTGACGCCTCGCTCCCCTACGACCTTATATGGGACTCCTTTACCTTTTTTTTTTTTTTTTTTTTTTTTTTTTTACTATTTGTTGATTCTAAATCTGTATTGTGCGCATTAAATTCCTTAAATCAAAATATTAGAGTAGAAATGATCAATGAAATCAAACATGCTGTTCATTTATTGTCGTTGAAAGGCATCAGTGTTACTTTTTGCTGGGTTCCTTCCCACTGTGGGATTATTGCTAATGAATGGGTCGATAGAGCTGCGCGACGAGGAGCACGCAATGTTGAAGGATCACTTTTAGTCAATATTCCGTTAGACTTGCGAGAGGGTTATGAACTTTTAAAGCATACTTCCTATAATAAGGCCATTAAAAAATTGCTAAATTCTAATTGTTACTACACTCAAAATTGCCTAAATATGACGGATGTACAAAACACTAAGCGTTTCTGTAAAAAGTCACCTATGTCTGCTTCCAGAAATATATCAAGCTTGGCTTATAGATTCCGTTTAAATGCTGTTCGCACAAAATACTGCAAGAACATAATATGCATGTGTGGAAAACAAATTAGCGTCAGGCATCTACTTACTGGTTGTCCTAGAATTAAAGAAATTGTTTCTATGACACTGAAAGATTCCTTACTTTTAGAATCATCTGTAACGCTTAAAAGCATCCTAAACAATGATATACTTCTTTGCAAAATTTCTGAATGTTTGCTACACAGCCCAGTCGGTATCTTCCTGTGATTGATCTTGTTTTAAAGCTTATCATTTAAATGAATGTTCTGTAAACCTCTCTTAATGCCCTTTGTTTTTTACCCCATACTTTGTGCTAATATCTACGTTCCCAAAGTCCAAACATTTTGGCTAGTTATAGTACCTATTGTTAGTTTTCAGAGTTTTTCTTGTTTTATTTGTTATCCATGACTGGTTGAAGATTTAGAAACATGTTCTTGATTATTCTCCTAAAGGTTGTTTTTTTGTGTTTTTTTGGGGGGTGGGGGTGGGGGGGGGGGGTAGTTGGTTTTTTTTAGCAAGGCCCTAAGTTTTGTATAACTGTTTGTTGATTAGGCTTTTTACTGGCACACACACACACACACACACACACACACACACACGCAAGACCCCCACACATACTTGCATGTTCACACGCAAACAAGCGCAAGCGCGCACACACACACTCACACACACCTACAGGAACACACATACATAACTCAATTTCTCTGATATATTTACTTACACGTACACACGCGCACGCACGCACGCACGCACACACACACACACACACACACACACTCACACACGCCCACAATTTCACTCATATACTCAGACTCATTCACACACACACACACTTACACACACACACTTACACATACAAACACACACACACGCATGCACGCACGCACATACACACACCCACACACTCGTACATGCACACACATACATACACGGACGTATACACACTCTCATACACACACTCACACATGCACGCACACCGCGCACACACACACCACACACACACACACACACAACCACAACAAACACACTCACACACACAAATCGTCTGATATCGCTTTTTGGTGGAAGGACGTTAAACTGAAGAACTAAACACACACACACACACACACACACACACAATGTGCCCTCTTCTTCTTCTTCTCTCGTTCGCTTTTTACACCGTCAGATGCGTTTGGGAAAAATAATGCCAAGTCCTTTCCAGCTCCTCTCGTGGGCCGTACAGCTTGGTTTGCAGGGTTATGTTATCTCCATCGGCCACACCATCTTCTTCCTCAGGTCGCTGAATAGCGTGCTGCACCTCTTAAGGATGTGCCCGCCAGTCTGGGTTTTTTGTTTGTTTGTTTGGTTTTTTTACTTCAGGCACATAAGGGAGAAGGAACGAGTTTCAGCTTAGTGGACATGTGGTGATTTAGCCTGTTGTGCCCAGTGTGGAATCTTAGAATGTCACTTAATTTATGTACACAGTTTTTGCGTTCTTTGTCTTTCGTTTTGATTTTAAATAATAATAATAATAAATAATAATGTATGGAATTTAAAATAGCGCTGAATCTTGTAAAGCAACAAATCAAAGCGCTCAGATTTTATTTCATACCACTTTAAAGTCACGGCAGATTTCTCTCTGTGAAATTCGGGCTGCTCTCCCGGGGAGAGCGGGAGAACGCGTCGCTACTTAGCGCTGCGCCACCCTTTCACCCTTTTTTTTTTTTTTTTTTTTTCTGCAGCTGTATTTGTTTCCCTATCAGAGTGGCTTTTTTCTAAGAATTTTCCCAGGGACAACTCTCTTGTTGCCGTGGGTTTTTTTACGTGCGCTAAATAATTACATGTAACACACGGGACTCGGTTTATCGTCTCATCCGAAAGACTAGCGCCCAGACCACCACTCATGGTCTAATGGATGGGGGAAAAATTTTTCCGGTCCAAACGGGGTACGAACCGCCGCACACTTCAGACCCGGACTTTTCGCTTTCTAGACAGGCGCGTTACCTCTAGACCACCGATCCACAAATAACAAATTATTTCTGAGTTCATCATATAAAATACATTCATCGAGTAAATGAAATTTTTCTTCTATTTTGTTACAGTATCTACATTTTCTGTCCTCTCTGGATATATTTCGGTGCCTCACTTTCTCTATCATTAAAGTGGTGTGTGTGTGTGTGTGTGTGTGCGTGCGTGCGTGCGTGCGTGCGTGCGTGCGTGCGCGCGCGCGAATGACTTTAGCGGTGGATACAAATATGGAATGACTTTTTTGAAAATCTATTTTGAGGTGAGTTAGTACATGGAATGCAGACTGAAGTTATATTCAACTGATTGCAGTATTATGGCACCAGTTTGCATAATCATGCATAGTTTAGTGATGGGGGTTATTCATACGTGAGATCGTTAAATAACTTTCGTATGATATTAACTTTCCACAAACTTGATCATCCCGAACTTTGAACCACACTACTTACTTAATCATTTTAGTACATTGACCCCAAGCATACTGGATATTTGTTAAAGGCATGACAACCTAGTCGTAGTCTCTATCTTACTGCTTCCCCTATTTTGAGTTTCAACTTTACAACCACACTTCTCTTGCTGTTGTACTGCTTTTGCTACCCTACTACTAATAGATATTACCTCCGTGCTACTACTAGTGTAACATTCCTCTACTTTCGGTTTCGCTTTTTACTGGACGGAACCGGAAGTTGTATTTGTCTATGGAGTTGCGCACTCCCGTCACATGACAACTTCCTTTTACATCAAGTTGTCGAGCTCGACAGACCGACTCCTACGTTCTACCAGACAAGTCGCTAAAAATCCTCAACAATGATCATCTACAAGGACAGAATCGTTGGTAAGTGAATGTTAGACATTTCAGTATGCTATTTTCTTAATGTTTTGGGTCATAGTTTCTTAGCGATGATTGAAATTCATGTTGTGAAATACCTGTTTATCATCATGTAATTTTATTTTGTTAAAAACCCTTTATCATGTCGAAGCTTTTCTTGACTCTATTAGGCCTTTATACCAAGAGCTTTTAGATTGTTTACCTCTGTTCCTGATATTACAGTAACTGAATGAGGTTTTGTTGAGGCCGATCGAACAATTATGTCCAAGGCAAGCCAGCTTATTATGGTATTCTGCCCGAAAATGTCTGGCGAGCATTTATCCAGATATTTTGTTTTAACAACTCGGTTGGTTTGTTTTTTTAGTGTAGAAAGGGTCATAACATACCGATTTACCATGTTCAGATACTAACGTTTGCTGGTGTAGGCTTGTCTGCAAGGCTAGTTTTATTTTGGTTTTTTAAGCCAAGGCATGGTCGCCATTCAATGATTCATTGAACCATGATGAGGCAACCACCATTTGCGTTGCTTAGCCATACACCGGGAAAGCAAAATTAATGCTCTGACCACTGAGCTGTCCCACCTCTTTTATTTTTAGGGTTGTCTCCAGAGCTGTGTAAAAAAATCATGTTTTTATAAACTAAGCATTAGGCCTACAAATACACAGAAGTACACTTAATTGAAGAGCTAGGCCTACATGAAGTAACATCAGTCCATAAAAGAATGAATTATTAATTAAAATAAAAAACATAAGGTAATAAAATTCATTCCTGAAGAAAATTGTGGTTTTATTAAAAGATCTGGCAAAATAGTCAGCTGGGGCTGCTGAACTGTTCACTCAAAAAGTTGTGGACAGTCACTCAACTGACTCAGTCTGTAGGACTAGCCTACTTGCCCAAATTGGGGCATGATAGCCTGATTGTAGGTACCTGCAGCCAAAATTAGATTATTTCTTTTAGTATTTAAAACCTAAATTATTTCTTTTAGTATTTAAAACCTATATCATTAGGTAGCGGCAGCCCCAGGCGAATACTGTCATCACTGCTGAAAAGTGGCAAATTTTCGGTCTTTTCACTTTCTTATTACTCCGCTTCTGTTTTACTGATTAAAAAACACTGTATATCCGAAAAACGTTCAATCTTTCTTCTTTTCATTGAGTGCATTTTTATTTCTGTGGCTTGTGTATCGTCAATACGCAAAGCGTGTGAATGAGGTGTGCGTTCCGCTAAAAATCGCTGCGCGGCCGCCATTTTCGCGCACATGTACAAATCTTCAAAGAGACATGACCACTTTGAATCCGATGCGTATTCGCGACAGACAACTATTGTCACTATATTTGGTATCATTGTGTTCAGATTTTATTGTAGAATACCAAGATGGGTGAAAGTTTTTTCATAACTGGCTAATTTTCGCGAAAAACAGGATTTTTGGCGGTACACGATCTCCGATGGCGAACTCCCAAGAACCTGTAGCTTAAAATAGCCAATACTCAAGGTGAAAATCAAACTAGACGACCTATTTGTACTAATTTGGGAATGGGTTAATGTATTCATGGACTGTCGTCCACCCGCAAACCAATAAAAGCAAAGTGTTCAAACGGTGGAAAGTTCGTTAACGCAAGGGCAAGGACGAACGGACATCCGAACCGATCTTGAACCGATCTTGTCAAGGATCGACGAATTTTTTCGATTTACGGGTAGATTTCATAAATGTTTCAATATAGATCATCGATATAACAGTTTATTTATACAAAGATCGCGTGGTTTGCGTAATTATTCGTGCGATCGTTGAAAACGAAGACTTAGTAAAGGACTATTACCATCGTTGTCGATCTTCCGACATGTGCGAACCGGAAAGAAAAAAGCATGCCCGATTTCGTCAGATATTTCCACAAAATCACTTCACAAATTTACGATGATTGCAAAATAAGATAGTTTGAACGTATCTCTATACAATGTATTTTTTTGGTAAGGTTACATGGTGAAATAGCGATCGTATTTAACGATTTACCGAATGACCAGCCTAACAAAGAGAAGATAATCCGAGATCGTTGTGACTCGGTGATTTCATGAAGCAAACGTCGTCCCCGTTTTTTGTTTTTGTTTTGACCAATTCACACTTTAGTATCATTTTTGGTGAATTGAAAGTGGAGTTTAGTTTATTTTCTTTGTTTAGTTGTGCCGGGGGATTTTTGAGTTACGCAATCTTTCCATAAATTAATGTGATATCAATGAGTTTCTTCTCCAGCAACATATACAAGGTAGAGTTACATGTCAGTGCAGTAATACTCAATAGTGAGCTTATTATTATCTTTTGTATTATTATTACCATACACAATACGTATTAGTACAGTGTCTATCAGCCTAGCAAACCCCCCCCCCCCCACCCCCCCCCCCCCCCCCCCCAGTAGAACTCGTGCTGTCATGGTGATTATCTGGGCTGTTGTGCATTGTTTATTGTTTTTTGTTTTCTTAGTTGATATTATGTTTTGTTCCCAGTCCCCTTCTCCCTTCCCCCCCCCCCCCCCCCCCCCCCCTTCTCTGTTCCCTTTGTGAATGGGGTTGAAAGCTTACCACAATAAACCCTTCTGTGTGTGTGTGTGTGTGTGTGTGTGTGTGTGTTTGTGTGTGTGTAACCCCCCACTTGTCAATAGGCCATATTGGGCATTGACAATACATTGTTCAAAGAGTCTCTCTCTTTCTCTGGTTGTGGGTAGGGGGATGTGTGTGTGTGGTGTGTGTGTGTGTGTGTGTGTGTGTGCGCGCACCCCCCTCCACTTGTTAATAGGACTGACAATAAATTGTTCAAAGCATTAAAGGGTCTCTCTCTCTCTCTCTCTCTCTCTCTCTCTCTCTCTCTCTCTCTCTCTCTCTCTCTCTCTCTCCTCTCTCTCTCTCTTTGAACTTCATCATTTTGTCTTTATATATAGGCCTATATAATATATATATATATATATATATATATATATTATATAATATATATATATATATATATATATATATATATATATATAAAGACAAAATGATGAAGTTCAAAGAAAGATACATATATATATATATATATATATATATATATATATATATATATGTGTGTGTGTGTGTGTGTGTGTGTGTGTGTGTGTGTGTGTGTGTGTGTGTGTGTGTGTGTGTGTGTGTGTGCATAATGAAATTAATTAGCCGTGCCTATCCTTGCTTGGCTTATTCCTGTTTATGTTTACCTTCAATTTTTTTTCCATGTATAAACTAGATTGGGGTGATTTTGCATGGAAAGTCCATCATCAATGTCAGTTGGGTTTTTTTTGCCTTTTTGTTTCTTTTCTTTCTTTATATCATTCTTCATGCTATGTACTGCACGTCAATTACTTTCGATTTTTTCCACAGAGGGCTGGATGTAAAAAAGCTATTGTTATGCTTATTCTATAACCCTCTATAAATAAAATTTGTTCATTGTTCATTTGTTCATTGTTCTCTTTCTCTCATTATGTATTGGGGGACGGGATAGCCTAGTGGTTAGAGCATTGCGCTCTCAACCTGGCGACCCAGGTTCGATTCCCGTGCAAGGGGATACTTTCCCCCTGGAGTTAACATCAGTGCAGACTCCACTCTCCCCAAAAGTCCTTCGGATGAGACTATAAACCGAGGTCCCGTGTGCGAACGCACGCAAAACATCTTGCGCACACGTTAAATCCTGTTCCGCTTTTCGTAAGAGTAGGCCATTGTGTGCCGGTGGGAACAGATGACAGAATTTACAAAACCGCATACACACGGGGACTGGATGTAAAAAAGCACATAAGTGCTTATTCCATTATCCTCGATATAAAAGAATTTTAAACATTTTAAATATGTATGTATGTCTTTCTTTCAACTAAAGTAGTATCACTTTCTGTAGAAAGAGAGGTTTCCTTGGGGTTCATGAAATATGGATGAATAATGGAGACGTTATGTCGATGGTTAACCCATATATAAATATTTAAGACCCTGCTTTTCCACTAAGTTTAGCTTCACAGCTGCATTAAAGATCTTGCAAGCAGAGGAAAAAACAGTTTGTTATGTGTATTGAAAAAACTATGTTTTAATATAATAATTTCATTGATTTGTGTTATCAAGATATTATATGCACAAATACAACTTTATATGGTTCTGAGATTTGGGAACTGGATGCAGCGGCAACACAAATTGAGTCAGTGCATCTATTTGCTTTGAAGCAATTTTTAGGAGTAGAGAAACGAACACCTAATGATTTTGTCTACAGCCAAACAAATGGATATCCTCTTATACAATTCATTCTGCTGTAAGATGTATTAGGTATTAGTTTAAAATCTTGAACATAGAAGAGCACAGACTACCATTCAAATTTTACAGGATGCTTTTTGATTTAGATGCTAAAGGAAAGAAAAACTGGGCAACACAAATACACTTTTTTTTCAAATATGGCTTTGGATATGTTTGGTTAAATCAAGAGTGTTGAAAATCTAAAAGAGTATTGCTGTTTTTAGACAAAGATTGATTGATTGATCAATTGATTGATTGATTGTCATCGGCAACGATGGAACGGTCATATTCAAACTAGTGACAGATGAACTTATGAAGAATCTCTAAGCTTACATGACGTCAAACCTTATTTAAAGCTTAAAATGGATATGTGTATTAAAAGACTATTGGCTAAATTTAGACTGGGTGCGTCAGATGTGAATGTTAATAAACTTAGATACAGAATTCACAGTGCATCTGATACAACATGCTCTTTATGTAATGAATGGGGGAGAGAGTGAGAGAGATTATGTTGTGGTAAGATCATAAGATCCCCCCTCCCCCCAACCCCCTGTGGATTTGTTTGCATTTGTTTGTCACCACTGTACTTCCAAAATAAAATCGGCCCTATACTGACCTTCAAACACTCATCAGACAACGAAAACTGAAGTGGTTTGGTCATGTCACACGCTCCTCTGGTCTTGCTAAAACAATCCTACAAGGCACAGTGAGGGGAGGAAGAAGAAGAGAAAGACAAAGGAAGAGATGGGAGGACAACATTCGAGAGTGGACAGACATAGAGCTGAGAGACACCCTGAGGGCGGCTGAGAGACGAGAGGACTGGAGAAAGGTGGTTGACAAAGCTTCGAAGGCGCCCCAAAGGATTCGGAATCTGAAAGATCGGTGACGTTAACGCTGTACTTCACGGTGCATCCCTATCATTATTCAGTGTATTGATCAGTAACCCCCTTCATGTCACTGGTATCCCTATCATTATTCAGTATCCCTATCATTATTCAGTATCCCCATCATTATTCAGTATCCCTATCATTATTCATTATCCCTATCATTATTCAGTATCCCTATCATTATTCAGTGTATTGATCAGTATCCCTCTTCATGTCATTGGTATCCCTATCATTATTCAGTATCCCTATCATTATTCAGTATCCCCATCATTCTTCAGTATCCCTATCATTATTCATTATCCCTATCATTATTCAGTATCCCTATCATTATTCAGTGTATTGATCAGTAACCCCCTTCATGTCACGTCCCTTACGTCAGATCCAATTCGCAGGGTATCCCAATATTTTCATATTATATTATCAGTATCTATTCTTCAGTACCAATCAGTATATCATACAGTACCATAATCAGGATAGAATGACCCCAGTCAGACGGCAAAACGTATGATCCAAAAATGAACAGAGGCAGAAGTAGCGAGTAAAAGAAGAAAAGGAACAAGGCAGAAACAAAGAGAGGAATAGAAAAGAGAGAATTCGTAGCACAGAATTTCCAGAAGGTGGAAATGCTATTTATACTGACAGGCGGTATCAATCTAGATGAATGAATAATTAGATGTTAAAAGACAGACAGACAGACAGACAGACAGACAGAAAAAAGAAGAGAAAAAAGAAAGAAAGAAAGAAAGAAAGAAAGAAAGAAGAAGAAAAGAAAGAAAAGAAAAGAAAGGAAAAGAAAAAACAGACAGACAGAAGGAAAGAAAGACAGACAGAAGGAAAGAAAGAAAGACAGAAGGAAAGAAAGAAAGAAAGAAAGGAAGGAAGGAAGGAAGGAAAGAAGGAAGGAAGGAATAAAGGAAGGAAGGAAGGACAGAATGAAAGAGAACAAAAGAATGAAAGAAAGGAGAAAAGAAAGGAAAGACAGACAGACAGAATGAAAGACAGACAGAATGAAAGATAGACAGAAAGGAAAGAAAGAAAGAAAGAAAGAGAGAGAGAGAGAGAGAGAGAGAGAGAGAGAGAGAGAGAGATACAGACAAAAAGACAGACAGAAAGAAAGAACGAAAGACAGACAGACAGACAACCAGTAGAAAAAAGAAAGAAAAAGAAAGAAACAAACAAACAAAAAGTGACATTCATCATTAAAATGTTGTTGTGTTGTAAAATGTTGTGTTGAAATTGCCTTCAGCCTTACAAGCTCTCAACGTAACAACCTGCACTCTTCGTTAAGGAGAAAAATCCTCTGAAGTCGGAGTATGGCTGCCTACTATACGGCGAGGTACTTGAAAAGAGTCATACACACAAACTTCTCATCCGATGTACTTCCTATCTCACAGTGATTCCCAGATGGAATGATGAGTGAGTCAAGAGTGCATATTCTGGGGGACCCCCCACCCCCACCCCCCAGTGTTAAGCTGGGGAACGCATAACAAGAAAACAACAACATACACATCATAGATAATAAACAAACAGATGAAAAAACCAAAATAAACACATAGACATACACACACACACAACACACACACTCCTCTCTCTCTCTCTCTCTCTCTCTCTCTCTCTCTCTCTCTCTCTCTCTCTCTCCTCTCTCTCTCTCTCTCTCTCTCTCTCTCTCTCCTTCGGATGAGACTATAAGCCGAGGCACCGTGTGCGAACGCATGCACAACATCTTGCGCACACGTTAAATCCTGTTCCACTTTTCGAAAGAGTAGGCCATTGTGTTGCCGGTGGGAACAGATGACAAAATTTACAAAACCGCATACACACGGGGACTGGATGTAAAAAAGCACATGAGTGCTTATTCCATTATCCTCGAAATAAAAAGGCACTCTCTCTCTCTCTCCTCTCTCTCTCTCTCTCTCTCTCTCTCTCTCTCTCTCTCTCTCATCTCACACACAACACACACACACACACACACACACACACACACACACACACACACACTCACACACACACACACTCACACACACACACACACACTCACACACACACTCACTCTCACACACTCTCACACACACACTCTCACACACACACACACACACACACTACACACACACACCACACACTCACACACACACACTCACACCCCACACACACACCACACACACACACACTACTCACACATCACACACACTCACTCACACTCACACACACTCACACACACACACACACACACACACACACACACACACATACACAACAGTTTGAGACTTACAAAGTGATGATGAGGATTGTCTTTTCCTTCCCATAATATTATTATTATCCCTCAACTTGTGCTTCCCAGCACAGCAAAGCACATTCATTAACTTATACCACACACACACACACGCGCGCGCGCATGTATCTCTGCTGTGTCGTCTGCTTTCAAAGGCCTTTTCACCACCGCCGAGAGCTTGCGCAAGGTCCCGCGCGCGCGCGCACACACACACACACGTGTAGGAACACAAAGTAGTCCAGGCTTTTTCCCCCTTGTCCTTCTTTACACTGTGTGAAGTATCCCACTAGGCTTACATCATCATCCACACTTTAGTACTGGTGTTGTTTTGTTGTTGTTTTGTTGTTTTTGGTTTGGTTTTGTTTTGTTTGTGATCTTCTCAAATTACACAAACATACTGATCGTTGCATTGATTTTTTCTTCTGAAAATGTACCAGGTGTGAGTGGGTAGTGATGGGAGACAGTAATTATTCTACACCACATCAAGCTGACAAAGGCAACTATTGATCGATCGTGTTATGGAAACAACAACAAAACACACACACGCGCGCGCGCGCGCGCGCACACGCGTGCACACACACACACACATACACACACCTCAATCACCTACAACACACAACAACAACGGGTTCCATTCCTGTTCGAGGGGATATTTTCCCCTGGAGTTAACATCAGTGCAGACTCCACTCTCCCCAAAAGTCCTTCGGATGAGACTATAAACCGAGGCCTGTGCGAACGCATGCAGAACATCTTGCGCACAGTTAAATCCTGCTCCGCTTTTCGTAACAGTAGGCCATTGTGTGCTGGTGGGAACAGATGACAAATTTACAAAACCGCATACATAGGGGGACTGGGTGTAAAAAAAGCGCACAAGTGCTTATTCCATTATCCTCGATATAAAAAAAATTAACTAAAAATAAAATTAGAATAAAACAACAAAAATCCCTGATCATAATATTATACTATTTTAACCACAACGTGAGGTACTACTACTAATAATTATCCACATAGCTCCTCACAAGAGTATATACTAATTTTGCTGGTCTTTCTAAGTGAATAGAGAAAAAACTCCAACACAACACCCATGACTGATACAGTACAGTAGACCTAAGCCTAACACACACTAGGCTAGGCTACTATAGGCCTGTAGGTTAGGCCTAGAAAGCAACTGCAACTGATCTACTACAGACAGCAGTTCGGGGTTTGTGTGCCTCTCTCCCACACTGTCAGCAGTGGATCATTATGTGTAAAAGCTAGCTTGCTTTGGCTACACATAAGGGTTAGCAAAAGCCATATCCCTTGTATTTTCATATGTAACTCTTACAAGCTTACCGCCTGTACTAAGGCATCCACAGAAATAAAAATTACGTTCTTGTGTGAAAGACTAGCCTCTAACTCAAAACTCATGTGATTTTGAACAAATTTTTATAGGATTGAATTTTTTTTTCAGGAAACACTGTAACCTTCAGTTTTTTGTCGTCTGCTAGCTTCCTTACCACAATATGTATGGCGGGGTCAACGCTGTAGGAATACAGGCAAACCTCATTTGATGATTATTTCCAACTTTCTCGTGACTACCTGGTATTGCTCTATGTCCTCAATCCAAAAAACAAGTCCATGGTCCATTTTTTTCATGCTTAAAAAAAATCTCTGAAAATCACCAACATTTGTTTCCACTCACACTCTATAGAAGATACTACATAACCCCCAAATTAATACCGGTGTGTAGCCAAAGCCACACCAGCAGAGCAACTGATCCAACCGCAGACAGCAGTTGGGGGGGTGGGGGGGGGGGGTGCCTCTCTTGCATGCGCAGTCAGCCAAGTCGATCGTTATGTGTGAAAGCTTGAGAGAGCCAAGTCTATGTGTGTGTGTGTGTGTGTGTGTGTGTGTGCAGCAGCCTAGCTTGCTATGCAGGCTGCACACCAGTATTACAAAATCACTCTTGTCCTTCTGTTTTTCTATGTGACTCATATTCATACTAAGGCATATATATATGTACTAATATATATATATATATATATATATATATATTATATTATATATTTATTTATTTCTTTATATTCGTACTAAGGCATCCACAGAAATAAAAACCACTTTTTGTGAAAGACTAGCCTCCGACTCGTATGATTTTGAACAAATTTAGTAGGATTTTTTTTAAATTAATTTTTCAGCAAACACTGTACCCCATCAGTCCTTTGTCGTCTGCTAGCTTCATTACCATAATATGCATGCGCGGGGTCAGGGGGTCAACGCTGTAGGAATACAAGCAATCCTCCTTTGATTATTATTTCCCACTTTCTCATCACTACCTGGTGTTAATCTATGGCCTCAACCCCCCAAAAAACAAGTAGGCAGTGCATTTTTTCATTCTTTAAAAAAAAAAGAGCGAAAACCACCAAACATTTTTCTGACTCACACTCTATATAAGATACTACATGACCCACAAATTAATAGGGCTGTGTAACCTTTTCATATATCACTGATTACACATCACCCTTATCTTTTGGCAGTTTTCTATTTTCATTATCATCACTCTTGCAGTCTATTCCTAAAGCAGGTACTGAAGTATCCACAGAAATAAAAACCACTTTTTTGGGTAAAAGACTAGCCTTCTGACTCAAAACTCATTTGATTTTGCACAAATTTGGTAGGTTTGAGTTTTCAGCAAACGGCTACACTCCAGTATTAAAAATTAGCACTTTTCCTTCTGTTTTTCCATGTGACTTTTATCCATACCCCAGTACTAAGGCATCCACAGAAATAAAAACCACTTTTTTGTGAAAGACTAGCCTGTGACTCAAAACTCATGTCATTTTTCACAAATTCAGTAGGTTTGATTTTTTTTCAACAATTACTGTAACCCCTCAGTCATTTGACGTCTGCTAGCTGCCTCACCACAATATGCATTCGTGGGGGTCAACATTGTAGGAACACAAGCAATCCTCAAGGGAGGATCATTTCCAAGTTTCTGGTGACAACCTGGTATATTGCTCTATGTCCTCAATCCCACAAAAACAAGTATACAGTGCCTTTTTCATACTTTAAAAAAAATCTGTGAACATCACCAAAAAATGTTTTTCGGACTTGCACTCTATACAAACATACTACATGACCTGCAAGCTAATACAGTGTGTGTAACCTCAGGCAGTAGATGGGAAGCTGAGTGTGAGCCAATTCTGAGTGCAGTAGGCCCAACTTGCTTTATAGAATATCAGTAGCTTGGCACAAGTTCACTGTGTGTGCGTATCAGGTTAGGTAGACACAGGGACACAATCCCACTGACTGGAAACCTCACTGAATTGCTTCAAACCAAAGCAGCCAACTGCCAAACCAACCAACCAACCAACCAACTAATGAATTAGCTAGCTAACTAACCAACCAACCAATTATTAGCTAACGAGTTAAATGGTTTACTGGGCCAACCAACTAGCTAACCAACCAGCCAGCCAATCAACCTACCAACCATCTATCTATCTGTCTATCTGTCTATCTATCTGTCTATCTGTCTATCTGTCTATCTATCTGTCTATCTGTCTATCTATCTATCTATCTGTCTGTCTGTCTGGTTAGAGTGATGTATTTGTGATCTGCTGACCCGGGGAGACTTTAAAACCGAGGCCCCATGTGCGAACGCACGCAGAACATCTTGCGCACATGTTCAATACTGTTCCTCTTTTCAGAAGAATAGGCCATTGAGTGCCTGTGGGAAAAGATGAAAAAATGTACAAAACCGCATACACACAGGGACTGGATGTAAAAAACCACATGATTTGTTTGTTCTTTATCCTCAGATATAAAGAAAAAATAACATAATATCTATCTATCTTATCAGCCAACCCACCAACCAACAGCAAGTAAGCAACCAATCAACTAAATAACTACCCAACCAACCAACCAGCCAACTGACTAACAACCCACCCACCAATTACCTAACTAAATAAATAGCCAACCAACTAGCTAATTCACTAGTTTTACCCATCAACCAACCCACTAACCAACTAACTCACGAACGTACGTACAAACTTGCTTACCAACCATCTAACCAACCAACTAACTAACCAACCAAACCAAACAAACTAACCAACCAACCAACTAACCAACCAACCAACTAAGTTAAGGAGGACATGCCGACATACACACAACACAACTGAATACACTCTCAGGATCAGAACAATCCTGACAGTCGACACTCAGCATGTTTATGGCAAAACTGACCTGTTGAACTTTGCCATGAACTCGCCCATCTCTTTTTCTCCTCCCCCGCCCCCACCCCGTTTCACTTTTGTATTTGTTTGCTTTAATCACCAGAGAGGCCTTGACGCACTGGTCAGATATGACATTAATGAATGTGACTGTCCTTTCAAGTCAAGTCAAGTCAAAAACGCTTTAATCATCCCATGAAAGGCATTTACAATACTTGACAGGCATATTGATAACCTTATAATAGACCCTTTTATGTACAACCTCTGTGTGTGTGTGTGTTTCTTTCTTTCTTTCTTTTATTCTTTTATATCGAGGATAATGGAATAAGCACTCATGTGCTTTTTTTACATCTAGTCCCCGTGTGTATGCAGTTTTGTAAATTCTGCCATCTGTTCCCATGGCTTAGGAACACAATGTGTGTGTGTGTGTGTGTTTTTATTAATTTTTTTTAATTTTCTTCTTTTTATATCGAGGATAATGGAATAAGCACTCGTGTGCTTTTTTGCATTCAGTCCCCGTGTGTATGCAGTTTTGTAAATTCTGTCATCTGTTCCCACCGGCATACGAACAGAATGTGTGTGTGTTTTGGTTTTTTTATATTAATTTTATTCTTTTATATCGAGGATAATGGAATAAGCACTCATGTGCTTTTTTACATCTAGTCCCCGTTTGTATGCAGTTTTGAGAATTTTTTCATCTGTTCCCACAGGCCCACAATGGCCTACTATTACGAAAAGCGGAAGAGGATTTAACGTGTGCCAAGATTTTCTGCGTGTGTTCGCACACGGGGCCTCGGTTTATAGTCTCATCCGAAGAACTTTAGGGGAGAATGGAGTAGGCACTGGTGTTAACTCCAGGGAAAATATCCCCTTGAACTGGAATCGAACCGGGGTCGTCAGATTGCGAGTGCAATATTTTAACCCCTAGGCTATCCCGTCCTTGTGTGTGTGTGTGTGTGTGTGTGTGTGTGGTGCGTGCGTGCGTGCGTGCGTGCGTGCGTGCGTGCGTGCGTGCGTGCGTGCGTGCGTGCGTGCGTGCGTGCGTGTGTGTGTGTGTGTGTGTGTGTATTTGAATTTGTTTGCACTGTTAATTGTTCTTGGTTGCAGGTGTAAGGATAGGTTGAATGCAAGTGCTTTGATTTGTTTTAATAATAATAATAATGTATGGAATTTATATAGCGCTGAATCTTGTAAAGCAACAAATCAAAGCGCTCAGATTTTATTTCATACCACTTTAAGTCACGGCAGATTTCTCTCCGTGAAATTCGGGCTGCTCTCCCCGGGGAGAGCGGGAGAGCGCGTCGCCACAAGCGCAGCGCCACCCTTTTTTTTTTCTTTTTTTTTCATGTCTGCAACTGTATTTGTTTCCCTATCAGAGTGGCTTTTTTCTAAGAATTTTGCCAGGGACAACTCTCTTGTTGCCGTGGGTTCTTTTACGTGCGCTAAATAATTACGTGTAACACACGGGACCTCGGTTTATCGTCTCATCCGAAAGACTAGCGCCCAGACCACCACTCATGGTCTAATGGATGGGGGAAAAGTTTCCGGTCCAAACGGGGTACGAACCGCCGCACACTTCAGACCCGGACTTTTCGCTTTCTAGACAGGCGCGTTACCTCTAGACCACCAATCCACTGTTTAGCAGGATTTAGGGCTATATGAATTCCATTTGTTGTTGTTGTTGCTGCTGTTGCTGGTGTTGTTGTTGTTATTACCATCATCATCATCATCATCATTATCATCATCATCATTTACATCATCATAATTATTAGTAGTATTGGTAGTATTGATATGAATCATGATTTCAAAAGACACAAAAAAGCTACATTTCATATTGGTTGAAACATCTCATGATAACTTCAAATAAAAATATCACAACAGGTACATGCACATACATACATACATACATACATACATACATACATACATACATACACGCACGCACGCACGCACGCACGCATGTGCTGCGGGCATGCACACACACACACACACACACACACACACACACACACACACACGCACACACACACATACATACACATATACATACACATGCGATGTCATTCAACAGACTGCCTTTTCAAGGCAGGGACATTTGTCCCTCTGTTTATTATCTATCTCAGAACAGTTGTGGATGGTTTTGGATAGTTTGATTAATAGTTTTCTTCATTGTTTTACGTGATATTGGTTACATTGTTATGTTGATAGTTTACAGTTCACTTGTTACATTATTTTCTAGAGTTCCTACCTCCCTCTCTCTCTTGCTTTGAAAAATTTCTATTAGGCTTTGGCCAGAGCTACACATCTCATCTTTATTATGACAAAATGCACATATACAGTGAAGTGTGCAAGACTGTGTAGGGAATCCCCCATCTATTTGCTGAGTGGCATTATTCGGTGACTGGATAAACTGTGTAGGAAATCCCCAACTAACTACTGGGACCGGATAGCCTAGTGGTTAGAACATTGCGCTCGCAATCTTACAGCCCGGGTTCGATTCCCGTTCAAGGGGATATTTTCCCCTGGATTTAACATCAGTGCAGACTCCACTTTCCCCCAAAAGTCCTTCGGATGAGACTATAAACCGAGGCCCCGTGTGCCAACGCACGCAGAACATCTTGCACACGTTAAATCCTGTCCGGCTTTTTGTAAGAGTAGGCCATTGTGTGCTGGTGGGAACAGATGACAGAATTGACAAAACTGCATACACACGGGGACTGGATGTAAAAAAGCGCATAAGTGCTTATTCCATTATCCTCAATACAAAAGAATAGAATAAGAATAAGAATATTCAGTGACTCGATAAACTGTGTAGCAAATCCCCAACTAACTACTGAGTGGCCTCTTTAAGTGACTGCTGAGTGACATTATTCAGTGACTGGAATAAACTGTGTAGCAAATCCCCGGACTAATTACTGAGTGGCATTATTCAGTGACAAATAAACTGTGTAGTGATCCCCCCACCCCACCCTGACTATTGGCTGGGTGGCCTTGTTCAGTGACGGGATAAACTGCTGACCAACTCATCCGACAGGCCTCAGTGCTGGTCAGGCGACTTCAAGGAGAGGGTGGCTTGTGATCCCTTGCCACCAAAATCTTCAAATGGCCTTAAGAAACGCTTCACTAAGAGGCACTAACCCTGACGCAGCTATATTTGAACTAGGGCACCCTACAAGAGGTTGCCTCTTATAAGTTTACTAAGGAAGTTATCTGAGTTTTGTTGTTGCTGTTGTGATTCTATAACAGTGAAAATTTCAGATGTCGGTATTTTATTGTCAGTTTGAGTGGTGATTTTCTGCTTATTTTCCTCCTCCCCTACCACCCTATCATTTCCCCCTTTCACGTGTTGAGTCCTCCCACTACAAATCTACTTTCCTTTTCCTTACTGCCAGTTGTTTCTTTGTTTGTTTGTTTTCCTTAACACCTTTCCCTTCCTCACAAAATAAATAAGACAGATGCATTCCAATTACAATAAGTGGCCCTCCAAGGATGGCTTACGTATTTGCCACCTAAATATAAAGCATGCATTTAATAAAATCGAAGATTTATCAACGCTTATCACTAACAAAGGCAATCCATTTCACATACTAGGGCTTTCTGAGTCGAGACTGTCACACCCTCATAATGGACACTGATATTTATATTCCAGGGTATAAAATCCTGTGTAAAGATCCACAAAGGCCCAAAGAAACAGAAACCCTAATCTATATAAGTGAGTCTATAACTTTCAAGTGTCCTCTCCATTTAGAACATTATGATGTAGAATCCATGTGGATTGAGGGTTTTATCAAAGGTGCCCAACCTATTGTAATTCGGATATGCTGTAGGAATCCAACAGAAAGAAAAAAACGGATAGACATATTGACTCCATGATGAATACAGTCCTATTAGAATCAAAGAAAATAATCTTATTAGGAGATTTTAATACCGATCTAGCAAACGTAAATAATCAATGCACTCTATTAATAAATTCACACAACCTCCACCAACTAGTTAATTCACCCACGAGAGTCACACCAAATTCAAGCACAATAATTGACCATATCTACGTACCTAACCCTAAAACCCTATTGTTGAAACCTGTATCCCAGTGTATAACTGCAGCAATCACTACCCAGTCTGTACTACATGGTAAAAAAAAGGAACAAAAATCCCCAAACCTGGCCACAAAACCATAACATATGTTCCTTTGCTAAATTTTATGAGAATCTTTTTCTTTTTGATTTAAGTAACTCCATTCTTTCGGAAACATTCAGCAATACTGATCCAGACTTAGCCATAGAATTTTGGATAAAAAATTTTACTGCTATTTACAACAAACATGCTCTACTAAAAATCATTAGGATCAAACATATCCCCAAACCGCCTTGGCTCACTAAGGAACTAGAAGAAGCATGCTATCTTAGAGACTTTTAAAATAACATAAATATTATGAAGGGTAAAAAAAAATCTAGAAATGCCATAAACTCGCAAAAAACGGCAAGAAAAAAGAATTATATTTCCAAGATTTAGTATCTTCCAAACAAAACTCAAAGACTGTGTGGCGAGCCATAAATCAAATAACTAACAATCAAGTGTCTTCCAAATCAAGCAATCAAAGAGATACTGCTAAGCAACTTAACAATCATTTAATTAATGTCTTTTTTAACGTTATTAGAAATGATAAATCAAAATCCAATAAACTCAATGAACTAAAACAATACTTGAAAGGAAAGCATACTCCTTTAAAACTTCAAATTCCATTTATGTATGTTTTCAAGGTCTATGGTTATCTAACTCACCTCAAACAATCAAGAACACATAGCAGAATATTGAAGCTATCAGCTCCAGTTATCACAGACACTCTAACATATATATTTAAACTTTGTCTTCAAAAACAAAAATTCCCCAATGCGTTTAAAACAGTTAAAGTGATCCCTATCTACAAGTCTGGTGACTTTTCAGATCCTTCAAACTATAGACCAATTTTCATCATATCTATCCTTTCCAAACCCTTGGAAAAACATATAAACACTTAGTCCGTCCTTTTAGATACTAACAACCTAATTCACTCTAATCAGTTTGGATTTAGACAAAATCACTCAAGTCATAGTGCAATGATTAGTCTCGTAGATAACTGGCTATCAAACATGAATGACAATTAATTTTGTGGAGTACTATTTGTAGATCTCAAAAAAGCTTTTGCTACAGTTGACCATACACTTCTCATCAAAAAGCTGGACCTGTATAATTTCTCTACCAATACCCTAGGACTACTTACTTCCTATCTTTAAAACAGGCAACAGTGTGTCTCAATAGGTACATCCATATCCAAACTACAAGACATCAATTATGGATTGCCCAAATGATCCATACTAGGACCAATTCTCTTCTCATTATAAATAAACGCCCTCCCTCTCCACATCAAATCCAAATGTGAACTACTTGCTGATGACACAACTATTCACACCAGCTATAATGACCTTAACTCTCTAGCAAACACATTACAAAAAAACGTTGATAAGCTATGTAAAATGGACTGAACTAAACCGTATGTCTATACACCCCCAAAAAACAAAATACATGCTTATTACCATCAGACAAAAGCGTCCAAATTTACCCCATAAACTTACTCAAATTGAAATTAAAAAGGAAGTAATTGAACAAACCTATCACTACAAAGTTCTAGAAGTGGCAATTGATAAAAATCTCAGTTGGTTCTAACACATATCTCAACTATGCAAATACATGTCCAAAAGAGTATACCAGCTGACTAAAATCAAGCACTTTCTTGACTTCCATTCAAGGAAACTATTCTTTCAATCTTATATACAATCCTCAATAGATAATGCTTCTACCCAGTGGGATTCTGCTAGTGCAAACACTATGAAACCGTTACTGAGTCTGTACAAGCGTGCTCTCAAACTGGTCCTTTTAAAGAAGACAAGCTTATTAGAAGCCGACTATAATCAGTTAAATATTCTCTCCCTAAACCAAAGATTGAAATATAACAAATGAGTCATGATGTTCAAGATTATAACAGGAACTGTTCCATCATCCTTAAAAGACAAATTCCCCCTAAACCAATCCAGAAATACTACAAAGCCTAGTGTCCCAATCCCAAGAATAGAAATATTCAAATCTAGTTTACTTTACTCAGGCCCAATGTTGTGGAACTCCCTTCCTGATTCAGTTAAACAACATCAATCAATAACAATCTACAAAACTCACTTATCAACCCACTTGATACATCAACAATAACCAACCACACTCCATAGCCTTGGAAACTAAGTTATATATCCACCCTTACCTATCTGCCCTTTCCCTACACCTGTCTGTCTGTCTGTCTGTCTGTCTCTCTCTCTCTCTCTCTCTCTCTCTCTCCTCTCTCTCTCTCTTCCAAATAATTCCAAGGTGATCGTATTGAGGTTTTTATTTTTATTTAATTAATTATTATGATTATTTATTTATTTACTTTTTTTTATCGTATCATATTTTTGTATGAGTAATCAAAATAAGTGTCCAAGGTGATCGTGTACTGTTTTGAGAATTATATATTTAGCACCATCTCTGAAACACACACACACACACACGCACGCACGCACGCACTCTCTCTCTCTCTCTCTCTCTCTCTCTCTCTCTCTCTCTCTCTCTCTCTCTCTCTCTCTCTCTTCTCTCTCTCTCTCTGTATTATGGCCTAATACCGATATGCAATTAATTCATTTTCTCTCTCGATCTCTCTCTCTCTCTCTCTCTCTCTCTCTCTCTCTCTCTCTCTCTCTCTCTCTCTCTCTCTCCTTCTATTTGTTATTGTGTATTCTAATAAAGGGCATATTCATACTTTCGATTTTCAATTTTATTTTGGACTTGTTGACTGTACTTGAGCTCCAGTGAATCTCCTATTTTAATATCTTATTATCACGTGTAACAACTATGTGTACTATTCTACAATATGAAGGTGTTCAATTTTATGATCTATAGTTTGGCTTACTCTCTCTCTCTCTTCTCTTCTCTCTCTCTCTCATCTCTCTCTCTCTCTCTCTCTCTCTCTCTCTGTTGTTATTGCTGTAGCTGTTACTTTGTTCTTTGTTGGTGATTTGTTTGGGTTTTTCGCTTGTTAGTTTTTGTTTTGGTGTATGTATGTGTGTGTGTATGTGTGTAAAGGGGGAAACGGTGCTGTCTTTTTTTGTTTGTTTTTTTTTTTAACTGTTGTTTTTTGTTTGTTTGTTTGGGGTTTTTTTGTTGTTTTTTGTTTTTTTTTCCCATTTGTTAGATGTTGTTTTTTCTTCTTTTTTGTTTGTTTATTTGGAAGGGTGTTTTTGTCTGCTTTTTTGTTGTTGTTTTTTTTTGGGGGGTTGGGGTGGTTTTTTTTTCTTTTTTTCTTTTTTATTGGCTTTTTTTTTTTTTTTTTTTTTGGGGGGGGGGGGGGGTTCTGGGTATGTTTGTTTTGTCTTTTGTTCGTCTGGGGTTGTTTGTCTGTTTGTTTGTATGTCTGTTTGTTTTTTTTCTTCTTCTCTCTTTTTCTTTAAAAAAAAAAGTTTTTTCCCTTTGTTTCTTCTGCTTGAAAGTATGAGTACTGAGTGCATTTTTAATGTGACCCTATGGGCGGGGACTGGATGTAAAAAAGAACATGAATACTTTTCATTATCCTGGAAAAAAAAAGAATTTGTTTCTATTACTTACAATGTGTAGATGTTCTTTTTATGACTTTATTGGCTTTTTCCCCCTCTTTATTATGAGAGTGTATGGGTATTGCACTTATTTTATTACCATGACATTCAATTTGCATGAGCATAATTAAAAAGTGTTTGTGTTGATCGTGTGCTATGTGAGTATTACATATTTAGTATTATCCCCGAAACACCCCCCCCCCACCCCACACACTCAAACACACACACACACACACACACGCACACACACACAACACACACACACACACACACACACACACACACACACACGCTCAAACACACACACACATCACACACACACACACACACACTCACTCACTCACCCACCCATATTCTCTCCCTAAACGGCTGTATAGTTTTTAATTTCTTCTTGGTTTGTTTCTTGTTATTATTGTGTGGATGTATGGGTATTAAATTTATTTCATTATCATGACATATAATTTGAAACGAGTATAATCTAAAATGAGTGTTGATGGGATCGCATACTGTTTTGGGATTTATATATTGGATATTATCTCTGAAATACACACACACACACTCTCTGTCTCTCTGTCTCTGTCTCTGTCTCTGTCTCTCTCTCTCTCTCTCTCTCTCTCTCTCTCTCTCTCTCTCTCTCTCTCTCTCTCTCTCCACCTTTTATCGTCCTGCTTATAATCATAGTATATCATGATGAAGGATTCATATTTTATATTTTCAATACTTTATTGGACTTGCCTCTGTACTAGGTTTTAATGAGTGCCCTATTTCAATTCTTATAATTATGTGTAACAAGTATGAGTACCATTTGACAATGTGTAGATGTTTTATCATTATGACTTATTAAGTTGGTTGTGTTATTTTTCTTGCTTTGTTGTTGCTCTCGTTCTTGTTGTTGTTGTTTGTCTGTTTTTCTCTTTTTTTATCATCTTTTGTTGGTTTGGTTTTTCCTTCTCTTTTGTTTGTTTGTTTGTTTGGTTGGGTTTTTTTGGGGTAGGGGTGGGGTATTCTTAGGATTTTCTTTTAATTGCTTGCTTTGGGGGGGAGGGTTGCTGGGGGGGGGGGGGTGTTTTGAAAAAGGTTATTTCCCCTTGTTTTTATTGTGAGACTGTATAAGTATTGGGTTATTATTATTAAGATGTATCCCTAACGGGCGGGGACTGGATGTAAAAAGCACATGTGTGCTTATTCATTATCCTCGAAATAAAAGAATTTGTCATTGTCATTGTCATTTGTCATTGTCTCTTTCCCCTCCCCTCCCCTCCCCTCATTTTGGAATGTTTTACTGATATTTTTTTTTATTGTGTACTTGTAAGTAAGCTTATGAAAGTTTTTTTGGGTTATTTACGACATTATAGTTATAAGAAATATATCTATCATAACAATAATATCTGTTAATCTGTACGGATATCATCAAAAAGAGTGTTGATGGTGATGGTGTGCTGTTTTGAGAATTATATTCAGTATTTTTTGTTTTTTGTTTTGTTTGTTTATCTACAAACAAAGTACTTTCTCTAAAATACTCTCTCTCTCTCTCTCTCTCTCTCTCTCTCTCTCCCTTTCCTCTCTCTCTCTCTCTCTCTCTCTCTCTCTCTCTCTCTCTCTCTTACTTTTATTGTTTTGCTTATAGATATAATTGTTGTGTCTACAGTTTGTATTCTGATAAAGGACATATTCATACCTTATATTTTCAATTTTATTGAGTTTGTTGACTGTACTTGTGGTTTAAGAGATTGTCTTATTTCAATATCTTAGTGTTGGGTGTATCAACTACGTGTATTTAACTTACAATGTGTTGATGTGCATTTTTATGACTTTATAGTCTTTGCTTTTTTTCTTGGGGTTTTTTTTTTGCTTTTTCTTTTCTTCCTTCTTTTTATTGTGTGAGTGTACGGGTATTGGGTCTATGTTATCATAGTATAATCAAAGAGTGTTGATGGTGATCGTGTGATGTTATGAGAATTATATGTTTAGTATTATCTCTGAAATGCACACATCTCTCTCTCTCTCGCTCTTCTCTCTCTCTCTTCTCTCTCTCTCTCTCTCTCTCTCTCTCTCTCTCTCTCTCTCGCTCTTCTCTCTCTCTCTCTCTCTCTCTCTCTCTCTCTCTCTCTCTCTCTCTCTCTCTCTCTCTCTCTCTCTCTCTCTCTCTCTCTCCCTCCCTCCCTCTCTCTCTCCTTCTATTGTTTTGCTTATAGTTATAGTTGTTGTGTATCCTGATGAAGGACGTAGTCATATTTTATATTTTCAATTTTATTGGACTTTTGACTGTATTTGAGTTACTAGTGAATGTCTAATTACAATATCTTATTGTTGCGTGTAACAACTATGTGTACCTTATTTACAATGTGTAGATGCTCATTTTTATGACTTTATAAGTTTGGCTTTTTTCTTCTTTTTGGGTTTTTTGTTTGTTTGTTTGTTTTTCTTTTTTTGTTTGTTTCTTTTTTAAGTTTTTTTTCATTTGTTTTTACTGTGTGAGTGTACGAGTATTGGGCTTATTATGAGGATGTACCCCTACCGGCCGGGACTGGATGTAAAAAAGCACGTGGGTGCTTATTCATTATCCTCGAAATAAAACAATTTGTCATTGTCACTCTCTCTCTGTCTCTGTCTCTCTGTCTCTTCTCTCTCTCTCTCTCTCTCTCTCCTCTCTCTCTCTCTCTCTCTCGTCTTATATCACTTTTTGTGAATAGACATAAAATCAAAGGAACAACGAAACACACACACACACACACACACACACACACACACACACACACACACACACACACACACACACAGAGGATAGCCTAGTGGTTAAAACATTGCACTCGCAATCTGACGACCCGGATTCGATTCCAGTTCAAGGGGATATTTTCCCCTGGAGTTAACATCAGTGCCGACTCCACTCTCCCCAAAAAGTCCTTGGGATGAGACTATAAACCGAGGCCCCGTGTGCGAACGCACGCAGAACATCTTGCGCACACGTTACAAGGCCATTGTGTGCTGGTGGGAACGGATGACAAAATTGACAAAACTGCATACACAGGGGACTGGATGTGAAAGAAAAGAAGCGCATGAGTGCTTATTCCATTATCCTCGAAATAAAAGAATTTTTAAAAAAGAAAAAATAATACAAACATGTTATTATGCTTTGAAATGCCGTCAGTGCCTGGGCTTTATCACAGTTCTTGATTAAACCATTGACGCTGGGGCAACAGCAAGGAGAGGCTGTACACATATTAATTTTTAGGCGCACGAAAAGAACCCACAGCAACAAGAGAGTTTGTCCCTGGCCAAAATTTTGTTGAAAAAAAAGTCCACCCTGATAGGAATCAAATACTGTTTCAACCGTAAAAGAAAAAAAATAATGGTGACGCTGCTCTGTGCGACGGCATGCGCACTCCCCAGGGAGAGCAGCCCGAATTTCACGCAGAGAAATCTGGCCGTGACTTCTTTGTAGGTCTATAAAGTGATAGAAGCACGATTCTAAAAATAGGAGAAAGATCAGAACTGAGGGTCAGTAAGCGATAAGGGGAAAATGTTGTGTGTCCTGTAATAATAATAAAATAATAATAAACTAATAATAAAATAATAATGAATGATGATGTATGGAATTTATATAGCGCTGAATCTGTAAAGCACGTCTCCCCTATGTGCCTGAAACTGAACCCCCAATCCCAAGATGTTTCAGAAAGCCACGTCCTGTCCTCCCTGTCCTGTCCTGTCCTGTGGCTTGCCTGTGTTGGAGGGGCTGGAGTATGGGGGGGTGCTGGGGGGGGGTGCTGGCTGCTGTGGGTGGCTGGGGGCTGTGCTGTGTGCCTGGGGGCTGGCTGGGGGGGGGTCCTGCAGGTGGGGGGGGGGTGGGGCCCTGTCGGACTGTCCTGTCCTGTCCTATCCTGTCCTCTGGCCCCGCCCTGCCCTCCTGGTCCTGTACTCTACTGTCCTTCCTTTCCCTGTCCTGTCCTGTCCTGGCCCTGTCCGTCCTGCCCTGTCCTTGTCCTTTCCTGTCCTGAGCCTGTTCTCACTTGTCCTGTACTGTCCTTGTCTTGTCCTGTTCCACCTCTGTCCTGTATCTGTCCTGCCCTGTCATGTCCTGTTACTCTACTGTCCTGTCCTGCCTTGTCCTGGCCTGCCCTGCCCCTCTTTCTGTCCCTCTCTTGTCCTGTCCTGCCCTGTCCAGTATACTGCCTGTCCTGTCCCTTTCCTGCCCTAGTCCCTGTTCCGTCCTGTACTCAACTGTCCTGTCCTGACCTGTACTGTACTGTCCTGTCCTGTCCTTTCCCCTGTCCTGTCCTGCCCTGCCCCAGTCCCTGTCCCTGTCCCTGTCCTGTCCCTGTCCTCTCGTTTTGTTCCTGCCTTGCCCTGTCCTGTCCTAGTCCTGTCTGTCCTGTCTTGTCCTGTCCTGTCCTGTCCTGTCCTGTCCTGTCCTGTCTTGTCCTGTCCTGTCCTGTCCTGACCCCTGTCCTGTCCTGTCTTGTCCTGTCCTTGTCCTGCCCACTGACCTGCCTTCCCTCTCGTTGTTCCGTACTGTCCTGCCACTGTCATGTCCTGTACTCTACTGTCCTGTCCTTCCTGCCCCTGCCCTGGGTGTGGTGGGGTTGGGGGATGTGGGGGCTGGGGGGGTGGGGGTGCTGGGGCATGGGTGGGGGAGGTCTGGGGAGCTGGGGGGGGGCAGGGTGGGGGTGGGTGGGCGAATGGGTGGGGAGTGTATGGGGGGGCTGGGGGTGGGGGAGGGGTGCCCTGTGCTTGGGGGCTCCTCAAATTATTCAGGTGGTGTAATTTCCATTATTGCACTGTCTCTCTTGACCCTGTCCCTGTCCTGTACTCAGTACTTGTACTGTCCCTGTACTGTCCTCATCCTTCCAATCCTCATGTCCAGTCCTTACTGTCCTGGTCCAGTCCTGTCCCCGTGCCTGTACTGCTCAGTTCTGTCCTGTCCTGGCCCTGACCTGTCCTGTCCTGTACTCAACTGTCTCTGCTCCTGTACTGTACTGTCCTGTACTGCGCCTGTAACTGTCCTGATCCTATCCTGTCGCTGTCCTGCCTGTCCCGTCCTACCGCTGTCCTGTCCTATCCTTTCCTGTCGCTGTCCAGTCCCTGTAACTCAACTGTCCTGTCCTTACTGTCCTTGCCCTGTCCTGTCCTGTCTGTACTCACTGTCCTGGCCCAGTGGACCTGTCCAGTACAGTCCTGTCCTGAAACTCAACTGTCTGCCCTGTACTGTCCTGTCCTTCCTGTCCTCTCCTGTCCTGTCCTGTCCCTGCCCGCTCCTGTCCTGCACTGTCTTGTCCTGCCCTGTCCTGTAACTGAGGTCCCTGTTCCTGTCCCTGCGCCCTGTCATCCTCTTATGTGCCTGGAACTGCCCCCTGTCCCAAGATGTTATCACCTTCCCCTCAACCACTGAAGATTTTGCAACCAGCTTCCTCCATTCCTGCGGTCCTCTGCTTTTCCCTACAATCGTTCCACCAAGGCCAGTCCACTCTCTGATGGATGGCTTCCCAACGTTTCTTCTGTCTGCTTCTCGTCTCCTTTCGCTTTTTCTTAATTGGTCTTACAGGGGGTAAACGGCCTCCTATCCGTTCCTATTTTCTTTGGGTGCTTTCTCCTTACTAGTTCCTAAAAGTTTGCTAGAGGCTTATACCTGTCTTATGTCCTGTCCTGATTTATCTTGTTAGTTGGTCCTTTAAATTCCTTTGCTTTACCTTATCTCCTTTCTTTATTAGAAGAAGCTTCCTTAATCCCTTCAAGGTCCTTCCTTTTTTCTTTACTTTTATTCCTAACCTTATCCTTCCTTTTCCCACCTTGAAATTTCCTTATTTCCTACCCTTCTTCTCCCTCGCTCTCCTATTCCCTTTTTACTGTTCCCTGTAGGACATCTTGGCCAGGCCAGATGTCGTGTGGACGTGCCCGTTAGTTTAGCGTCTATTCACTGAAGTCAGAAGCTCTTCCATACGGTCCCCTATGGCGCATTTATTTAAAATTCTGGTTTTCACTCTCATTGTGATGTGGTCTCGTATAGAGACCAAGGAGTTTGCGAAAGCACGTCATCTCCATTGCCTGAATCCTTCTTTCAATGTGTGCTGTTATGGTCCCACGTTTTCACATGTGACAAAAATATCGACATCATCAGGGAAACGCATCGTTCTGATCTTGAACGCTGATGGCATGTTCTGGCGTTCCAGAGGACGTTCAGTTGGTCCATTGCAGACGTGTGGTCAGGGCTATCCTGGAGAGAATGTTCGGGAAGGGGGGGGGGGGGATATCCTTCATCCGATACTATAGCTCCCAGATATTTACAGCTATGGACGGTCTCGATTTTTCTTGCCGCTATAGCTGTCAGTGCTGAAGCCATGTCACTATTTGTCTCAGCTGGGTTTTTCTCTGCAACTCATTCTGCGTGCCATAATAGTGCTCGATGAGGGCTTTAGGGATCGCGAGTTGATTTATTTATTTATTTCTACCACTTTAAGTCACGGCAGATTAATTCCAGCGTGAAATTCGAGCTGCTCTCACCCGAGGAGAGTGCGTCGCCACATGAACAGCACCACCCCCATTTATTATTTTTATTTTTCCTGTCTGCAGGCTGTATTTTGTATTCCCTATCAGAGTGCTTTTTTCTACAGAAATTTTGCCAAGAACAACTCTCTTGCCTGGGTTCTTTTACGTGCGCTAAAATAATTATGTTTAACACACGAGACCTCGGTTTACGTTTCATGCCGAAAGACTAGCACACCAGTACCACCAATCATGGTATGGGAGGGGGTGAAGTTTCGGGCCAAACGTGATTCGAACCACCGCACACTTCTCCGACCTGGACTTTTTCGCTTTCTAGGCAGTCGCTGTTACCTCTCGGACCACTCCCCCGCAAAAGTCCTTCGATGAGACTATAAACCGAAGCCACGAGTGCCGAAGCACGCCAGAACATGTTTCGCATTCATTAAAACCCGTTTCCGCATTTCAGAAAGATTAGGCCAGTGTGTCCGTGGGAACGGATACACCATAACCACAACGCATACACACGGGACTGGATGGAAAAAAAGAAGCGCATGATGTGCTTATTCCATTATCCTCGAAATAAAAGAAGAAAGAAAAGAATAAAAGAACAAATAAATAAAAGAATAAATGCATAAATAATAATACATGGAATTATATAGCGCTATATCTTCAAAAACCAATTCAAAGCGCTTGCATTCATCTTACTTATCACATGCAACAAGTTACATTAATAGTTTTTTTTACAAATGCCAAAGTGTATACACACGCACACCAACGCACGAAGACGCGCGACAGCACTACACACACAACAGCAACACACACACACACACACACAGTGTGTACTTTGCAGGGTTGGGGGAGGAAGGGGGGGGGGGGTGATTCGGCTGTTGAAGGTAAGACAGCAACGAATGAAACAAGAGGGGGAAATTCAGATTTGAAATAAATGTGTTTTTGAGACTGAATTTTTAAAAGTGTCATAAATAGGCTTTTTGGGTGCGAAATAAACAAATAAAAAAAAAGGATTTTTAAAAAGATATATATAAAATCCCTCGATTTACCACTAGTTGTCGCACAACGCTTGAAGCGCTTTGATGGTTGCTTTAACAAAGATTCAGCGCTATATCAATTCCATACATTAATCTTAATTATTATTATTAGTTACTAGTATAGTAGTTAAGTAGTAGTCAGTAGTAAGTAGTAGTATTAGTATAGTAGTATATTGTTGTTGTGTTTTTGTAGTTGTCGATGAGAACTATAAAACGAGGCCCCCGTCTGCGAACGCATGCAGAACATCTTGCCGCACAACGTTAAATCCTTTGCCGCTTTTCGAAGTAGTAGGCCATGTGTGCCGTGGTAACAGATGACAGAATTTACAAAACCGCATACACACATAAAAAAAAAGATCATCGAGCGCTTTGATTTGTTGCTTTACAAGATTCAGCGCTATATAAGTTCCATACATTATTATTATTATTATTATATTATTATTATTATTATTTTAATTATATTATTATATTATTATTATTATTATTGTTGTTGTTGTTGTTGTTGTTGTAGTTGTTTAACAACATCATTATCATCATTATTATCATCATCATCAACATCATTATTAATCATCAACATCAATATCAACCATATCATACATCATCATCATCATCATCATTATGACTATCATCATTATCGTTGGGGGTTTGTCGCTTGCAATATGTTTCATCGGGGGGGGGGGGGGGGGGGGGGGGGGGGGGGGGGGGGGGGGGGGGGGGGGGGGGGGGGGGGGGGGGGGGGGGCGGGGGGGGGGGGGGGCATATACTATGAGAGAGGAAGGAGAGGTTAACTTATTGTGGGAAGTAAAATCTTTCAGGGGGGGGGGGGGGGGGGGGGGGAATGGTGCGGGGGGGGGGGGGGAAGGAGGGGGGGGGGGGGGGGGGCGAGGTGAGTGTCCGTCTCCTGCCTGGACAACCCGTGGTGGAGCAGCTAACGGCTGTAGGCTGCAGGGCCGACAGCCGGCCATAGAGCTGTCTGGGACAGCCAGCCCCCTCTGATGGGCAAGGGGGAAGGTGAGGGTGGAGGAGACGGGGGCCAGAGTCACGCTGCTGGAGCTCGTCAGGAAGAGATTGGCCGTCACAGCTTGCCAGTAAGGGAGTGAGATTAAGGAATAGGATGTTTTGTCTTCTTGTATAGTATGTTTGTCCGTCGTCGTGTTTGACGAGGACCTCCCAAAAACAGCAGAGGAGGCAGCTGCTGTTTTCGAAACTGGGGCAGAAATTCGATTATAAGTTGATATTGCCTGCCCACGGACAGTCATCCTCCCCACATCTCTCGGCCAAGTGGCATAAGGACTGTCAGCGTTGGAGATGTTCCTCTCCAAAGGCTAACCAGCCTCCAGGGCTGCCATCACTTAAGGACTGTGCAAGTCAAGCCTCCTAGTCAGAGAGTCATAGTCGATCACTAAAGACTAAGCTGCAAGTGGAATTCCATGAGTGGGAAAGAAAGCCACTGGTCAGTAACAGCTCTCACTTTGCTGTGTTGGCCCAGCGTCAATGGTTAATCAAGAACTGGGATAAAGCCCAGAGCGCTGACGGCTAGTAGTATGTGGCTGTGTTTGTGTGGGGGAGGGGGGGGGGTGGGGGGGGGGGTGGGGGTGGGAGGGGGGGGGGGGGGGGTGGAGGGGGTGTGGTGTGAGTGTGGGGGGGCCGTGTAGGTGTGGGGGAAGGGGGTGTGTGTGCGTGTGTGTGTGCGTGTGGGGGGAAGGTGGGTGTGTGAGTGTGTGAGTGTTGGGTGGGTGAGTTGGTGTGTGTGGGGGGGGGGGGGGGGGGGTGGGGGAGTGTGTATGTGGTAGATAGAAGAGAGAGAGAGAGAGTGTCGTGGTGTGTGTTGTGTGTGTGGTGTGTGTGTGTGTGTGTGTGTGTGTTGTGTGTGTGTGTTGTGTGAGTGTGTGATGTGTGTGTGTTTGTGAGTGTGAAGTGTGTGTGTGTGGTGTGGGTTTGTGTGTGTGATTTCTGAGTTGTGTTTCTGTGTGTGTGTGTTGTTGTTGGTTATTAATTTTTCGTCTTCGATTTTACGGTCTGTCACTACCAGTGATAATACGACGAAAAAACAAAAAATTTGTTTTTTTTAATTGCATGAAGTTGAGGGTGTGATAGATGTATCCTACTGAAATGTGTACAAGTGGGAAAAAAGTATACATGGGCAAAAAAGAGAAACACCTCAAAGCAAGACCCCAGTTAAAAACAAAAAACAAACAAACAAACAAACAAAAAAACATAACCATTAAACTTAATGAGGATATAACAAATGTTCTATAGGACTGTGCCAGAGACCTTCGCAATATTAAATACCAAACTCATGTTTATTGAATATGCTGCTGAGGGAAGTGTGATGTGTGTGTGTGTGTGTGTGTTGTGGGAGTGTGTGGTGTGTTTTGTGTGTGTGTGGTTTGTGTGTTGGTGTGGTGTGGTGCGTGTGGTGTGTGTGATGTTAGTGTGGTGTTGTGTAGGTAAGGTAGGGGGGGGGGCATGGGAGGGAGAGAGGTGTTGGGAGTTGTTTGTTGTGGTGTGGGGAGAGGAGGAGGGGGCAGGTGTTTTGTTTGTAGTGTGTGTGTGTTGTGTGTGTGTGGTGATGAAGAGTTAGTTGTGAGTGTGTGTGTGTGTGTGTGTGTGTGTGTTTGTGGTGGTGGTGAGTGGTGTGTGTGTGTGTGTTGTGTGTTGTGTGTGTGTGTGTTGTGTGTGTGTGTGTGTGTGTAGATTACAGATTCAGAATAATGTATTGCCATAATAAGTTCATGTAGACTAACTTGACACAACAACACAAACCTCAGGATCCACAATAACTCTATTAGGCTCAAAATGTGTGTTGTTGTGCTGCATTGTTGTTGTTGTTTTAAAAATGTGTTGTTGTTGACAGTTTCAATTTTACGTCTGTTTTCACTTCTAGTGATATTAGAAGTTTGCCTGTGTGTGTGTATAGTGATGTGTAATGTGCAATGCGGTGTTATTATGTGTGTGGTGTGTCAATTGTGTTGTTGTATTTGAAGTGTGAGTTTCTGTTGTTGTATGGGGTGTATGCATGTGTGCGCGCAGCGCGAAGGTGTGAGTGTATGTGTGCGCGTTGCGCGCGCGCGCCGAGTGTGTGTGTTTTTATTTTTTATTGGATCTCATTATTCTTATTCTTCTGTTTCGAGGAACATGGAATAAGCACCGTGTGCTTTTAGTAATCAGTTCCCGTGATATGCAGTTGTGTCAATTCTGTCATCCGTGCGCTGTGTGTATGTGTGTAAATATATTAACTTATCTACTGATTATTAATTGTTAATGTTCTGAGGATAATGAAAATAAGTACTCGTGGTGCTTTTTGTAATACCAGTTCCGTGTATAAGTAGTTTTGTCAATTTTGTCATCCGGGTGTGTGTGGTTTTGTGCGCGTTGCACGCGCGTGCCTCTGTGTGTGTGTGGAGTGTGTGTGTGTGTGGTGGTGTGTGTGTGTGTGTGTAAGTTGCGTGCGGTGCCTCTGGTGTGTGTGTGTGTTGTGATGTGTGTGTGTGTGTGTGTGTCTGTGGCGTGCGTGCCTCTGTGTGTGTGCATCCCCTCCGTGTAGTGTGTGTGTGTGGGTGTGTGTGGTGGGTGTGTGTGTGTAGTGGTGTGTGTGTGTGTGTGTGTGTGTGTGTTGTTGTGTGTGTGTGTGTGCGTGTGTGTGGTTTGTGCAATAAAAGTTACAAAAAAACGTTAATGGACACCACAAGAATAAACTCATCATAATGTAAGTGATGTGTGTGTGTATGCGTTGCCATCTGTGTCCTGTGTTGTGTTTGCCTCCTTGCATGTTTGTGTGTGTGTGTGTGTGGTGTTGTGAGTGTGTGTGTGTGTGAAGTGTGTGTGTGTGTGTGGTGTGGTTATTGTTTTTTTGTGTGGTGTGTGTAAGTGTGTGCCTCCCGTGCATGCGTGTGCCTTTGTGTGTGTGTGTGGTGTGTGTGTGTGTGTGTGTGGTGTGTGTGTGTGTGGTGTGTGTGTGTGTGTGTGTGTGTGTGGTGTGCGCTATGACTCTCCGTAGTGTGTGTGTGTGTGTGTGTGTGTGTGGAGTAACACACTCTCTCTCCTCTTTCTCTCTCTCGACTCCATATCACTCTCTCTCTCGACACTCAATCATCTCCTCGCTCTCGTCGCTCTCTCGCTCCTCGCTCTCTCACCTCTTTCTCACACAATCAACACAATACACACAACACGACCACAAACACAACACAACATAACACAAGTCACAACAAAACACAGCACAACAACCCACATACACACATACACACAACACTCCACACACATATCATACACGCACAAACCACACACACAAACGGGACGACCACCAACACCACACCACACACAAATCTACCGCACACAACCAACGCAGACACAATACCCTCACATAATACACACACACAGACAACCACCAACAATACAACACACATACAACACACACAACCACCACAAGACACATATAACATACAACACCACAAGGGCCACAACACATACACACACAACGCACCACACACACACACACACACACACACACACACACAACGAATAGTGAACGAGGAAAAAAAAAAAGAACAACACAAAAACCACACTGACACACGACAACACACACACACACACACACATACACACACACACGCACACACAAACCACACACACACAAACGACACACCCCCACACAAACCCACAACAAAAACACACATACATATACACAACAACAACCACCACACATACACACATAAACACACACACCACCCACACACACATACACACACATGCCCGACACACACATACACACTGCCATACACACAGTAAACCACACCACTCACACACAAACCACAAACCAACACCACAACAACACACAAACACAAGCAAACCACCACACCCCCCCACACCCACCTACACACGATACCCACACAAAACCACCACCTCACACACACACACAAACACACACGCAAACCACGACACCACCAATACACACAAACCACACACACACACTGCAACCACTACATACACACAACACACACTACATACACAAACCCCACACACACAACACGCAACGCCCACACAAACCACACAAACCCCACACGCCCCCAGATACACACACAAACCACACACACACACACATACGCACCACACACACACCACACATACACAACAAACACAAACCCCACAACACATACAACTACACAAACCTACACACACATACTATATACACAAAGAACACAAACCACACATATACATACACACACACAAAACAACCCCCACCACCATACACTCCAAACACAACACACACAGAAAAGAGCACCAGTAAACACATACAAATATATGCAATGCACAATACACACACACAACCCCACAGACCACACCACGACATACATACACACAAACACACTACACAAGACATAACCACCCACACAAACCAGCACACACAATAACAACAACACCAGAGCCACCACCCCTAACACTCCTACCACACCCCACATACATAACACACACACGACACACCACCACAACCCCCCCCCCCCCCCAGCCCCCACACCCAACACACAACACACAAACCAGCCCCAACCCCCACCCACCCCCCCCCCCCCCCCACTACACACACACACAAACCACACAAGAACCCATAAACCCCCCACCCCCCCCCCCCCCACTCCACCCCCCCCACCCCCCACGCCCACCCCACACCCCACCCACCCAACCCACACACGTAACAGTCAAGATAAAAGGGGATAAGATAATACACATACACACACACGCAGTAACACAACATCCTTAAATTTCAGATTTCTCTTCCCACTTTTCAGGGGAAAGCACCAAAGCTTCAACCGGTCATCCATCCATCCACGCATCCACGCCCACTGGCCAGCGACGTAACCTCGACGAGGACTAGAAATCCGGAAACTAGACCAAACGTCCCACATAACCAGGCGACAAGCTACAACCCCAACACTGCTATTTTATACCACGCGCCGGGAAAGGCACCTACTTTTTCATCGCAACACACCGCATGCCTATACAAGGAATGAATGGGCCAGACTGGCGCCTTATGAGGGGAAGAACGGTCCCCTCCTGAAAACGGGTTCTGAATCTGTTTCCAAACACGGTCTCTCAGTACAGCTCGTCAAGCATTTCTACCAACATGGGCTCATGCCACGAAGAGCCGTGTATACTCGCGCTGGGGCGAAGTTTTGGGCTGGTGAAAGTACGGAGGATAGCTATTTCAGGTGATAGGTGGGAACGTGGGCGACGTCCTTTTTCCGGTTTCCGGATCCATTAGAGGGAGTATAGCATGGTAAGGTCAGAATGTTGCCCCGACTGAAACTCTGTAGGAAGTACTACATGACCCCCGTTAACTTAAGTGGAGTGTAGCCCTTGGTGCCAGGTAGATTTCTCGAGTTAAATTCGTGCCTGCTGCTAGCTGCTCTCTCTCACCTGTCTCTCATCTCCAATCGTTTCACTCCTACTCAATCTCAGTGGCTCCTCCCTCCCTCATCACACAAGGCTCGTCCTCTCCAGACACGATGCCTCGTCCTACTAGGGTCCTCACTCTCATCTTCTCGTCAAGATAACGCTCTCCCAAGAGTTCGGTCTCGGTCCACCTCAGTCGGAATCTCAAAACTATCTCATCCGACAAACATCATTCCGTCCTCCATCATCAAAACCCCGCATTAGCAGTCTCGCTCTCGTCTCCGTAAGAATCCACCACTACTCTGCTCGATCGTCCACCCCGGTCTCTCTCCATCCCCTCTTCTCTCTTCCTCACCGTGCTCTCACTCAGCAAGACATCATCTCTCTCTCTCTCTCCTCTGTACTGGAAGTCTTAATGATTCCCTAATTCAATATCTTATGTTATGTGTAACAAGTATAATTTACCAGTTTGAACAATATGTAGGATTTTAACTTTATGACTTATTAAGTTTGGTTGTTATTCTTCTTGGTTTATTTTGTTGTATATTCTGTTTCCTCATTTTTTTTTCTTTTTTCCTTCTTTTGTTTGTTTGGTTTTCTTTCTCCTTAGTTTGTGTTTGTTTGGTTAAGTTTGTTTTCTCTGGGGGTGGTGGGGGGTGGGGGTGAAGGGGTAGTGGGGGTGTTGTTTTTTAGGTTTTCTTTTATTAGTTGTGCTTTGGGGGGGGTGGTGGTTGGGTAGGGGGGGACGGCTGTTTTGAAAAGGGTTTATTTCCCCATGTTTCTACTGGTGATACTGTAAAGAGTTGTTAGGGTTATAATTATAATGTATCCCTACGGGCGGGGGACTGGGTGTAAAAAAGCACAGATGCTTATTCATAGCCCAGTCGAAATAAAAGAATTTGTCATTGTCATTGTCATTGACTCTCACTGATCCAGAGGGAGAGCAGAGATCGTCGCCACAAGATCGCCGCCCACCTTTTTTTTTTTCTGTTTATCTTTACCTGTGCGGCTGTATTTGTTCCCTGTCACTTGGCGGCAAGGGGGGAGGGGGGGGGGGGTGGTTGTTGTTGTTTTTTGTATAGTTTGTTGTCTACACACCAATAGCTATTATTTTTATGTGACTTTAAATTAACGCTTCTGCTTTCTTACGTTACTCTTGCATTTTATAACTGCACGTAACATAATTTTTTTTTTTAAAACTTCTTTTTATATCGTGATAATGGAGAATAAAAGCCCACATGTTGCTTTGTTATTACCATCCAGTCACCCGTGATGCATGCGGTTTTGTAAATACAGGACATCCTAACCCACCGACAACACAATGAACCTACACTTCCGAAAAGCTTGAACATGATTTAACGTGTGCGCAAGATGTACTGCGTGCTTATCGCACACGGGACCGGTCTGGTTTATTAGTCTCTCTATTCCGAAGGACTATTTGGGGAGAGTGGAGAGTAGGGGGGTTCAGCACTATGTTAAAACTGCAGGGGAAAATACCCCTTGAACGTGAAATCGAACCGCCCGGGTCCGTCAGATTGCGGTACAAAATGTTTAACCTCTAGCCTAGCTATCATCCCGCTGCCGCTATGGAGCAGTCCATATGGCCAAATAAAATTTTTTTCTGGTGTTAAATAACTCGTCTCTGCCTCAGAACTCATATGGACTGTACAAACAAATGTGGGAGGCTATATAAGTAGTAGTGAGTAGTAGTAGTAGTGGTAGTGGTAAGTTATTAGTAGTAGTAGTAGTATTAGTCATGAAGGAGGTATCAGTAGTAAAAGTAGTAGACAGCATGTAGCAGCCAGTAGTTAGTAGTAGTAGTATAGTATAGTAGTATAGTAGTAGTAGTAATAAGTAGTAGTAATAGGTAGTAGTACAGTAGTAGTAATGGTAAGGTGGTCGTAGTGGTAGTAGGCTGGTAGTAGTAAGTAATAGTAGTAATATAGTAGTTGGTAGTATGTCTAGTAGTATTAGTATTAGTAGAAGTATGTAGTAAGTATGTAGTCTTAGTAGTAGTAGTAGTAGGTATTAGTTGTAGTGGTAGTAGTTTTGCCAGTAGTATTAGTGGTGGGGGGGCAGTGGCATGGTGAGTAGTATAAGCAGTAGTAGTATGTAGTAGTAGTAGTAGTAGTAGTATAGTAGTAGTAAGAAGTAGTAGTAGTATATAGTAGTTGTTGTGTTGTTGTTTAGTTTGTTGTTGTAGTAGAAGAAGTATAATTAGTAGTCGGTCGGTTCCGTCGTAGTAGTAGCAGTAGTAGTAGTAAGGTAGTAGTAGTAGTAGTAAGTAGTAGTAGTAGAATTAGTAGTATTAGTAAGTAGTATTAGTAGTAGTGTATTAGAAACATTATTATCCATTTATTATCATTATTATTAATTAATTTAGCAGCCACTGTGAACCTCAGCCACCACCACCACCAAACCTACCGCACCGCTACCGTCCCCATCCACCCCCACCGCCCCTCCCGACCCCCCACCCCCCACCCATCCTTTTGTCGTCAGCTAGCTTCCTAACTTACAAACCCCAATAATCATAGCCGGGGGTCTCAACACGTAGAGTAGGAACACAAGCAATCTCCGTCATTTTGGAGGATCAATTTTGGGACTATTTTTTTCTCGTTTCCCTCCCCCTCTCGACTCACCTGTATTTGATTCAATAATCTATTATCTCAAAACCAAACCCAAAAAACAAGTACAGGGTGCATTTTTTTCAGGTCTTTTTTAAAAAGAAAAAAAATAGGAAAACAGCATAATAGGGTTGTTGACATTAAACTCTATAGGAGATACTACATGACCCCGGAAAGCTAAAGGTGGAGTGTAAGCCCCTTTGTGGCATTGTGTATGAATTTTATTTCCCTAGCACTCCGGGTTTGTTTGGCTAACAACACCGGTATTTAAAAAAATCACCCTTTTTTTTCCTTCTTCTTTTCTCCTATGTAACAGTCTTAAAATCATACCGCAATGCACAAAGGCATCCACCAGAAATAAAAACCCACTTTTTTTTTTGAAAGACTAAAGCCTCTGACTCAAAACTCATGTGATTTTGAAACAAATTAGGTAGGTTTGAAAATTTTTTTATTTTTTCCAGCACACAAGCACTGTACCCCCTCAGTTCTTTGTCCCGTCTGCTAGCTCCCTTACCGGCAATAAGCATGCCTCGTGTCAAAACGCTGTAGAATATAGAGGCAAACCTCAATTTGATGGTTATTTCCAACTTTCTCTTGACCTCACCATGGTATTGTTCTATGTACGTCAATCCAAAAACCCAAGTGCACAGTTGCATCATTTCATGCTTATAAAAAATCAGTGAATAATCACCGAACTAGTTTTTTTTCCACTCGCACCTCTATAGAAGATACTACTTGACCTACCCCCCAAAATTAAAAATACCGGTGTGTATGCCTATGAGGTTTTTTTAAAGTTGGCTAACCAACCACCAGTATGGTTTTTTTTGTGTGACTTTTTTACCTTCTCTTTTTTTAATTATTCTTGCATTCATACTAGCAGGTACTAAGAAGGGAGGCATTCACCCAATAATAAACACTTTTTGTGCTGTGTGAGGAATCGGGATAGCTCAGTGGTCGGAGCACAATCGAATCGCATTCCCTTCCCCCCCCAGCCAAGTTAAGCAGCGAGTGTGGATTACTAGGTTGGATGGGTGAACAGATTGGTGGCGCCGTTGGCTACAGTACAAGTTCCCCCAGATCACACCCATACTGTCTATGGGTACGCTGCCCTCTTTAATAGGGTCAGGGAAGGTAAAGCAGCGAGGAGGAGAGAGATGTGCGGCGCCCTACAATATCTGGCCCTAGAGAAGTGAGGGTCCTTCTGACGCCTCGCTCCCCAATCGACCTATAGGTTCTGGACAACTTTTACCGTCCTTTTTCCTTTTTTAAATAATCACGGAAATCTATTGGGGAAATTGAAACCTCGCATTTGGCTTTGTGTTGACAGATTTTTAAAAATTAAAAAACATCGCATTTTTGGCATTTGTTGACGTTAGGGGTTGTGTTGGTTTTTTTTTTAAATTTTAAAACTCACAGTTTGTGGCTTTGTTACCCAGGTTTTTTGTAAATGGAAACTCAATTTTTGGCTTTGTTACAGATTTTTTTTTTAAAAATATCCACACTAACATTTTGGCTTTGTGTTGACAGATTTTTTTTTTTAATCCAAACTGACATTTTGGCTTTGTTGACAAGATTTTTTTTTTTTTTTTAAATTGAAGCTCCACAATTTTGGGCTTTTGGATAAACTTTTTTATTTATTGACCTGACATTTTGGCTTTGTGGACAGTTTTTTTTTTTTTAAACGAAAAAACCACATTTTGGGCTTTGATTGACCAGGATTTTTTTAAATTTAAAAATTGAAGGCAACATTTTGGCTTTTTCACATCACAGGATTTTTTAAAAAATTTTAACTCCATTATTTTTCCTTTGGTTGAACGATATATAATTCTATTTCTTGGTAATTGTAACTCATCAATGTGGCTTGTGTGGATATTCTTTCTTTTTGGAAACTTGCAACTCGCCCGATGGTATTGGCTTTGTTAAACAGGGTGGGATTGGATTATTTTTTTTAATTCAAAATCTCACGTTTTGAGCTCTTTGACAGGATTTAGGTTTTTATAATTGAATCTACATGATGGCTTGTTGACATGTTTCTTTTATCGGAAATTGAAACACAACGATTTTTTAGCATTGTTTGGGGAATAATTAGAGTAAGGAGTAAGGAGGCCATGCCCTTTAGCCTTGACACAGACCCTCTAGTTTTGGCGGCTCCTGCTGAGCACTCTTCAGGAGGTTCCCTGGCAGTGATGTCTTTGGTTGACCTTATTCTTTTTGGAAATTATGAAATTCGGGCATGGTTGAAGTTGTCTACAGAATTATTTTTGTAAAGTTAGAAGAAACTCCCATGTGAGAATTGTTAACATATACAATTTTTAGGAAATTTAAATTTACTTGTTGAAGGTTGTTGAGATATATATTTTTGGAAATTGAAAATCACCAATGTTTAAAGAAAGTAGGTGACCAGATTTATTTTGGAAATTAACATTCACATGGTTTGAAAATGTTGACTGAAGATTTACAATTTTTTTATTCAAACTCACATGTTCGTTTTGTTGACAGATTTCGTTTCTTTTTCTGGAAATTGAAATTCACATGTTGAAGATGTTGAAGATTTACTTTTTTTTTTAAATTTAAAATCACATTTTGGTTTTGTTCACAGATTTCTTGGTTTGGAAATAGAAACTCACGAATTAAATTGATTAGACAGATGTTCTTTTTTTTTTTTGGAAATTGAAAACTCACAATGTTGAAATGTTGATCAATCTTTCTTTTTGGAAATTGAAACTCCACTGTAGAAATTGGTTGAAGAAGATTTCTTTTTTGGAAATTTGAAAACTCACGCAAGTTGAAATTGTTGAGAGATTTCGCTTTTGGAAATTAAAATTCCACCATTTTTGGCTTTGTGGACCACCAGATTCTTTTTTCGGAAATTGAAACTCACATTTTTGGAGTGAAGTGCAATTTCTGTGTGAATACTTGACCTGTTGATGTTTTTTCAGAAAGAAAAAAACCAAGAAGTCAAACTTTTTGATTTCAGAGAGCAACTTGTCTCTGTGTGGAATGTGATTCTCAAACACAACACCAAACGACCACAACAAACGCAACCCCCGGGTCCCCCGTGCGTACACATATTAATTTTTAGGCGCACGAAAAGAACCCACAGCAACAAGAGAGTTTGTCCCTGGCCAAAATTTTGTTGAAAAAAAAGTCCACCCTGATAGGAATCAAATACTGTTTCAACCGTAAAAGAAAAAAAATAATGGTGACGCTGCTCTGTGCGACGGCATGCGCACTCCCCAGGGAGAGCAGCCCGAATTTCACGCAGAGAAATCTGGCCGTGACTTCTTTGTAGGTCTATAAAGTGATAGAAGCACGATTCTAAAAATAGGAGAAAGATCAGAACTGAGGGTCAGTAAGCGATAAGGGGAAAATGTTGTGTGTCCTGTAATAATAATAAAATAATAATAAACTAATAATAAAATAATAATGAATGATGATGTATGGAATTTATATAGCGCTGAATCTGTAAAGCACGTCTCCCCTATGTGCCTGAAACTGAACCCCCAATCCCAAGATGTTTCAGAAAGCCACGTCCTGTCCTCCCTGTCCTGTCCTGTCCTGTGGCTTGCCTGTGTTGGAGGGGCTGGAGTATGGGGGGGTGCTGGGGGGGGGTGCTGGCTGCTGTGGGTGGCTGGGGGCTGTGCTGTGTGCCTGGGGGCTGGCTGGGGGGGGGTCCTGCAGGTGGGGGGGGGGTGGGGCCCTGTCGGACTGTCCTGTCCTGTCCTATCCTGTCCTCTGGCCCCGCCCTGCCCTCCTGGTCCTGTACTCTACTGTCCTTCCTTTCCCTGTCCTGTCCTGTCCTGGCCCTGTCCGTCCTGCCCTGTCCTTGTCCTTTCCTGTCCTGAGCCTGTTCTCACTTGTCCTGTACTGTCCTTGTCTTGTCCTGTTCCACCTCTGTCCTGTATCTGTCCTGCCCTGTCATGTCCTGTTACTCTACTGTCCTGTCCTGCCTTGTCCTGGCCTGCCCTGCCCCTCTTTCTGTCCCTCTCTTGTCCTGTCCTGCCCTGTCCAGTATACTGCCTGTCCTGTCCCTTTCCTGCCCTAGTCCCTGTTCCGTCCTGTACTCAACTGTCCTGTCCTGACCTGTACTGTACTGTCCTGTCCTGTCCTTTCCCCTGTCCTGTCCTGCCCTGCCCCAGTCCCTGTCCCTGTCCCTGTCCTGTCCCTGTCCTCTCGTTTTGTTCCTGCCTTGCCCTGTCCTGTCCTAGTCCTGTCTGTCCTGTCTTGTCCTGTCCTGTCCTGTCCTGTCCTGTCCTGTCCTGTCTTGTCCTGTCCTGTCCTGTCCTGACCCCTGTCCTGTCCTGTCTTGTCCTGTCCTTGTCCTGCCCACTGACCTGCCTTCCCTCTCGTTGTTCCGTACTGTCCTGCCACTGTCATGTCCTGTACTCTACTGTCCTGTCCTTCCTGCCCCTGCCCTGGGTGTGGTGGGGTTGGGGGATGTGGGGGCTGGGGGGGTGGGGGTGCTGGGGCATGGGTGGGGGAGGTCTGGGGAGCTGGGGGGGGGCAGGGTGGGGGTGGGTGGGCGAATGGGTGGGGAGTGTATGGGGGGGCTGGGGGTGGGGGAGGGGTGCCCTGTGCTTGGGGGCTCCTCAAATTATTCAGGTGGTGTAATTTCCATTATTGCACTGTCTCTCTTGACCCTGTCCCTGTCCTGTACTCAGTACTTGTACTGTCCCTGTACTGTCCTCATCCTTCCAATCCTCATGTCCAGTCCTTACTGTCCTGGTCCAGTCCTGTCCCCGTGCCTGTACTGCTCAGTTCTGTCCTGTCCTGGCCCTGACCTGTCCTGTCCTGTACTCAACTGTCTCTGCTCCTGTACTGTACTGTCCTGTACTGCGCCTGTAACTGTCCTGATCCTATCCTGTCGCTGTCCTGCCTGTCCCGTCCTACCGCTGTCCTGTCCTATCCTTTCCTGTCGCTGTCCAGTCCCTGTAACTCAACTGTCCTGTCCTTACTGTCCTTGCCCTGTCCTGTCCTGTCTGTACTCACTGTCCTGGCCCAGTGGACCTGTCCAGTACAGTCCTGTCCTGAAACTCAACTGTCTGCCCTGTACTGTCCTGTCCTTCCTGTCCTCTCCTGTCCTGTCCTGTCCCTGCCCGCTCCTGTCCTGCACTGTCTTGTCCTGCCCTGTCCTGTAACTGAGGTCCCTGTTCCTGTCCCTGCGCCCTGTCATCCTCTTATGTGCCTGGAACTGCCCCCTGTCCCAAGATGTTATCACCTTCCCCTCAACCACTGAAGATTTTGCAACCAGCTTCCTCCATTCCTGCGGTCCTCTGCTTTTCCCTACAATCGTTCCACCAAGGCCAGTCCACTCTCTGATGGATGGCTTCCCAACGTTTCTTCTGTCTGCTTCTCGTCTCCTTTCGCTTTTTCTTAATTGGTCTTACAGGGGGTAAACGGCCTCCTATCCGTTCCTATTTTCTTTGGGTGCTTTCTCCTTACTAGTTCCTAAAAGTTTGCTAGAGGCTTATACCTGTCTTATGTCCTGTCCTGATTTATCTTGTTAGTTGGTCCTTTAAATTCCTTTGCTTTACCTTATCTCCTTTCTTTATTAGAAGAAGCTTCCTTAATCCCTTCAAGGTCCTTCCTTTTTTCTTTACTTTTATTCCTAACCTTATCCTTCCTTTTCCCACCTTGAAATTTCCTTATTTCCTACCCTTCTTCTCCCTCGCTCTCCTATTCCCTTTTTACTGTTCCCTGTAGGACATCTTGGCCAGGCCAGATGTCGTGTGGACGTGCCCGTTAGTTTAGCGTCTATTCACTGAAGTCAGAAGCTCTTCCATACGGTCCCCTATGGCGCATTTATTTAAAATTCTGGTTTTCACTCTCATTGTGATGTGGTCTCGTATAGAGACCAAGGAGTTTGCGAAAGCACGTCATCTCCATTGCCTGAATCCTTCTTTCAATGTGTGCTGTTATGGTCCCACGTTTTCACATGTGACAAAAATATCGACATCATCAGGGAAACGCATCGTTCTGATCTTGAACGCTGATGGCATGTTCTGGCGTTCCAGAGGACGTTCAGTTGGTCCATTGCAGACGTGTGGTCAGGGCTATCCTGGAGAGAATGTTCGGGAAGGGGGGGGGGGGGATATCCTTCATCCGATACTATAGCTCCCAGATATTTACAGCTATGGACGGTCTCGATTTTTCTTGCCGCTATAGCTGTCAGTGCTGAAGCCATGTCACTATTTGTCTCAGCTGGGTTTTTCTCTGCAACTCATTCTGCGTGCCATAATAGTGCTCGATGAGGGCTTTAGGGATCGCGAGTTGATTTATTTATTTATTTCTACCACTTTAAGTCACGGCAGATTAATTCCAGCGTGAAATTCGAGCTGCTCTCACCCGAGGAGAGTGCGTCGCCACATGAACAGCACCACCCCCATTTATTATTTTTATTTTTCCTGTCTGCAGGCTGTATTTTGTATTCCCTATCAGAGTGCTTTTTTCTACAGAAATTTTGCCAAGAACAACTCTCTTGCCTGGGTTCTTTTACGTGCGCTAAAATAATTATGTTTAACACACGAGACCTCGGTTTACGTTTCATGCCGAAAGACTAGCACACCAGTACCACCAATCATGGTATGGGAGGGGGTGAAGTTTCGGGCCAAACGTGATTCGAACCACCGCACACTTCTCCGACCTGGACTTTTTCGCTTTCTAGGCAGTCGCTGTTACCTCTCGGACCACTCCCCCGCAAAAGTCCTTCGATGAGACTATAAACCGAAGCCACGAGTGCCGAAGCACGCCAGAACATGTTTCGCATTCATTAAAACCCGTTTCCGCATTTCAGAAAGATTAGGCCAGTGTGTCCGTGGGAACGGATACACCATAACCACAACGCATACACACGGGACTGGATGGAAAAAAAGAAGCGCATGATGTGCTTATTCCATTATCCTCGAAATAAAAGAAGAAAGAAAAGAATAAAAGAACAAATAAATAAAAGAATAAATGCATAAATAATAATACATGGAATTATATAGCGCTATATCTTCAAAAACCAATTCAAAGCGCTTGCATTCATCTTACTTATCACATGCAACAAGTTACATTAATAGTTTTTTTTACAAATGCCAAAGTGTATACACACGCACACCAACGCACGAAGACGCGCGACAGCACTACACACACAACAGCAACACACACACACACACACACAGTGTGTACTTTGCAGGGTTGGGGGAGGAAGGGGGGGGGGGGTGATTCGGCTGTTGAAGGTAAGACAGCAACGAATGAAACAAGAGGGGGAAATTCAGATTTGAAATAAATGTGTTTTTGAGACTGAATTTTTAAAAGTGTCATAAATAGGCTTTTTGGGTGCGAAATAAACAAATAAAAAAAAAGGATTTTTAAAAAGATATATATAAAATCCCTCGATTTACCACTAGTTGTCGCACAACGCTTGAAGCGCTTTGATGGTTGCTTTAACAAAGATTCAGCGCTATATCAATTCCATACATTAATCTTAATTATTATTATTAGTTACTAGTATAGTAGTTAAGTAGTAGTCAGTAGTAAGTAGTAGTATTAGTATAGTAGTATATTGTTGTTGTGTTTTTGTAGTTGTCGATGAGAACTATAAAACGAGGCCCCCGTCTGCGAACGCATGCAGAACATCTTGCCGCACAACGTTAAATCCTTTGCCGCTTTTCGAAGTAGTAGGCCATGTGTGCCGTGGTAACAGATGACAGAATTTACAAAACCGCATACACACATAAAAAAAAAGATCATCGAGCGCTTTGATTTGTTGCTTTACAAGATTCAGCGCTATATAAGTTCCATACATTATTATTATTATTATTATATTATTATTATTATTATTTTAATTATATTATTATATTATTATTATTATTATTGTTGTTGTTGTTGTTGTTGTTGTAGTTGTTTAACAACATCATTATCATCATTATTATCATCATCATCAACATCATTATTAATCATCAACATCAATATCAACCATATCATACATCATCATCATCATCATCATTATGACTATCATCATTATCGTTGGGGGTTTGTCGCTTGCAATATGTTTCATCGGGGGGGGGGGGGGGGGGGGGGGGGGGGGGGGGGGGGGGGGGGGGGGGGGGGGGGGGGGGGGGGGGGGGGGGCGGGGGGGGGGGGGGGCATATACTATGAGAGAGGAAGGAGAGGTTAACTTATTGTGGGAAGTAAAATCTTTCAGGGGGGGGGGGGGGGGGGGGGGGAATGGTGCGGGGGGGGGGGGGGAAGGAGGGGGGGGGGGGGGGGGGCGAGGTGAGTGTCCGTCTCCTGCCTGGACAACCCGTGGTGGAGCAGCTAACGGCTGTAGGCTGCAGGGCCGACAGCCGGCCATAGAGCTGTCTGGGACAGCCAGCCCCCTCTGATGGGCAAGGGGGAAGGTGAGGGTGGAGGAGACGGGGGCCAGAGTCACGCTGCTGGAGCTCGTCAGGAAGAGATTGGCCGTCACAGCTTGCCAGTAAGGGAGTGAGATTAAGGAATAGGATGTTTTGTCTTCTTGTATAGTATGTTTGTCCGTCGTCGTGTTTGACGAGGACCTCCCAAAAACAGCAGAGGAGGCAGCTGCTGTTTTCGAAACTGGGGCAGAAATTCGATTATAAGTTGATATTGCCTGCCCACGGACAGTCATCCTCCCCACATCTCTCGGCCAAGTGGCATAAGGACTGTCAGCGTTGGAGATGTTCCTCTCCAAAGGCTAACCAGCCTCCAGGGCTGCCATCACTTAAGGACTGTGCAAGTCAAGCCTCCTAGTCAGAGAGTCATAGTCGATCACTAAAGACTAAGCTGCAAGTGGAATTCCATGAGTGGGAAAGAAAGCCACTGGTCAGTAACAGCTCTCACTTTGCTGTGTTGGCCCAGCGTCAATGGTTAATCAAGAACTGGGATAAAGCCCAGAGCGCTGACGGCTAGTAGTATGTGGCTGTGTTTGTGTGGGGGAGGGGGGGGGGTGGGGGGGGGGGTGGGGGTGGGAGGGGGGGGGGGGGGGGTGGAGGGGGTGTGGTGTGAGTGTGGGGGGGCCGTGTAGGTGTGGGGGAAGGGGGTGTGTGTGCGTGTGTGTGTGCGTGTGGGGGGAAGGTGGGTGTGTGAGTGTGTGAGTGTTGGGTGGGTGAGTTGGTGTGTGTGGGGGGGGGGGGGGGGGGGTGGGGGAGTGTGTATGTGGTAGATAGAAGAGAGAGAGAGAGAGTGTCGTGGTGTGTGTTGTGTGTGTGGTGTGTGTGTGTGTGTGTGTGTGTGTTGTGTGTGTGTGTTGTGTGAGTGTGTGATGTGTGTGTGTTTGTGAGTGTGAAGTGTGTGTGTGTGGTGTGGGTTTGTGTGTGTGATTTCTGAGTTGTGTTTCTGTGTGTGTGTGTTGTTGTTGGTTATTAATTTTTCGTCTTCGATTTTACGGTCTGTCACTACCAGTGATAATACGACGAAAAAACAAAAAATTTGTTTTTTTTAATTGCATGAAGTTGAGGGTGTGATAGATGTATCCTACTGAAATGTGTACAAGTGGGAAAAAAGTATACATGGGCAAAAAAGAGAAACACCTCAAAGCAAGACCCCAGTTAAAAACAAAAAACAAACAAACAAACAAACAAAAAAACATAACCATTAAACTTAATGAGGATATAACAAATGTTCTATAGGACTGTGCCAGAGACCTTCGCAATATTAAATACCAAACTCATGTTTATTGAATATGCTGCTGAGGGAAGTGTGATGTGTGTGTGTGTGTGTGTGTTGTGGGAGTGTGTGGTGTGTTTTGTGTGTGTGTGGTTTGTGTGTTGGTGTGGTGTGGTGCGTGTGGTGTGTGTGATGTTAGTGTGGTGTTGTGTAGGTAAGGTAGGGGGGGGGGCATGGGAGGGAGAGAGGTGTTGGGAGTTGTTTGTTGTGGTGTGGGGAGAGGAGGAGGGGGCAGGTGTTTTGTTTGTAGTGTGTGTGTGTTGTGTGTGTGTGGTGATGAAGAGTTAGTTGTGAGTGTGTGTGTGTGTGTGTGTGTGTGTGTTTGTGGTGGTGGTGAGTGGTGTGTGTGTGTGTGTTGTGTGTTGTGTGTGTGTGTGTTGTGTGTGTGTGTGTGTGTGTAGATTACAGATTCAGAATAATGTATTGCCATAATAAGTTCATGTAGACTAACTTGACACAACAACACAAACCTCAGGATCCACAATAACTCTATTAGGCTCAAAATGTGTGTTGTTGTGCTGCATTGTTGTTGTTGTTTTAAAAATGTGTTGTTGTTGACAGTTTCAATTTTACGTCTGTTTTCACTTCTAGTGATATTAGAAGTTTGCCTGTGTGTGTGTATAGTGATGTGTAATGTGCAATGCGGTGTTATTATGTGTGTGGTGTGTCAATTGTGTTGTTGTATTTGAAGTGTGAGTTTCTGTTGTTGTATGGGGTGTATGCATGTGTGCGCGCAGCGCGAAGGTGTGAGTGTATGTGTGCGCGTTGCGCGCGCGCGCCGAGTGTGTGTGTTTTTATTTTTTATTGGATCTCATTATTCTTATTCTTCTGTTTCGAGGAACATGGAATAAGCACCGTGTGCTTTTAGTAATCAGTTCCCGTGATATGCAGTTGTGTCAATTCTGTCATCCGTGCGCTGTGTGTATGTGTGTAAATATATTAACTTATCTACTGATTATTAATTGTTAATGTTCTGAGGATAATGAAAATAAGTACTCGTGGTGCTTTTTGTAATACCAGTTCCGTGTATAAGTAGTTTTGTCAATTTTGTCATCCGGGTGTGTGTGGTTTTGTGCGCGTTGCACGCGCGTGCCTCTGTGTGTGTGTGGAGTGTGTGTGTGTGTGGTGGTGTGTGTGTGTGTGTGTAAGTTGCGTGCGGTGCCTCTGGTGTGTGTGTGTGTTGTGATGTGTGTGTGTGTGTGTGTGTCTGTGGCGTGCGTGCCTCTGTGTGTGTGCATCCCCTCCGTGTAGTGTGTGTGTGTGGGTGTGTGTGGTGGGTGTGTGTGTGTAGTGGTGTGTGTGTGTGTGTGTGTGTGTGTGTTGTTGTGTGTGTGTGTGTGCGTGTGTGTGGTTTGTGCAATAAAAGTTACAAAAAAACGTTAATGGACACCACAAGAATAAACTCATCATAATGTAAGTGATGTGTGTGTGTATGCGTTGCCATCTGTGTCCTGTGTTGTGTTTGCCTCCTTGCATGTTTGTGTGTGTGTGTGTGTGGTGTTGTGAGTGTGTGTGTGTGTGAAGTGTGTGTGTGTGTGTGGTGTGGTTATTGTTTTTTTGTGTGGTGTGTGTAAGTGTGTGCCTCCCGTGCATGCGTGTGCCTTTGTGTGTGTGTGTGGTGTGTGTGTGTGTGTGTGTGGTGTGTGTGTGTGTGGTGTGTGTGTGTGTGTGTGTGTGTGTGGTGTGCGCTATGACTCTCCGTAGTGTGTGTGTGTGTGTGTGTGTGTGTGGAGTAACACACTCTCTCTCCTCTTTCTCTCTCTCGACTCCATATCACTCTCTCTCTCGACACTCAATCATCTCCTCGCTCTCGTCGCTCTCTCGCTCCTCGCTCTCTCACCTCTTTCTCACACAATCAACACAATACACACAACACGACCACAAACACAACACAACATAACACAAGTCACAACAAAACACAGCACAACAACCCACATACACACATACACACAACACTCCACACACATATCATACACGCACAAACCACACACACAAACGGGACGACCACCAACACCACACCACACACAAATCTACCGCACACAACCAACGCAGACACAATACCCTCACATAATACACACACACAGACAACCACCAACAATACAACACACATACAACACACACAACCACCACAAGACACATATAACATACAACACCACAAGGGCCACAACACATACACACACAACGCACCACACACACACACACACACACACACACACACACAACGAATAGTGAACGAGGAAAAAAAAAAAGAACAACACAAAAACCACACTGACACACGACAACACACACACACACACACACATACACACACACACGCACACACAAACCACACACACACAAACGACACACCCCCACACAAACCCACAACAAAAACACACATACATATACACAACAACAACCACCACACATACACACATAAACACACACACCACCCACACACACATACACACACATGCCCGACACACACATACACACTGCCATACACACAGTAAACCACACCACTCACACACAAACCACAAACCAACACCACAACAACACACAAACACAAGCAAACCACCACACCCCCCCACACCCACCTACACACGATACCCACACAAAACCACCACCTCACACACACACACAAACACACACGCAAACCACGACACCACCAATACACACAAACCACACACACACACTGCAACCACTACATACACACAACACACACTACATACACAAACCCCACACACACAACACGCAACGCCCACACAAACCACACAAACCCCACACGCCCCCAGATACACACACAAACCACACACACACACACATACGCACCACACACACACCACACATACACAACAAACACAAACCCCACAACACATACAACTACACAAACCTACACACACATACTATATACACAAAGAACACAAACCACACATATACATACACACACACAAAACAACCCCCACCACCATACACTCCAAACACAACACACACAGAAAAGAGCACCAGTAAACACATACAAATATATGCAATGCACAATACACACACACAACCCCACAGACCACACCACGACATACATACACACAAACACACTACACAAGACATAACCACCCACACAAACCAGCACACACAATAACAACAACACCAGAGCCACCACCCCTAACACTCCTACCACACCCCACATACATAACACACACACGACACACCACCACAACCCCCCCCCCCCCCCAGCCCCCACACCCAACACACAACACACAAACCAGCCCCAACCCCCACCCACCCCCCCCCCCCCCCCACTACACACACACACAAACCACACAAGAACCCATAAACCCCCCACCCCCCCCCCCCCCACTCCACCCCCCCCACCCCCCACGCCCACCCCACACCCCACCCACCCAACCCACACACGTAACAGTCAAGATAAAAGGGGATAAGATAATACACATACACACACACGCAGTAACACAACATCCTTAAATTTCAGATTTCTCTTCCCACTTTTCAGGGGAAAGCACCAAAGCTTCAACCGGTCATCCATCCATCCACGCATCCACGCCCACTGGCCAGCGACGTAACCTCGACGAGGACTAGAAATCCGGAAACTAGACCAAACGTCCCACATAACCAGGCGACAAGCTACAACCCCAACACTGCTATTTTATACCACGCGCCGGGAAAGGCACCTACTTTTTCATCGCAACACACCGCATGCCTATACAAGGAATGAATGGGCCAGACTGGCGCCTTATGAGGGGAAGAACGGTCCCCTCCTGAAAACGGGTTCTGAATCTGTTTCCAAACACGGTCTCTCAGTACAGCTCGTCAAGCATTTCTACCAACATGGGCTCATGCCACGAAGAGCCGTGTATACTCGCGCTGGGGCGAAGTTTTGGGCTGGTGAAAGTACGGAGGATAGCTATTTCAGGTGATAGGTGGGAACGTGGGCGACGTCCTTTTTCCGGTTTCCGGATCCATTAGAGGGAGTATAGCATGGTAAGGTCAGAATGTTGCCCCGACTGAAACTCTGTAGGAAGTACTACATGACCCCCGTTAACTTAAGTGGAGTGTAGCCCTTGGTGCCAGGTAGATTTCTCGAGTTAAATTCGTGCCTGCTGCTAGCTGCTCTCTCTCACCTGTCTCTCATCTCCAATCGTTTCACTCCTACTCAATCTCAGTGGCTCCTCCCTCCCTCATCACACAAGGCTCGTCCTCTCCAGACACGATGCCTCGTCCTACTAGGGTCCTCACTCTCATCTTCTCGTCAAGATAACGCTCTCCCAAGAGTTCGGTCTCGGTCCACCTCAGTCGGAATCTCAAAACTATCTCATCCGACAAACATCATTCCGTCCTCCATCATCAAAACCCCGCATTAGCAGTCTCGCTCTCGTCTCCGTAAGAATCCACCACTACTCTGCTCGATCGTCCACCCCGGTCTCTCTCCATCCCCTCTTCTCTCTTCCTCACCGTGCTCTCACTCAGCAAGACATCATCTCTCTCTCTCTCTCCTCTGTACTGGAAGTCTTAATGATTCCCTAATTCAATATCTTATGTTATGTGTAACAAGTATAATTTACCAGTTTGAACAATATGTAGGATTTTAACTTTATGACTTATTAAGTTTGGTTGTTATTCTTCTTGGTTTATTTTGTTGTATATTCTGTTTCCTCATTTTTTTTTCTTTTTTCCTTCTTTTGTTTGTTTGGTTTTCTTTCTCCTTAGTTTGTGTTTGTTTGGTTAAGTTTGTTTTCTCTGGGGGTGGTGGGGGGTGGGGGTGAAGGGGTAGTGGGGGTGTTGTTTTTTAGGTTTTCTTTTATTAGTTGTGCTTTGGGGGGGGTGGTGGTTGGGTAGGGGGGGACGGCTGTTTTGAAAAGGGTTTATTTCCCCATGTTTCTACTGGTGATACTGTAAAGAGTTGTTAGGGTTATAATTATAATGTATCCCTACGGGCGGGGGACTGGGTGTAAAAAAGCACAGATGCTTATTCATAGCCCAGTCGAAATAAAAGAATTTGTCATTGTCATTGTCATTGACTCTCACTGATCCAGAGGGAGAGCAGAGATCGTCGCCACAAGATCGCCGCCCACCTTTTTTTTTTTCTGTTTATCTTTACCTGTGCGGCTGTATTTGTTCCCTGTCACTTGGCGGCAAGGGGGGAGGGGGGGGGGGGTGGTTGTTGTTGTTTTTTGTATAGTTTGTTGTCTACACACCAATAGCTATTATTTTTATGTGACTTTAAATTAACGCTTCTGCTTTCTTACGTTACTCTTGCATTTTATAACTGCACGTAACATAATTTTTTTTTTTAAAACTTCTTTTTATATCGTGATAATGGAGAATAAAAGCCCACATGTTGCTTTGTTATTACCATCCAGTCACCCGTGATGCATGCGGTTTTGTAAATACAGGACATCCTAACCCACCGACAACACAATGAACCTACACTTCCGAAAAGCTTGAACATGATTTAACGTGTGCGCAAGATGTACTGCGTGCTTATCGCACACGGGACCGGTCTGGTTTATTAGTCTCTCTATTCCGAAGGACTATTTGGGGAGAGTGGAGAGTAGGGGGGTTCAGCACTATGTTAAAACTGCAGGGGAAAATACCCCTTGAACGTGAAATCGAACCGCCCGGGTCCGTCAGATTGCGGTACAAAATGTTTAACCTCTAGCCTAGCTATCATCCCGCTGCCGCTATGGAGCAGTCCATATGGCCAAATAAAATTTTTTTCTGGTGTTAAATAACTCGTCTCTGCCTCAGAACTCATATGGACTGTACAAACAAATGTGGGAGGCTATATAAGTAGTAGTGAGTAGTAGTAGTAGTGGTAGTGGTAAGTTATTAGTAGTAGTAGTAGTATTAGTCATGAAGGAGGTATCAGTAGTAAAAGTAGTAGACAGCATGTAGCAGCCAGTAGTTAGTAGTAGTAGTATAGTATAGTAGTATAGTAGTAGTAGTAATAAGTAGTAGTAATAGGTAGTAGTACAGTAGTAGTAATGGTAAGGTGGTCGTAGTGGTAGTAGGCTGGTAGTAGTAAGTAATAGTAGTAATATAGTAGTTGGTAGTATGTCTAGTAGTATTAGTATTAGTAGAAGTATGTAGTAAGTATGTAGTCTTAGTAGTAGTAGTAGTAGGTATTAGTTGTAGTGGTAGTAGTTTTGCCAGTAGTATTAGTGGTGGGGGGGCAGTGGCATGGTGAGTAGTATAAGCAGTAGTAGTATGTAGTAGTAGTAGTAGTAGTAGTATAGTAGTAGTAAGAAGTAGTAGTAGTATATAGTAGTTGTTGTGTTGTTGTTTAGTTTGTTGTTGTAGTAGAAGAAGTATAATTAGTAGTCGGTCGGTTCCGTCGTAGTAGTAGCAGTAGTAGTAGTAAGGTAGTAGTAGTAGTAGTAAGTAGTAGTAGTAGAATTAGTAGTATTAGTAAGTAGTATTAGTAGTAGTGTATTAGAAACATTATTATCCATTTATTATCATTATTATTAATTAATTTAGCAGCCACTGTGAACCTCAGCCACCACCACCACCAAACCTACCGCACCGCTACCGTCCCCATCCACCCCCACCGCCCCTCCCGACCCCCCACCCCCCACCCATCCTTTTGTCGTCAGCTAGCTTCCTAACTTACAAACCCCAATAATCATAGCCGGGGGTCTCAACACGTAGAGTAGGAACACAAGCAATCTCCGTCATTTTGGAGGATCAATTTTGGGACTATTTTTTTCTCGTTTCCCTCCCCCTCTCGACTCACCTGTATTTGATTCAATAATCTATTATCTCAAAACCAAACCCAAAAAACAAGTACAGGGTGCATTTTTTTCAGGTCTTTTTTAAAAAGAAAAAAAATAGGAAAACAGCATAATAGGGTTGTTGACATTAAACTCTATAGGAGATACTACATGACCCCGGAAAGCTAAAGGTGGAGTGTAAGCCCCTTTGTGGCATTGTGTATGAATTTTATTTCCCTAGCACTCCGGGTTTGTTTGGCTAACAACACCGGTATTTAAAAAAATCACCCTTTTTTTTCCTTCTTCTTTTCTCCTATGTAACAGTCTTAAAATCATACCGCAATGCACAAAGGCATCCACCAGAAATAAAAACCCACTTTTTTTTTTGAAAGACTAAAGCCTCTGACTCAAAACTCATGTGATTTTGAAACAAATTAGGTAGGTTTGAAAATTTTTTTATTTTTTCCAGCACACAAGCACTGTACCCCCTCAGTTCTTTGTCCCGTCTGCTAGCTCCCTTACCGGCAATAAGCATGCCTCGTGTCAAAACGCTGTAGAATATAGAGGCAAACCTCAATTTGATGGTTATTTCCAACTTTCTCTTGACCTCACCATGGTATTGTTCTATGTACGTCAATCCAAAAACCCAAGTGCACAGTTGCATCATTTCATGCTTATAAAAAATCAGTGAATAATCACCGAACTAGTTTTTTTTCCACTCGCACCTCTATAGAAGATACTACTTGACCTACCCCCCAAAATTAAAAATACCGGTGTGTATGCCTATGAGGTTTTTTTAAAGTTGGCTAACCAACCACCAGTATGGTTTTTTTTGTGTGACTTTTTTACCTTCTCTTTTTTTAATTATTCTTGCATTCATACTAGCAGGTACTAAGAAGGGAGGCATTCACCCAATAATAAACACTTTTTGTGCTGTGTGAGGAATCGGGATAGCTCAGTGGTCGGAGCACAATCGAATCGCATTCCCTTCCCCCCCCAGCCAAGTTAAGCAGCGAGTGTGGATTACTAGGTTGGATGGGTGAACAGATTGGTGGCGCCGTTGGCTACAGTACAAGTTCCCCCAGATCACACCCATACTGTCTATGGGTACGCTGCCCTCTTTAATAGGGTCAGGGAAGGTAAAGCAGCGAGGAGGAGAGAGATGTGCGGCGCCCTACAATATCTGGCCCTAGAGAAGTGAGGGTCCTTCTGACGCCTCGCTCCCCAATCGACCTATAGGTTCTGGACAACTTTTACCGTCCTTTTTCCTTTTTTAAATAATCACGGAAATCTATTGGGGAAATTGAAACCTCGCATTTGGCTTTGTGTTGACAGATTTTTAAAAATTAAAAAACATCGCATTTTTGGCATTTGTTGACGTTAGGGGTTGTGTTGGTTTTTTTTTTAAATTTTAAAACTCACAGTTTGTGGCTTTGTTACCCAGGTTTTTTGTAAATGGAAACTCAATTTTTGGCTTTGTTACAGATTTTTTTTTTAAAAATATCCACACTAACATTTTGGCTTTGTGTTGACAGATTTTTTTTTTTAATCCAAACTGACATTTTGGCTTTGTTGACAAGATTTTTTTTTTTTTTTTAAATTGAAGCTCCACAATTTTGGGCTTTTGGATAAACTTTTTTATTTATTGACCTGACATTTTGGCTTTGTGGACAGTTTTTTTTTTTTTAAACGAAAAAACCACATTTTGGGCTTTGATTGACCAGGATTTTTTTAAATTTAAAAATTGAAGGCAACATTTTGGCTTTTTCACATCACAGGATTTTTTAAAAAATTTTAACTCCATTATTTTTCCTTTGGTTGAACGATATATAATTCTATTTCTTGGTAATTGTAACTCATCAATGTGGCTTGTGTGGATATTCTTTCTTTTTGGAAACTTGCAACTCGCCCGATGGTATTGGCTTTGTTAAACAGGGTGGGATTGGATTATTTTTTTTAATTCAAAATCTCACGTTTTGAGCTCTTTGACAGGATTTAGGTTTTTATAATTGAATCTACATGATGGCTTGTTGACATGTTTCTTTTATCGGAAATTGAAACACAACGATTTTTTAGCATTGTTTGGGGAATAATTAGAGTAAGGAGTAAGGAGGCCATGCCCTTTAGCCTTGACACAGACCCTCTAGTTTTGGCGGCTCCTGCTGAGCACTCTTCAGGAGGTTCCCTGGCAGTGATGTCTTTGGTTGACCTTATTCTTTTTGGAAATTATGAAATTCGGGCATGGTTGAAGTTGTCTACAGAATTATTTTTGTAAAGTTAGAAGAAACTCCCATGTGAGAATTGTTAACATATACAATTTTTAGGAAATTTAAATTTACTTGTTGAAGGTTGTTGAAAAATTTTTTTTTTGAAATTAAAAATTCAAAATTTTAAAAGTATTTGACAGATTATTTTTTGGAAAATTTGAAATTCACATTTTGAAATTGTTGAACAGAATTTTTACATTTTTTTTTTACAAACCACAGGTTCGTTTTTTTGGCAGATTTCTTTTCGGGGGAAATTAAAAATTCCCAAAATGTTGGGGTTTTGTTGACGATTTTAATTTTTTTTTTTAAATTGAAAATCACTTTTGGGGTTTTTTCACAGATTTTTTTTTTGGAAATTGAAACTCACGAAATTGAAATTGTTGCCCGGGAATTTTTTTTTTTTTTTAAAAAGGGGAAACTCAAAATGTTAAAAATGTTTGACATCTTTTTTTTTGGGAAATTGAAACCGCATGTTGAAATTGTTGAGAGATTTTTTTTTTTTTTTGGAAAATTGAAACCCCACATGTTAAAATTTGTTGGGGAGTTTTCTTTTTTGGAAATTAAAATTCACTTTTTTTTGGCTTTTTTTGACAGATTTTTTTTTTGGGAAATTTGAAACTCACTTTTTTGGGAGTAAAGGCTTTTTTTCTGTGTGAAACGGGGACTGTTGTGGTTTCGGGAAAAAAAAAAAAACCAAAAAAAACTTTTGATTTCTGAGTTAAACCCTTGTGCTTGTGGGGATTGATTCTAAAACAAAACACACAAAAGACACAGGGCCCCCGGGGCGCGGCCCGCCCCCCAAACAAAACACAGGCACGCACGAAACCCCCACGAAAGAACGCAAGCAAGCACGCAAAACACAACAAACCCCACCCCCAAAACACAAAAACCCCGCACGCAAAACAAAAACCACACAACAACACTCACTCACCCCGCCGCCCAAAACACTTTAACAACACACACACACCTCTCAAAACCACTCACCACAGAAACCCCACACACACACCCCACTTCCCCAACACACAATGCACTTACACACGCCCCACCCTCACACATACACAAAAAACCACACCCCTCTCCACACAAAAAAACACACACTCACAACACACAACACCACACACACACATACACCACAAAAAAACACACACACACACACACCAGCACACACCCCGCACGGCAGGGCACACACACAAAACACACACACAAAAACACACAAGCACGCGTCCCACACAACACAACACAAAATCCCACACACACGGGCCGATTCCCTTTTCCAAGGGGGATATTTTTCCCCCCCGGGATTTACACAGTGCAAACCCAAATCCCCCCAAAAAGGGGTCCTTTGATAGACTATAAACCGAGCCCCCGTGTGAAAAACGCCACCAGAACATCTTCCCGCACATGTTAAATCCTGTTCCTCTTTTCGTAAAACTAGGCCATTGTGTGCCGGTGGGAACACATGACAATTTATAAAACGGCATACACACGGGGACTGGATGTAAAAAAGCACACACGTGCTTATTCCTTTATCCTCGATATAAAATAATAAAATAAAATATAAAAAATAACACGCACACACACATACACACACGCGTGCACACACACACACACAATCACGCGCGCGCACGCACACACACACACACACACACAACACACACACACATTGCAGTTTAACCAGAAAAGGACCACCCTTCAGTTAGACTGTAAAATAAACTAATCGTATCATTACTACAACCTGATTAATTTTTGAATGTACTTAGTTGAATTAGCATAGACTGAGAAAGATGTGATCGACAGAGCTACGACCACGAGAAAGACGTGGTCGACAGAGCTACGACCACGAGAAAGACGTGGTCGACAGAGCTACGACCATGGGAGAGATGTGATCGACAGAGCTAAAACCATGAGAGAGAGATGTGGTCGACATAGCTAAAACCATGAGAGAGAGATGTGATCGACATAGCTAAGACCATGAGAGAGAGATGTGATCGACAGAGCTAAAACCATGAGAGAGAGATGTGATCGACAGAGCTAAAACCATGAGAGAGAGATGTGATCGACAGAGCTAAAACCATGAGAGAGAGATGTGATCGACAGAGCTAAAACCATGAGAGAGAGATGTGATCGACATAGCTAAGACCATGAGAGAGAGATGTGATCGACATAGCTAAAACCATGAGAGAGAGATGTGATCGACATAGCTAAGACCATGAGAGAGAGAGATGTGATCGACATAGCTAAGACCATGAGAGAGAGATGTGATCGACAGAGCTAAAACCATGAGAGAGAGATGTGATCGACAGAGCTAAAACCATGAGAGAGAGATGTGATCGACAGAGCTAAGACCATGAGAGAGATATGTGATCGACATAGCTAAGACCATGAGAGAGAGATGTGATCGACAGAGCTGAGAGAGATGTGATCGACATAGCTAAGACCATGAGAGAGAGATGTGATCGACAGAGCTAAGACCATGAGAGAGAGATGTGATCGACATAGCTAAGACCATGAGAGAGAGATGTGATCGACATAGCTGAGAGAGATGTGATCGACAGAGCTAAGACCATGAGAGAGAGATGTGATCGACATAGCTGAGAGAGATGTGATCGACATAGCTAAGACCATGAGAGAGAGATGTGATCGACATAGCTGAGAGAGATGTGATCGACATAGCTAAGACCATGAGAGAGAGATGTGATCGACAGAGCTAAGACCATGAGAGAGAGATGTGATCGACATAGCTAAGACCATGAGAGAGAGATGTGATCGACAGAGCTAAGACCATGAGAGAGAGATGTGATCGACATAGCTGAGAGAGATGTGATCGACAGAGCTAAGACCATGAGAAAGATGTGAAGGCAGAAAATATACAAGAAGTAGGTGACAGGAAGAATAGAAACAAGGCAGAAACGAAAAGAGTGATAGAAAAGAGGAAATTTCTAGCACAGAATTTCCGGAAGGTGGGGATGCTATTTCTACTGACAACCCCCCCCCCCCCCCCCCCCCCCCCCCCCCCGAGAAAAGGAAACAAACAAATAAACAGGTAGAAACAAGGAAGGATAAATAATAAAGAAAAAAAACAGACAAAACTTGCAACAACACAAAACAAACAAACAAACAAATCAGATAGATAGATAGATAGATAGATAGAATAGATAGATAGATAGATAGATAGATAGATAGATAGATAGATAGATAGATAGATAGATAGATAGATAGATAAACCGCGCGGAATTAAGGAAGGGGGAAAACTAGTGCACCGTCTAATTATCTTTAGAAGTTGCTTCCCTTAGACTGTAAATCTTATTGCTCTTCCGCTTTAACCATTGATGAACATTTTGATTGATATAGGTAGTGTCGTGTTACCAAATTAATGATGATAATAATAATAGTAACAACAGCGACGATAATAATAATAATAATAATAATAATAATAATAATAATCTGCGATGACAATGACGATGACTTATGATAATGATGTTGATACTTGGTAGTGAAATTGTGTTGGTAAAGTCCATCTTGGGCTAACATGGGAACGGATGACAAAATGTACACGGGGACTGGATGGAGAAGGGGAAAAAAAGCACAAGAGTGTTTATTCCATTATCCTTGAAATAAATTAATAACATTAATTTTTCAGTGGTACAACACTGACTGAAAATTCAACAAGAGACTAGTCCAAACATACCCCTGTGGGGATGCCGGGGAGGGGGGGGGAGGGGGTGTCAGTATATATAGCATCCCCCACCTTCTGGAAATTCTTGTGCTTGGAATCCCCTCTTTTCTATCCCTCTCTCTCTTTTTGGTTCTGCCTTGTTCCTTTTCTTCCTGTCACTTCTTTCTTGTCTTCGGATGAGACTATAAACTGAGGCCCCGTGTGCGAACGCAATGCAGAACATCTTGCGCACACGTTAAATCCTGTTCCGCTTTTCGAAAGAGTAGGCCATTGTGTGCCGGTGGGAACAGATGACAAAATTTACAAAACCGCATACACACGGGGACTAGATGTAAAAAAGCACATGAGTGCTTATTCCATTATCCTCGGGGGGAAAAATCTGAGCGCTTTGATTTGTTGCTTTACAAGATTCAGCGCTACATAAATTCCATACATTATTATTATTATTATTATTATTATTATTATTATTATTACTATTATTATTATTATTATTATTATTATTATGTTCACGCTCCTTGGTCCATTCTCCTACCAATAAATAGATGAATGCTAATCCTCTGTAGGGCATACTTACTAAAAAGGTCAACGGAAACTGAGGGTTCTCTAGGCCTGCACGTCAAAGAACATAGCAGAATCAAAACATGAGGACACAACTCAGGGGAGACCCCCTTCTCCTCCTCCCCTCCACCCCCACACCCCCCCCCCCCCAAAAAAAAAACCACATAAGCCATTGTAAACAATAAACAGACAACAGGGCACAGAGAGAGAGACAATGACAATGACAATGACAAATTCTTTTATTTCGAGGATAATGAATAAGCACCC
>CM054165.1:12489120-12589120 GCA_028751875.1 Rapana venosa
CGTTCTACCAGACAAGTCGCTAAAAATCCTCAACAATGATCATCTACAAGGACAGAATCGTTGGTAAGTGAATGTTAGACATTTCAGTATGCTATTTTCTTAATGTTTTGGGTCATAGTTTCTTAGCGATGATTGAAATTCATGTTGTGAAATACCTGTTTATCATCATGTAATTTTATTTTGTTAAAAACCCTTTATCATGTCGAAGCTTTTCTTGACTCTTATTAGGCCTTATACCAAGAGCTTTTAGATTGTTTACCTCTGTTCCTGATATTACAGTAACTGAATGAGGTTTTGTTGAGGCCGATCGAACAATTATGTCCAAGGCAAGCCAGCTTATTATGGTATTCTGCCCGAAAATGTCTGGCGAGCATTTATCCAGATATTTTGTTTTAACAACTCGGTTGGTTTGTTTTTTTTAGTGTAGAAAGGGTCATAACATACCGATTTACCATGTTCAGATACTAACGTTTGCTGGTGTAGGCTTGTCTGCAAGGCTAGTTTTATTTTGGTTTTTTAAGCCAAGGCATGGTCGCCATTCAATGATTCATTGAACCATGATGAGGCAACCACCATTTGCGTTGCTTAGCCATACACCGGGAAAGCAAAATTAATGCTCTGACCACTGAGCTGTCCCACCTCTTTTATTTTTAGGGTTGTCTCCAGAGCTGTGTAAAAAAAATCATGTTTTTATAAACTAAGCATTAGGCCTACAAATACACAGAAGTACACTTAATTGAAGAGCTAGGCCTACATGAAGTAACATCAGTCCATAAAAGAATGAATTATTAATTAAAATAAAAAACATAAGGTAATAAAATTCATTCCTGAAGAAAATTGTGGTTTTATTAAAAGATGTGGCAAAATACTCAGCTGGGGCTGCTGAATTGTTCACTCAAAAAGTCGTGGACACTCAACTGACTCAGTCTGTAGGACTAGCCTACTTGCCCAAATTGGGGCATGATAGCCTGATTGTAGGTACCTGCAGCCAAAATTAGATTATTTCTTTTAGTATTTAAAACCTAAATTATTTCTTTTAGTATTTAAAACCTATATCATCATAAAGATAATGATCAAACTTAAAACAAAAATGTTCTATCTTTCATACTCTGATATGGCTGTTTAAAAATGGGGTATGCTGATGCCCTTGACAATTTCTAAAATCATCCAAGTTTGAACCTCAATAAAATTGTACTAAACATACATACCCAGTTGAAAATGAATATTTTAAGTCTTTATTACGTATATTCTTAAGATAAAAAAGTTCCATGACACAAATGTATTTGGTTGATATGTATAGGGTGTCAAATTTTGGAAAAAACCACAACTTGACACATGTCAAATCTGTGAGATGTGCCAACTTTGAAGCATCAGAGCACAGTCAAAATGACAAGCAGAAAGTTTCTTTCAGTGTAGACAGCTTATACTAGTTATATTAATCACACATATTTTTTTCTGAGGTGTTTGCTTGAGCGATATAGGAGAAATTAAAAACCTGGAGGTAATGCAATTTGCACAGGGGGGGAAAAAAGGGAATACTGACCTGCCATATGAAAAACGACCATAACTTTGAAACTATTCAATGAATTGTCTTCAAATTTTGCATGTAGTCTTAATACCATTATTTTCTTCATAATGAAGTGTTTCTTTGCTATCTTTACCTTTCTTTTTTTTTTAAATTCCAAAACAAGAACTTTCTTTCGGGGATGAGTTGACCAGAGTTGTCCAAACAGAAATGGACATTCTTCCTAAACTAACTGGCAGATTTCAATGAAATTTTGACACAATCTTTTTTACACTGCTCTCTATCAAATTATATTACATATTCCTGATAACCATTTCCAACTTTAAAAATTAAAAGGTACTGACATCGTTTTGAGATGCCTATACACATTTTCTCCCAGACTTCGCTGAACTTGCTTCATTTTTTGGTTCAGGATGATGGGTTTTTTTTTTCAAGTTAAGCATTCACTGTCATATTGTGAAGCTCTTTGGTTTTATTCTGCATCTCCTGAAATTAATTAAAAAGCTGTATGAAACAACAGCACACTGAGTTGGGTTTTTTTTTCAATTTCCTCAGTAATTTTAGCTTTTGTCTCATCCAGCTGTCTTTGCAAGGCAGCAGCTGTTTTCAGCTTGTAATACTTTCATTCTTTTCTTCCTCTATAGAAAAAAGATTGGGAATATTGCACAGTCTGCACACTGAAATTTACAGTGCTAGATAAAAATTGTTCCATATTATGCCATTTGATACTTTTCATGAGTGGCTGATGATTACAGGAAGGCGGTCATGTCGTTTTTGGGTTTTAAATTTCACGTTCTCAGTGTCTGCATTTCTTCATGAATCACTATGTGATATCATGACAGTTATGTGTTTGTGTGGTGGTGGTGTAGTGTTTGGGTGCTCTGTGCATACATGTGTGTGTGTCAAGTCAAATTTTTATTGCCAGATGGTACATTGTAAAAGCAATGCATTTTCTTTTTTTCATCAAGCTATCTAGGAACAAAAAACAGCTTGATCAATATTATCTAACTACATTATTACCATAACCAACAGTATTAAAACAAACTCCAAAAGAAAATAGAAACAGATAAAAAGAAAGAAAACACTCACACGCAACCAAAAAAACAAAAAAACTTGTGAGTATATTCAGTTTGTATGAGACTGAAAGACTAGAGTAAGTTGGGTATGGTGTGATGGTTTGAGTTAACACTTACTAGATATTAATTGCTCACTGTCTACAAAGCCTGAGTTATGTATTATAGATCTACAGCATGTGATCATTAATTACTTTGTTGTAAAAAAAAAAAAAAAAAAGATGAGGTGACATATTCATAATAATATATATAAGTGCTTTGATTTGTTTACTTTACAAGATTCAGCGCTATATAAATTCCATATATTATTAAATATAATATGAAAATTGTTCTATGGTATAAGTGTACACTGTACCTGTGTTGGCCAAACTGATCTGAGGACTTTTTTTTTAATGTAATGAAGTTACAAGAAATTTCACACACTAACACTGTGTAACAGTAAAACAAATGGAAAAAATAACTGGATACAAATCACGACTTAACAAAAATGGCTTTTTAAAATAAAAACCTTTGTCAGAAGCTCATGCCAGTAAAACAAAATGAAACTTTACATGAGGATGGAAATTCAACTTAGCAGCTTAAATAACTTTTCACTGTTTTTTTGTTGTTTTTTGTTTTTTTAACCTGGGAATTTTTATTTACTAGAGTACTAACAAGAAGAAGAAAAAAGACCCAATGAAATCACAAGAGCTTCTCTACTGATTCATTGAATTTCTTGGAGGTAACACCTGTAGGAAGATTAACCAAACAAACAAAAACCCTTTCATTAAATCAATCTTAGATATACCAATAAGTGGTGTCGATTTCTCTGTTTCCCAGTTTAAAAAATACGATCGCTTCATACTAAAAAGGTGTACTGTCGAACTTGACCAGATTGTGCTTAACATGAGCGAGTGTCGTACGAACAAAATAGATAACAATTTTTCCGAATACCAAGCAAAATGAATTTATGGATTCGTTTTATACAGGTGTTAACTTGATATTTAACTCGTTAACTTGCCAAGTTTGTCCTGCAATTCCGTGGCGTTTAACGTATTTGACTCGGTTGGCTTCCCTTCTTTCTCTTTTTTCCGCCATTTTTGTTTTTCTCACATGGTGTAAACATGGCTTGATGATACCTTCATTTGATTGGCCGTCAGTAGAACTGTACTTAACCAATCATAGAGCTTGATACACCATTGGATTCAGCAAAGACTGGTCTTTTGATCGCTTCATTAATGTCTATGTTTACTTCGCCCGATATTTCGTATTGTGGACTGAAAGTGGGCGAACTTCAACTTCACTTTTACCGATTTTAATTGATTAACGCTTTTCGGATCTTCTAAAAAAAAAAGATATTTAAAAATTAGACTGAACTAAAGCTGGATATTCTGACCTATTTTTAAGTTGATGAAGTGCAATGAGCACATCAGTACATAGTGATTTTCTAACCCATACTGATTCACTCGTTCCGCTAATGGCGGCTAGCGGTACGTCAGGCAGTGAAACGTGCTCCGATTTTTGTGAGAGTGGGTGTATTTGGAATTGTTTTGTTGTCACACCATGGCATACAAACACAAACGAACAACTCAGAGCACATCAGTAAACATCAATGTTTATTTTTTCTTAATTTTTATGCCCATTCTTTAGATAGTTCCCAAGATCTGGCCTGTCAAAACATGCATTTTCCCCCCTCAGCGCTACTTAACCGCAGGCTGAAAGATGGGCTGCTGGTACCTACTTAATTGAAGAGCTAGGCCTACATAGAAGTAACATCGGTCCATAAAAGAATGAATTATTCATTAGAATAAAAAACATAAGATAATAAAATTCATTCATGAAGAAAATTGTGGTTTTATTAAAAGATCTGGCAAAGACTACTCAGCTGGGGCTGCTGAACTGTTCACTCAAAAGTCTGGACATTGTCACTCACTGACTCAATCTGTACAACTAGCCTACTTGCCCAAATTGGGACAGGATAGCCTGGTTGGTCAGAGTGTTGGGCATGGCGTTTATCTGCTGACCCAGGCTCAAATCCCGTTAAAGAGGATATTTTCCCCTGGAGTTAACATCAGTCCCGACACCACCTCACCAAAAGTCCCTTCAGAGGAGACTTAAACTGAGGTGCTGTGTGCGAACGCCTGCAGAACATCTTGTGCACATGTTAAAACCCCGCTTTTCGGAAGAGTAGGCCATTGTGTGCCTAGAAGAACAGATGACAAAATTTACAAAACTGCATACACACAGGGACTGGATGTTGTTGTTTTTTAATTAGAGGAAAAATTGTGACGAATAGTCATTTAGATTAGTAGTAATTTACAAAAGACAAGGAAGTAATTCTCTTATGTGCACACCCTTTTCGTCCCACATAAAACTTAGTAATCTCCAGACCAAGTAAATTTTGAGCAGTGACTGGTGAAAGGATGTCAGAAAAATATTCATTATTGATGTGCATGTTAAAAAATAATTTTGAAAGCTGGTTGTAAGTGCATGTAGAACAATCTAGTTTTTATATCCACTTGCACTCTTATCAACCCTACCTTGACAACAACCCCGCCCCCTCACACTCTGACCTCAGGTGTTTGTTGTGTGTGATCTAGTAGTGTGCTGCTTTCATTTAGCATTGACACACTATCTTCTTCACTCACACTGTTATCAGCATGGATTTCAATCTCATCACTTATTCTCATCTAAATCAGGCTGCCACCAATCATCAGATCATCAGTGTCGTACCCACTGACATACATGAACACTCGATCACCCATGAGCCTCAGAAATGTTACATTTATTTGATTTTCTTTGTCTGTATCAAACACACAGTGACATATGGCACAGTAACTTGAGTAAGAACCGAGAGTAATCTCCCTTCATATAAGAGGAAGTTGGCACGGCTAACTGAAGCTATTCACCAAAAACGAAAGTAATGTTAGGACACGAGTCCCTCGTTCCGTGATCTCTTGTAAACGACAAGACGAGGGACTCGTGCCACTGAAAGAAATGTGTTACGCCTTACACTTGACCTGTCTGTGTGCCTTTTACATAGTTCTTATTTTATCAGTGTAGGGAGACCTGAACGGCTCAGTCACTTTTTTTTTAACCCTTTACCATTCGCATTTCTTACAGAGAAACTCTCTGTAGTATTCGGAAATTTACGCTGTTTTTTCAGAGAATAAGGTACCTCAAGTACACATAGTCCTGTACAGTTACTATTGTTCGCAGAGCAGTCATATTTGGCCAAAGTATTCATATGATGTCATACTTTGTTCTGCACCCCAAGATGTGTGTCCTACCTACATGTGTCGTGCTGCTGTCCCCTCTTTGTCACCAAATACAGGTAACATTGCAGTGACATCATGCTGTTAGTCTACAACTACCCTCTAACATGCGCAATATAGGTATGTGATTAAAAAAAATGTGTGGTCCTGCCTGAATGTGTCCTCCATCGCATCCACCGTCATGGTAATCCAATCGAACATACACATGTCACAAAATTACTGTCACCAAGTCTACACTTCCTCAGTGGAAAGTATTCAAACATATTGAAAACGACGTTGACTAGTGCGCGTATATACATTATTTACAAATATATGCTGACGCCTACTATTTACAGACACTAGTGTGTCCTTCACCAATAGCTAGCTACATGGCTGTCACAATGCAGGTGTCACAGCCAGTGTCGCTTCCAGGTGTGTTGGCGTGTTTCTCAGGTGAAAATACTGATTAATTTTGAGAAATCTGGTTTTCATCATAATATTACTGATCCGTGACTCAGAAAATGTCAAATCAGTAGACCAGTAGAGATGAAGCCTCGGCAAACGCTTGATCCCCCATCATGATCAAAACTGACAGGTAAGCCCAAATTTCATCAGGTGTTGTTTCTGTCCATAATGGATCTATGACTAAGCCTTTCACAGCGATCTTTTGCCTGGCATAGTTGTTAGTTTCATCTGCTACAATTTGAAAAAAATGTTGGGGCACAAACAAAACAAAGTAATCTAAGAGCTTGGCATTCAGTGGGAGAGTTTGTGCCGGCCCAGTCATCAGCGTGAAGTCTTGCACTGAGCAAGGCACTTGTGCGCTGCGCCATGTCGTCTTTTATGAAGCCAACAGAATGTTATCCTAAGCATCACTTTCAGACTCACTACCTTCTCCTATTTCATCTCTTTCTTCTACATCTACTTCAACATCGGATTCAACATTTTATTCTCTTTCGAACTGTTCCACTAGCGCCAAAATAGCTTCAATTTCCACATCAGTATATTCCTCCCAAATTGTATGCTCAATCTTTGCTGCCATTTTTAGCTACAAGAAAGCGTGGGAAAGACAAAGCCAGTCACTGGCCAATTTCTTGTGAAAGGGAGGCTGTGTAGCACTGAATTTGGTGTCCATTCCTTCCTTAGTTTATGCTGACCTCAGTGGAATGTTCATTCATAGTGTGCGTGTACTAGGTAGAGCTTAGTGCGTGAGGGAAAATCCCCACTAGGCTGAAATGACGTCCGGCGGGCTGCGGCGGGTATAAATAGATGCGGGCGAGCGGGCTACGGCGGGTAAAAATGGGAAAGGGTTAAAGCATAATTTTATCATTTCAGGTGGTGAGCTGTTCACTGACGCTTTTGCTGTCAAAGAAGATGGTGAAAGCTTCGTATTCAAAGGAAAGGTTAGTTTCAGTTAACATATATTTCAGACTTGAAAATTAATATCCGTACACCTACAGATCTGTGATTGGATTATCTGTGATTATGTTAAAGGCCTGTTAGGTCCTTTGCTGGCTATAACCTGACACCTCTGCCAACCATAATGCTGTGCACCACTGTCAGCTTTAAAATAACAATAGCTGCAAATTTATTGCTTTGTATGTATCTGTCTAAACATAGCTATTTGATTTTTACAGGGGTGGGATGGGGCTTACTTTGATTTTTTTTTTTTACCCTATACCCAGTTGTTACATATGGGAAAAAAACTCCACTGCTCACACTGCAAAGTGGAGCAGTATATGAGGCAGGAGCAAGCACTTCAGTCATCCATTCAACTATAACTGAAGTCAGGGGAAACTGTATCCTCATATTGTCTAAGATTTGGGAGTATTCTTCATTAAAAACTCAACTGGCTATTGGAGAGGGGTAAAAACTCAACTGGCTATCAGATGGGGGGGGGGGGGGGGGGGGGGGTTGTATTCTTATGAAGTTGTATTCTATTACAGTTTATTTTAGCAGGTGTAACACCACACAGGTGCATGCGTGTTCACATAAAGATTTTAAATGTGGAAGTACTTGGAATCGTTTTCTGTAATTGCGACAGTTATTCTGTGACACACTGTTTTGGCCATCGTTTACAAATTCAGCAAACATAATATTGCTTGATATTATGAGTCATATAGGCGTATTTCAATTTTAAAGTTTGGTGTACTTTTGCTATTTACAAGGATTTTTTTTTTTAACACATGTTCATGTATTTTGTCTGTAATCATGTAATGGTTTTGTTTCTCTCTCTCTCTCTCTCTCTCTCTCTCTCTCTCTCTCTCTCTCTCTCTCTCTCTCTCTCCTCCCTCTGTTATTTGTATGATGTTTATCTGTACCCCCATTCAGAAGGGGCTGTGGCCTATACTGAATAAACTTCGTTTTCAATTTTCTCTCTCTCTCTCTTACACACACACACACACGAACATTCATTTTTTTGTTTTGTGTTTTCCATTGGATAGCTAGTGACGCGAAAGGAGGGTGACATTGATGAGAAAATGTTTGGAGGCAACGCCAGTGCTGAGGAGGTTCAGGAACAGGCAGAGTCAGGTGAACAAAGTGGTCTGGACTTTGCTCTGAACGGGCGTTTACAACAAGGCTACATGTCCTCCAAAAAGGACTACCAGGGGTACTTCAAGCAATACGTCCAAGAGTAAGTTTGCCTTCTCTTTTTGTTTGTTTTCTTCTATTTTTTTAAAGTAAATTATTTATTAGGGGTTTTTTGTTTGTTTGGGGGGGAGGTAAATTTTGTTTTGTTCCTCAGCTAGAGCTCTAAGGTTTACCAATGGTGAGATTTTGCACACGCAGCTGTTTTTACCACCATTGAGGTAGCCATATTCCAACATTGGGGGATATGTCTTGTTCGAAAGACTGTTCTTAATGAGGTGGTTGTTTTATAATTCGTCTTGCATGTACCACAACAGTCGCCAGGTGAAGATGGATCTTGGCAATTGCTGGTCAAGGGTATCGATCACAAGAAATGTGTTCAGCTAGCCTTGTGCTTGCAGCCATATGGCAATAGCAGCATGTTTCCAGCGACCTCATTTGTTGCGTCTTTTATGTGGTGAAATCTGGGACAGGTTCGGAAAACAGCCTTTCTACAGTAGTCATGACATTTTTTTGTTGTGCATTCCCCAGCTTAACTGTCTGACCCAGAACGTGCACTCCGACTCGCTCCTCCCTCCTGGAAATCGCTGTGAGGTTGAAATGAATAAGTTTGTGTGTATGACTATTTTAAGTACCTCGCCATATAGGCAGCCATACACAGACTTCAGATGATTTTTTTTTTCTTTTAGGAGAGTGCAGGTTGTTATGTTTAAAGTTTGTCAAGGCTGAAGGCAATCTCAAAACATTTTAGTGTAGTCCTTGCCAATGAATTAGCTGACATTGGTAACTGACACAGCTTTTGGCATGGTGTGCAGTACATTTAACCCTAGTGGCGCGGTTCCCGGAATATTCCGGGAAAGGCGGGTCTAGGCTGTGTGGCGGATCCCGGAATATTCCGGGATGACGTGGGTAGTCATAGTTGAAAGCTTACTTTCGCTTTCAAAGGTCAGCCAATGAATGTTAAGGCCGTTGTAGGCCCGCAGAAAGGGGTGAAGGTCGTTTGACACACACAAGCAACGAAGAATCTGATTGGTTAAGAGTGTATTTTAATTTTTTTTCGGACCAGCCGAGATCGTCTTCAACAAAAATGGCGGCCAGCGTTTGCACTAGAATTTCTTCAAGCGTTTTTTCGAGCTTTTTTACAAAATTGACAGCGAGGAGGAGTTTTAGAGGCTGGATTTGGTTGAAATAAACAATGAGAGAGACGATGAGGTAAGGATTGTGGAATATTTTTGAAAAACTTGGTAAAAATCGATCGCGATCGGACTGAATCGAGCGGTGCTAGTTTTGCTGGATGGACTTTTTCGCTACCTCGGCGATTTCGACGTCACAGATTGTTTTACTTTATTTTGACGCATCGAGGCTTCGAAATAACTGTTGTTGAGTCAAATCGCTATGCTGCTGAGTACTTTGCATCACATGAAATCAAGCGATCTTTGTATTTTTGTCATAGAAAGCCACCACTTCGCACATTCCGCCATGACGGTCGCGATGGCGTCGATCCTGTCGCTGAACTTTTCCGAGTATTTGGTGACCGATAAAGCGATACAAACTCCTTATTTTTTGAAAACTAATGTCAAGAAATAGTGTTTACCTAATCATGACATTTATGCACCGCAAGAACTTTGCTTATCGTGTTTAAAATCGATCCGGGGCCCTGACAGTGGAACAGTGATCGGTAGTGCGAACATGATTTTTTTTTTTGGATTTTTTTTTACATAATCATAAACACTACACACTATTATAAAATTATACTCATTTAAAAGCATATTATCTCTTCTTTCCAGTGATCTATAGCTTAACACATTTAATTCAGTTTTATATATCAATATCAAGGGTTGTTTGAGCCCACCATGCTCCAAAACAATGCTAGCCAATGTTAATTCAGCCAATAGAAGTGAGGCTTGTTGCTGTTTATTTAGCGCTACTAGGGTTAATATTATTTCAAAACAGGAGAAAATCACCTTGATTTTCATGGAATGTTATTTTGTTGCTAGTAAAGATCCACAAAGCCCTTCCTGTAACACACACTCGCCCGCCCACCCACCCCCCAAAATTTTTTTTTTTTTTTTTTAAAGGCCACGAATGCGACTGGCACTTTGTGATTTTTGTACTTTTCCCCTCCACCTTTCCTTCCTATAGTTTTTTCCTCCAGTTCAGCACAGTTATATAACATCAAGTAAAGCTTTTATTAGGGAAGGAGGGGGTCTGGGTTTTTTTGTTTTTGTTTTTTTTCTCGGCTAGAGCCCCAAGGCTCACCAATGATGAAAATTTTTTGCATTTACCACCTTTTCTCTTTCCCTCCCTCCTTCCCCCCAATTTAGGTAGCCGCATGCTGGCTTGGGGATGGTGTCTAAACACAACACCAGCATACAGTGGCCTACTCTTCTGAAAAGTAGAACAGGTTTTTAATAGGTGCTTAAGGTGTTCTGCATGTGTTCGCACGTGGAGCCTCGGTTTATAGTTTCGTCATTGTTTCTTTTTCTTTTCTTTTTTTTTAGTCATCTGGGAAGAATGCGTGAGGCTGGGGATTGAACCCAGAACCTCACATTTTACTTGTTGGCAAGTAAACAACTGAACTATCCTGCCGCCCTCCTTCAAGTATAGCTTAAATCACCTGTCACAATGTATGAATGCAGGTGTATTATGACAGAACTAGTGTAAGTTTTACTTGTCCTGTCAAGACTGCTTGTGTTTTTGTGACTTAAAAAAAAAAAAAAAAAAAATTCTGCTTCAATCAAGAGTAGATTCTTGTCTGTTTTGCCTGTTATTTGAACTAGCTTGTATGTACATAGTGAAGAAGCCAAGAGCCGCTTGAGTTTTGACAAATCGTTCCGAGTTCATATCTATAGACAGGAAATGTGTGTGTGTGTTCCAGCTTGCAGTATTCGTTGTTCCCAGAAAGTAAAGGTATGCCCAAGGAGGAACTACCAGCAGAGGTCAAAGAGTACCATAAACGAGCAAAGGCATTTTTTGAGAGAATAATGGGGGCGCACAAAGATATTGTTCCCTACTTCGGTAAGTTGGTCTCCACTCGGTCACAGTCTCTATCTCTCTCTCTCTCTCTCTCTCTCTCTCTCTTTTCTGTTTCCTTTTTTTAAAATATTATTGTTGGGGGTTTTTCACAGTACTGATTCTTTTTGTTTATTAAGCACACACACCCCTCCCCATTGTACTTTTTTCTCTTTGTAAAGAGAAATCTTGTTCCGTCTTCACACACGTGCCACAAAAAAAACTAAGCAAAAAAAGTCAGACTGCATGTGCACAAGTGTCTGACATCTTTATTTGAAGTTATCTTGAAATGTTTTAACCAAAATGAAATGAAGCTTTCTTGTGTCGTTTGAGATAATGATACATATCAGCATGCCTGTCGGTATTGTAATTGCCCTTCGTGGGATGATTGAAGTGTTTTTGACTTGACTTGAAAGAAGTGGTGTGCTCTGCTGTTGATAGGTGAAACAGACGAGGAGTACAAAGGTTCATGCTGTTTTGCAAAGTACTTGGAGGATGGTGTGTCTGTGGAAGTGTATGCCTTCAAAGATGGAATCATCAGTGAGAAATGTGTAAGTATTTATTTGTGTGCAGACCGTTGTTTTACCACAGGGTTTTTCTTTTTCTTCACAGCAGTGGAGTGAGGAGTTGGTTTAGTTCTGCTAATTTTCCATCAAAGATTGCATTTGTTCAGATTTACAGACCTTTCTGTTGACACTCTGGTCTCGTCTTCTCTCTCTCTCTCCCTTTTTCTCATCTCTCTCTCTCTCTCTCTTCTCTCCCCTCCCTTTTTCTCTCTCAGCTTTCATTTTTTGTTGTTGGGATTGTTGTTTTTGGGGGGGTTCTATTGCTTTGAGAGACTGTTTCTAGCAATTGATGATGGTACCAGTACAATTCATGTTATTGGTCTTCTTTTCATACAGTCAGCCACTTTCTGCTTAAGTTTCATTTTATTTGTAGGTTGCTTTTAGGGCAGGACCTCTATTGTTCAAACTGGTAACTTTGAGCAAGACTTTTGATGACCAAGGAAAAGCAAGATAGTTTTGCTTTGCCTCAGACATGTGTGCATGGCTATATGTAAACTCTTTTAAAGTCGAGTGCTGTCAGGTCACAGGACCACTATGTCCAAAATGTCAACCTTTTGAGAAACTTTAACGATCCAAGGGACAGCGCAGAATTTACGCCATTTGTGAAACAGTTGCATGGTCTACATATGAAAATCTCAAGTCTGTAACGCACTCTGTCGGTCAAGGGGTCACATACGCAAAATCTCACCATTTGTGAAAACTCTAACGAGCTCCAAGGGTCACATACGCAGAATCTCGCCATTTGTGAAAACTCTAACGAGCTCCAAGGGTCACATACGCAAAATCTCACCATTTGTGAAAACTCTAATGAGCTCCAAGGATCACATACGCAAAATCTCACCATTTGTGAAAACTCTAACGAGTTCCAAGGATCACATACGCAGAATCTCGCCATTTGTGAAACAGCTCCAAGGGTCACATACGCAGAATCTCGCCATTTGTGAAACAGCTCCAAGGGTCACATACGCAGAATCTCACCATTTGTTAAACTCTTTCAGAGCTCCAAGGGTCACATACGCAAAATCGCACCATTTGTGAAACGGCTCCAAGGGTCACATAACGCAAAATCTCACCATTTGTTAAATTCTGAGCTCCAGTCAAGGAACAAAACAAAACAAAAGCGGGGGGAAAAAACCAACTTATTTCATTCAGGATTGTCAGATGTACAAAGAACATTCCTGCGTGATACGGTTGTTTCATACTTCCTCTAGATTAAGGGTTAGGCACGCGTGTGTGAGGATGGGTCATGTGTGATTCAAATGTGGCTAAAAGTATTTTGAATTGTTTGAAAACGCTCCAGGTTGTCTCTCTAGACATCAAGAGGCAGCAGCAGCTATTTTTGGTTGGTTTGGTTTTTCTTCCTGTAATTGTTACATCTCTTTCCTCTTTTTTTTTGGGGGGGGGGGAGTTGCTGTTTGTTTTTGTTTTTTTTTTTTTTTGGGGGGGGGGGGTTCTTTTTTGATAGTCTTGTGAAGTAAAAGAGTTATGTTGTGACTGTCATATTACAAAAGAAAATGTGTTGTGTTTGCAGTGACCGTACGCTCTCGGCTATTTTCCATCTGTGGAGTCTTTCAGTGTGCATGGAGCCAGTACCTGGACTACCCTTCTCTCCCCCCCCAAGGTTTTCCGAGATTAACCCACCTTTTGGCTTAGGGATGGTCATGCTTGAACAGCAAATGAGTAACATCTTGGCTCCAACAGAAAACTAAAGAACAGAATTTTCTTTGACTTAACGTTTCAAAATGTGTCATTTCCCAGGACCCTCCCCCCCCATCTCTGCCTGTAGGTGTGACTTTTTTTTCTTTCTTTTTTTAAAGGACTTGTTAAAAGAAAAGTTGTGAGCTCTAGAACAGAGAGGACAAGACAATTCCCTGTTCAGTGGTCACAGGTGGCGTGTGTCGATGCATTTACTGCTGGATATTTTGTTCTGGACTCTGCTGGGACAGACTGGATCATCATTTCTTTCACATGTGAGGGCTGATGTATAACGTGCAGGTTCATTAAAGCTAATGGAAGACTCTAAATGACGATTTGTGTTGTGTGTGGTAATGATAGTCTGTGTGTGAAAGCTCAATGTTGATCTGCTTGCCCCTCTCTCTCTCTTCTCTCTCTCTCTCTTCTCTCTCTCTCTTTCCTGAAAGTCATTTGGGTCCTCATCTTTAGTAAATTGCAAGCATTCTGAATCCATTGAAAAATCACTTTTATATGCGTCATGTATGCAATGACATGTTCAGTAATGGAATATAAAACTGTAGGAAATGAGGAATCTGTAGAAAATATTTAATCCTCCGGATTGGTATCATAACCAAAACCTCTTTCGAGAAGTGCCGGATATAAATTATGTGAAAGAAAACAAAACCAAGCAAAAAGTTCATAATCTAGAACGCAAAATAAGTACCAAAAAAAAAAAAAGGCGCTTAACCTTTTCTGTTTTTTCTTTAAAAAAATTCCCTCTTGCACGCAAAAACAAGTTTGCAATGTCGTCATCAGATGTCATTAGAAAACTACTTCACCGCTAACAATAGCATAGACTTTGTTCTTGACCTTGACCTTTGTGATCCCATCTGCAACATTAAGCACACAGTTCCCGGCCTTGCCGTTTCTTCGCACTTTGACCAACCAAAAAAAATCAATGTCATGAATGTCCAAGTCCAGATGAGACCCAAGGCCCTGTGTTTGAATGCACGCAGAGCATTTTGTGCATGTGCATTAAAAACTTGTTCCGCCTTTCAGAAGATTGTGTGCTGTTTGAAATTCATGACCAACCCCACCCCACAACCCCCCAAAAACAACCGGCATGCACACAGGTGTTGTGTTAAGACACTGTCCCCGAAGTCAAAATGCTGCTACCTAAATGGTGAGGGGGGAAAACAGTTGCATACACATCTCGCCATTTGACGAACCTCTGAGCTCTAGCTGTGGAAGGAACACAAAATTTAGAGTGCATACGTGCGCGCGCATGGATTTGAAATCTGTTGTTCATTATGTTTAACCCTTTCCCATTTTTACCCGCCGTAGCCCGCCGCTGCCTGCTTGCCCGCATCTATTTATACCCGCCGCAGCCCGCCGGACGTAATTTCAGCCTAGTGGGGATTTTCCATCACGCACTAAGCTCTACCTAGTACACGCACACCATGAATGAACATTCCACTGAGGTCAGCATAAACTAAGAAAGGAATGGGCACAAAATTCAGTGCTACACAGCCTCCCGTTCACAAGAAATTGGCCAGTGACTGGCTTTGTCTTTCCACGCTTTCTTGTAGCTAAAAATGGCAGCAAAGATTGAGCATAAACGATTTGGGAGGAATATACTGATGTGGAAATTGAAGCTATTTTGGCTCAAGTGGAACAGTTCAAAAGAGAATAAAATGTTGAATCCGATGTTGAAGTAGATGTAGAAGAAAGATGAAATAGGAGAAGGTAGTGAGTGGAAAGTGATGCTGAGGATAACATTTCGTTGGCTTCATAGCAGACGACATGGCGCAGCGCACAAGTGCCTTGCTCAGTGCAAGACTTCACGCTGCCGACTGGGCCGGCACAAACTCTCCCACTGAATGCCAAGCTCTTAGATTACTTTGTTTTGTTTGTGCCCCAACATTTTTTTCAAATTTTAGCAGATGAAACTAACAATTATGCCAGGCAAAAGATCGCTGTGAAAGGCGTAGTCATAGATCCATTACGGACAGAAACAACACCTGATGAAATTTGGGCTTACCTGTCAGTTTTGATGATGATGGGGATCAAGCGTTTGCCGAGGCTTCATCTCTACTGGTCTACTGATTTGACATTTTCTGAGTCACGGATCAGTAATATTATGACGAAAACCAGATTTCCCAAAATGAATCGTATTTTCACCTGAGAAACACGCCAACACACCTGGATGCGACACTGGCTGTGACACCTGCATTGTGACAGCCATGTAAATGGCTATTGGTGAAGGACACACTAGTGTCTGTGTAAATAGTAGGCGTCAGCATATATTTGTAAATAATGTATATACGCGCATTAGTCAACGTCGTTTTCAATATGTTTGAATACTTTCCACTGAGAAAGTGTAGACTTGGTGACAGTAATTTTGTGACGTGTGAATGTTCGATTGGATTACCATGACGGTGGATGCGATGGAGGACACATTCAGGCAGGACCACACATATTATTTTTTAAAATCACATACCTATATTGCGCATGTTAGAGGGTAGTTGTAGACTAACAGCATGATGTCACTGCAATGTTACCTGTATTTGGTGACAAAGAGGGGACAGCAGCACGACACATGTAGGGAGGACACACATCTTGGGGTGCAGAACAAAGTATGACATCATATGAATACTTTGGCCAAATATGACTGCTCTGCGAACAATAGTAACTGTACAGGACTATGTGTACTTGAGGTACCTTATTCTCTGAAAAAACAGCGTAAATTTCCGAATACTACAGAGAGTTTCTCTGTAAGAAATGCGAATGGTAAAGGGTTAAGGAGAGTTGCATGCCTGTAAATGATTGAGTGCAAGCGCTTCAATTTGTTTGTTTTTTACAAGATTCAGCGCAATTAGTAGTAGTAGTAAGGAATCCCAATAAAAAGAAATCCTGATGGGTTACACATAGCCATTATTGCCATCACCAGAAACTTGATCAGTACCCGGTTTATCATCAAATCCAGTCAAATGACAAGTGAAAAGGACAATTTGTGTATGTGTATAGTCGGGCTTTGGAGCAGGATAGCATAGTGGATGAAACACGGCGCTCATAATCTGACGGTCGGGGTTCGAGTCACGACCAAGGTGCCTGTTCAAGGGGGTTTTCTCCTCCACGTTCACATCGGTACTGACTCCACTTTCCCAATTTAAGTCATTCGGATGAGACTAAAAACTGAGGCCACATATCTTAAAGCGAGTTTACCCCGGTGGATCCTATCCCTCTCCAGGAACGGGATGCATGCTACGTATGTTCATGTTCCTATAACCATGGATAGAATAGCCTTGTGGTTAGTGCATTGTGCTCGTGATCTGATGATCGGGGTTCAAATCCTGTTCATTGAGATTTTTCCCCCCTGGAGTTAAATCGGTGGCAACAACACTCTCCCCACAAGTCCTTTGGATGAGACTAAACCGAAGTCCTTGTGCGACCACACATCAAACATCTTGTGCATAATAAAAACCTGTTCTACGTTTTGGAAAAGTAGGCCATTGTGTGGGATGACATTATTTACAAAATCACATACACACGACTGGATGCAAGAAAGTGCATGAGTGCTTATTCCATTATCCTCCACACAGCAGAATAAATAAATGACAAGTGCAGACAAAAAAAACAACCAAATGCTGACATATCAGAATCTTAAACATGCACATATATATTTTGATCTTCAACATGCATATTTGATGATCAGCATGCACATAGGCCTATCCACAACATAAACTAAGGCACTGGCATGTCCGCCCTTGAAGTTGACCCAAGAGATTGTAAAAATCCCCACCCATAATTCACCAGACACCACTACCAAGATTTGAACCCACAGTTTCAAGGTTAGGACCTAACGGATTGAAGTCCATTCTCTTTACAGTGTTGCAGGACACTCAAGTGGTTAAGAGTTTTGCATTCATAATCATATGGCCAAGGATCGAGCCACCATGAAGACACCTATTTAAGGACATTTTACCCGCTAGTTAACAGTACTGACTCCACTCCCCAAAATATCCTTTGAATGAGACTATAAACTGAAGCACCATGTGTGAACACACGCAGAACATCTTGTAGCCTACACATTCTAAAAACCTGTCCTGCCTTTCTGAAGAGTAGGCCATTTCATGCCAAATTAAAGAACAAACACCCCAAAAAACCAAACCCAAAAGAAATGAAGATAGAACATAAAAGAAACAATGACACTACCACCATCAGCAAAACCCAGAAGAAAGGGAACACGAAAGAAACGACAGAAGACTACCCAACAATAGAGAGAGAAATGCATGCTCAATTCATGTCCATCATAATGGCAATTGAAAAGCTAAGGTTCTCACTTCAGTACTCCTTAGCCTACGAATGTAATCTCATTACTTCCTAGTTGCACAAAGAAAAAACTAAAAATCGTATCTAAAAACACAACAAAAACAGATCCACACAACAGTAGTGTTGAGACACCATCCCTGAAATCAGATTGTAGCTACCTTATGGTAGTTTAAAAACTAGGCCTAACTCCGCATACGCATAAGGCCGCATACCCAAAATCTCGCTATTTAGTGAAACTCAGAGCTCTAGCAGATGAGTCACTTTAGACTACCACACAGTTACAGTATCCATTAGTAGGCCTATCATGGTCTTGAAAATAAACAGACACAGCATATTAGGGGCATTCTAGCTCAGTTAGCTATTCTAAATGAGCAGTTGACAACACATGTAGTGTGGTTGCAATTGGCTGCATCACCTTTCCCAGGGTAAAAATAAGAAAGGTGATGGCAGAATGGTTTAGATGTTCACCTGCCAACAAGTAAACAGTGAGGTTCTGGGTTCGATTCCCAGCCTTGCTCTTTCTACCCAGTTTGACGAAAAAATCGAGTTGAATGTCAAGCCTTTTAGATGAGACTATAAACTGAGGCCCAGAGTGCGAATGCACGCAGAACATCCTGTACACACTTTAAAAACCCACTCCCCCTTTTGGAAGAATAGGTCATTGTGGGAAGGTAGAAAGGATGACAGAAACAAAAAACAGCATGCACACGGGTATTGTGTTTAGACACCATCCCCAAAGTTGGAATGTAACTAGGCCTACTTAAACGGTGGAAGGGGGGGGGGAGCGGTTGCATACGCATAAATCTCATTATTGGTGAACCTCAGAGCTCTAACCGAAGAACTACAAGTTATACCTTAGCTTAAGTTTCCACGAAAGTAGGATTCTTTACATGCTAGGGGGTGTAGACTCCTAAAGGTGGAGTTAGGCCTAGGTCATGCAAGTTTCAGCTTCTCTGATTTCCTTTAAGAACGATAACTCACAGAACCCGCGAGTATTCAGTACACAGGTCTGTGGTAGCTTCAGAGACAGTGGTAGACTAGTGTAAGAAGGATAAATTAGTTTTTTTCACTGCTTATGTTGTGAGTGATTGTCAACAAAATGTCCGAGAAACCTAATGATAAAGGACACGAATCTAAGGACATCGATGTAGCAGCAGCGGGTCGTGGAGTATGGCTTGTCAAAGTAAGTTTTCCTTTGTTTGTGTCAGGCCCTGATTTTCTCATGGCAAAACTCGAATTGCCATGTGATTACGGCATTAGGCCCACATGGTGTCCAATTTTAGTAATAATAGATATTAGAGCTAAATTGGAAAGGTTAGTTGCCATCCCACTCTGGAAAAATTGAGAGGACAATTTTGTTCTTCGTTGAACGCTCATACATCAACTATTCGTAAAATGGTGATGGCATCACCAGGAAGAGGGACAGGCAGGATGTTCGTGTCACAAAGGCCATGTGTGGAGCAGAATGCTGGACAGACCACCGTCTCATCATCTCTAAGCTCAGGCTGCATGTCCAGCCCAGGAGACGGCCACAAGGCGTGAAAGCACCTAAACGCCTGAATGTCAACAAGATGAAGAACGACACAGTCAAGCGGTCTCTTGCTGTCGCCATGGAGGAATGCCTAGAGCTCATTGTGCTGGATAGCCAAAACGTGGAATCAGCATGGGGAACACTCCGTGAGATCGTGTATAACACAGTTATGGAGTGCCTCGGCCCTACTTCCTTCCAGGCGACACAGGGACTGGTTTGATGAGAACTGTGAAGAGATCACACAGTTATGACAATGACAAATTCTTTTATTTCGAGGATAATGAATAAGCACACATGTGCTTTTTTACATCCAGTCCCCGCCCGTTAGGGATACATCTTAATAATAATAACCCAATACTTATACAGTCTCACAATAAAAACATGGGGAAATAACCCTTTTCAAAACAGCTCCCCCCAACAACACCCCCCCCCCCCCCCCCCAAAGCAAGCAAATAAAAGAAAACCCTAAAAATACCCCACCCCCACCCCCCAAAAAACCCTAACCAAAACAAACAAACAAACAAAGGGAAGGAAAAACCAAACCAACAAAAGATGATAAAAAAGAGAGAAACAGACAAACAACAACAACAACAACAACAGAGCCAAGGAAAATAACACAACCAAACTTAATAAGTCATAAAGATAAACATCTACACATTGTCAAATGGTACACATACTTGTTACACATAATTATAAGATATTGAAATAGGGCACTCATTAAAACTTAAGTACAGAGGCAAGTCCAATAAAGTATTGAAAATATAAAATATGAATCCTTCATCAGGATATACTATAACTATAAGCAAGACGATAAAAGGTGAGAGAGAGAAACAGAGAGTGTGTGTGTGTGTGTGTATTTCAGAGATAATATTCAATATATAATTCCCAAAACTATGCGATCCCATCAACACTCATTTTAGATTATACTCGTTTCAAATTATATGTCATGATAATGAAATAAATTTAATACCCATACATCTACACAATAAAAACAAGAAACAAAACAAAGAAGAAATCTAAACCTATACAGTCATTGTTATTGGAAGACAAGCGCTGTGCCTATAAAGCCCACCTTGATGACCCAACATCAACAGCAAAGAAAGATGCACTGAGGAACAAGCGTAGCACCATCCAGCTAAAGCTGCGTCAGATGCAAGACTCCTGGATCAGCAATAAAGCAGATGACTTACTTGACTTATGCCTCTTGGTTCCTTGGGGAACATAGGGCTGCAACAACACCCCTCCAACGAACTCGGTTTTGGGAGATCCTCTTCCGCTCGGCCCATGTCATTCCGGCTGACTTCGTTTCTTCGTCAACACTTCTGCGCCAGGTCTGCTTTGGTCGACCAACTTTCCGCTTCCCTTGTGGATTCCAGTCAAGGGCCTGTCTGGTGACATTTGACGCAGGCTTGCGGAGTGTATGGCCGATCCATCCCCACTTCCTTTGTTTAATGATGGACTCAATTGGGGTTTGTCTGGTCCTGTCCCACAGTTGTTTGTTGGATATGACTTCCGGCCACCTGATGTTTGAGATGTACCTGAGGCATTTGTTGGTAAAAGACTGGAGTTTGTGGGTGTTGGTTTTTGTTACCCGCCAGGTTTCTGAGCCATAAAGTAGGACCGATTTGACATTGGTGTTGTAGATCCGAAGCTTATTTTGAAATGAGAGGGCTGTTGACCTCCAAATTGGCCGAAGGGTGTTTGAGGCGTGACGGGCTTTGTTGATTCGGCACTTGTGTCTTCATCTGTTCCCCCATCTTTACTGACGACACTGCCCAGGTAAATAAACTTGCTGACTTCTTTGATGGTTTCTTGCTGCAGTCGCACTGGGTCATGTGTTTTGTTGTTCACCCTCATGATCTCCGTCTTCCCGATATTGATTTGGAGGCCAGTCTTTTCAGCTTCGTCAGCAACACGACAAAGCTTCTCTTGTGCGTCTTGTTGCCTGTGGGAGAGAAGGCTGATGTCATCTGCGAAGTCCAGGTCTTCCAGCTGCTTCATGAGGGTCCACTGTATGCCGGTTCTCCTGCCTGCTGTGGCTTGCCGCATTATCCAGTCAACCACCAACAGGAAGATGGTTGGCAACAACAGACAGCCCTGACGAACACCGGTCTGTACAGAGAAGGCTTCCGTCAGTTTCCCTTCATGGATGACTTGACAGGTGGCATCTTCATATAGCTGCTGGATGATGGTGATGAACTTTGGTGGAAAGCCAAAGTGATGCATCAGTTTCCAAATGACATCTCTGTCGACGCTGTCAAATGCCTTCTGGAAGTCGACAAAGACTGAATATAGGGGCGTCTGCCACTCCAGGGACTGCTCAATGATGATGCGCATTGTGGCGATTTGATCTGTGCATGATCTGTCTTGCCTAAAGCCTGCCTGTTCATCCCGAAGTGTCTTGTCCATTGCTGTCTTCAGTCTGTCTAGCATGATCCTTGTCAGTACTTTCCCTGGGATGGACAGTAGCATGATTCCTCTCCAGTTGTTGCAGGAGGACAGGTCCCCTTTCTTTGGCAGCTTAACGAGATGGCCTTTCTTCCAGTCTTCTGGTACACTCTCTTGCTCCCAGATCTTGTATAGGAGTGGGTATAACATCTCAGTGGAAGTTTGAATGTCCGCCTTCAGTGCTTCAGGTGGTATACCGTCTGGGCCTGCTGCTTTGCCTGATTGAGTGACTTGATGGCTTTGGTGATCTCATTCTTGGTAGGGGGCCGGTGTTGATGCCAAGGATTTCAGTAGGTGGGGGGATGTCAGGCGGCATGGGTGGTGCAGGTCTGTTGAGCGTTTCTTTGAAGTGCTCTGCCCATCTTGCTCTCTGGTCCTCCTCACCTGGAATGGTATTGCCATTCTTATCTTTGACAGGGCAGCTAGGTTTGTTGTTTTTTTTCCTGAGAGAGTTCTCGTGATCTCGTACAGTCTCTTCATATTTCTTTGGCCTGCTGCAGTCTCTGCTTCCTGAGTCAGTTCCTCAATGAATTTTCTCTTGTCTCTTCTTGCATTTCTCTTTACTGCCCGGTTTTTGTCCCAGTAGCATGCTTGCAGTTCCTGTTTCTTTTCTTGATCTTGTGTTTGGTTGATCTGATCTTTCAGCTGTTTTCTCTCGGTGATCAGTGCCCATGTTTCTGTTGTCAGCCACTCCTTGTATTTTCTTGTTTTCTTTCCCAGTACTATTTGGCATGTTGTCTTCCAGGTCTCACGTAGACTCTGCCATTGCTCTTCGACTGTTTCCTCTGGCAGCTGGGAAAGCACACTGAAGTTGTTCCTCAGTTCGAGCCTGAATTCTTCTATTTTTTCTCTTTCCTTCAGGCTTTGCACATTAAACTTGTGTGATGGTCTTCCTGCCCAGTCGATGTAGGCTTTGAGCTTGGTCTTGAGGATGGCAACAACAAGATGATGGTCTGATGCTGCATCTGCTCCGCGCTTCACCCTGACATCATGCAGGCTCCTTCTCCACTTTCGCCCGATGGTGATGTGGTCAATCTGGTTTTCTGTCTTGCCATCGGGGGAAGTCCATGTGGTCTTGTGGACTTTCTTGTGAGGAAAGATGGTGCCTCCAATGACCAGGTCGTTAAACATGCAAAATTCTGTTAAAAGTTCTCCATTTTCATTTTGTTCTCCAGTGCCATGTCTGCCCATGATCAGTTCTCTGTTTGTGTTGTCTGTCCCCACTTTGGCATTCATGTCTCCCATTAGTATTTTTAGATCCCTCTTTGGTGCTTTGTCCATGATGGTCTGGACTTGTTCGAAGAAGTTTTCTTTATCTTCTAACTCTGCTGTATTTGTTGGAGCGTAGCACTGAACGATGGTAACCTTTCTGCCTTTGAGTTGAAACGTGCTGTGAGGATCCGTGGTGACACTGGTTCCCAGGACAGCAGTGCTTGCGTTGCTTCAGGTCTCATCAGCAGCGCTACTCCATGTGTGTGGGGCTGGCCTTCTTCCTGTCCAGAGTAGATGATAGTGTCTCCACTCGCAAGCTTTGTCTGCCCGGTTCCATTCCATCTGGTCTCGCACAGGCCAAGGATCTTTAGGTTGTACCTGTGCATTTCTCTACTCACCTGTGCTGTTTTATCGGTTTCATACAGGGTTCTGATGTTCCAGGTCCCTATCCTGGTTGTTGACTTGGTTGTTAAAAGAGTTGTCGGCGCACTGGCTTCCCGAAGGCTTTCACCAGCACGCGTCATAGGCTCTACCAGAGAGGACTCTTCCCCAACCATGTCGCTCGTAAGAGGTATCGTTGCAGTTTCAGTAACAGAGTGGTTTTTAAGTGAATGGGTCGTTAGCCCAATGCACAACCCCCAACCTGGAGGACCAGGGTGCATCGTTTAGTCTGGCTCCTCCCCCCCAGACCTGTTGAGCATGGTTGAACCTGCCAGAGGCCGAAGCCCCCGCCCACATAGCTCTGGGGGTCATTGAAGCACGCAAGCCATCCCACCACGACAAGGTGATACACCATCGGGACAGAAAGCAGATGAGATCCAAGGATATGCTGACAGGAATGACACGAAGAACTTCTATGATGGACTCAGAGATCTATGGTCCCACCACATCAAGATCATCACCACCTCTCCTCAGTGCAGATGGGTCTACTCTCATCACTGACAAAGACAAGATCCTTGAGAGATGAGCTGAACATTTTGACAATGTTCTAAGCCATCCTTCCACCATCAACGATGAAGCTATTAAGCGCCTCCCACAAGTTCCAGTCGACGAGACGATGAGTGCCATACCAACCTTTGAGGAGATCCAGAAAGCAATTCGCCTGCTGTCCAGTGGTAAAGCACCCGGCGCAGACTCAATCCCAGCTGAGATCTACAAAGGGGGTGGCAGAGCACTGACTGAAAAACTTCATGAGCTCTTCCAAGTCGTATGGCAGAATGAGACACTTCCGCAAGACTTCAAAAATGCCTCCATCATACATCTATACAAGAACAAAGGAAACCGCCAGGCCTGTGACAACCACCGAGGACTATCCCTGCTGTCCATCGCAGGCAAGGTCCTGGCCAGAGTACTGCTGAACCGGCTCATAGTCCACCTTGAGCAAGACCTTCTTCCAGAGAGTCAATGTGGCTTCCGGAAAGATCGCGGGACTATCGACATGGTGTTTGCTGCCAGGCAGCTCCAAGAGAAGTGTCAGGAACAAAACACTGACCTCTACTCCACCTTTGTTGATCTGACCAAGGCCTTCAATACTGTTAGCAGAGAGGGTCTATGGAGAATCATGGTGAAGTTCAGCTGCCCAAGAAAATTCATCGCCATTGTACGTCAGTTTCATGATGGTATGCTGGCCAGAGTACAAGACAATGGAGAGGCATCTGAACCCTTCCCAGTCACCAACGGAGTGAAGCAGGGCTGTGTTTTTGCTCCCACCCTGTTCAGCCTCATGTTTTCGGCAATGCTGTCATATGCGTTCAGAGATTCGGATGTTGGTGTCAGCATCAGGTATAGGTATGATGGATCACTCTTCAATCTCAGGAGGCTTCAAGCAAAAACCAAGGTCTCAACAGATATCATCAACGACTTCCTGTTTGCTGATGATTGCGCCCTCAATGCTGCTTCTGAAGCCGACATGCAAGACAGTGTTGACAAGTTCTCTGATGCTTGCGACAACTTTGGGTTGACAATCAGTACCAAGAAGACTGAGGTAATGCACCAACCAGCCCCAGGGAAGTCCTACGTTGAACCAGACATCTCCGTAAATGGACATAGACTCAAAGCAGTGGACAAATTTACTTATCTTGGCAGTACCCTCTCCCGCACAGTAGCCATTGATGATGAGGTCAACGCCAGACTCGCCAAAGCAAGCGCTGCCTTTGGCAGACTTCGAAAGAATGTGTGGGACAGGAGAGGCATCTCAACAGAAACCAAGATCAAGGTCTACAAAGCGGTAGTGCTCACCACCCTGCTCTATGGCTCAGAGTCATGGACAGTCTACCAACGCCATGCTAAAAAGCTGAACCACTTCCACACCACCTGTTTGAGAAAACTGTTTGGCATCAAGTGGCAGGACAAGATCCCAGACACTGAGGTGCTCACTAGAGCAAACCTTCCCAGCATCCACACCATCCTGATGCAGACCCAGCTTCGCTGGGCAGGCCATCGGCTCCCCAAGAAACTTCTTTTTGGCGAACTTCAGCATGGAAAGCGCTCCCAGGGAGGCCAGAAGAAACGCTTCAAGGACACTTTGAAAGCCTCACTGAAAGCCTTCAACATTGAGATAAACTCATGGGAGCAGGCAGCAATGGAGAGGCCACAGTGGCGAGCAGCTGTACGCAGTGGTGCCAAGGCCCACGAAGCAAACAGAATTGTGACAGCTGAGCAACGCAGGCAAGACAGGAAAGATAGAGTCTCCAAAAGCAGCCACTATACCCTGTCCATACTGCTCAAGTACTTTTCAAGCGCGGATTGACCAAATAAGTCATCTTCGCACCCACAGAAATGGACCCTCCCAATCCCAGGATGAATAGATGGTCATCATTGATCCCAATGGACGAAGAAGAAGAAGAATTCATAAAATAATTTGATTGTCATGTTGATGTTGTCTCAGTATCTGTCAACTCATATTCGAGCAAAAATTATGCGTTGCACTTCCGTTAAGCACCTGGAAAGTCAGGCCCAGGACATCTGACATCGGTGTAGGGGAGAATTGTAATCTTTTAAATTTAAGTCTTTCTGGACAAAGGAGAATGAACCAAGAATGCAGAAAATAGACAAGAACTGAAGGATGTGACAGGAAGAAAAACAAACATCTGTGTGTGAATATGTGTGTGTGTGAACATATATATATATATATATATATATATATATATATGTATATATGTGTGTGTGTGTGTGTGTGTGTGTGTGCGAACATATGTAATATGTATACGTGTGTGTTTTGTGCATGAAAACCTCTGTGAGTTCTATTACTGCTGCCACAAGTGTGCTTGAAGTAACTTTTGATAAGAGTTGGAACTTGATATACATACATGTACTCATGGATAAATAATACATTATGTGACTTCAGTCTTCAGACATTCACCGTTGTCATTGAGAAAGTGAAGTTTTATAAATTTCCTATGAATCTTCTTCTCTCGTTCGCTTTTTACACTGTCAAATGTGTTTGGTAGAAATAGTGGCAAGTCCTTTCCAGCTTGCCTCATTGCAAGGTTATAGATATCTCCGTATTTCCTATGAATGAGTCTATGAAAGTTATATTCATCAATTTGTGTTGTCATCAGATTTGTTTTTATTCAAGAAGAAAAGTAGTTGAAATTTTTTTCTTTTTGTGTGTGTCAGTTTAGACATTTGCATTTTTTTCTCATTCTTATTCACAGTTTAGTCATTACTCGTCATTTATAATAATATTGTTGTTTGCTTTTGGTTTGTACATTTTCATGAGATAATTATCATGATTGTTTGTGCAGGTTCCTAAATATCTGGCACTAAAATGGGAAAAAGAATCCAATCCTGCAGTTGTTGGCAAATTGCGCATCACACGATCCAAGTATGTAATGTTGATCATTGAATAATGTGTGTATGTGAGACATACTTTTTCTTATTTAATCAAAGTATATTGATCTATTCAGTCATTCGGTACAGAGAACTTGCTTTCAAAAATAGTTCAATATATTGTTAGAACTGAAAGTATGCTTTAAGGCTTATTTTGGGGGATTCATGCAGGAAAGCACTTCTAAGTTCTAAATGAACTGTGAGATAGAAAGCTCTTTACAGCTCCTAAACCACAGGAGCTGTGAAGTTTTTGTAAGTACCATTACTTTTCAATCAAGGATAATGGAATAAGCACTTCTGTGCTTTTTTAAATCCAGTCCCCATGTGTATGCAGTTTTGTAAATTGTGTGTGGTGTGTGTGTGTGTGTGTGCATGCGTGCGTGTGTGTGTGTGTGGTTAAAGGAGGGGGGTTATGGGATAGCCTTGTGGATAGAGAGTGATACAGGTCTGTGAACTGACAATGACTGAGTGCCCAAGGGGTTTTTTTAAAGCCTTGATTTGGGGCAGGATAGCCTAGTGGTTAGAGTGTTGCATTCATGATCTGAGAGCCTGGGATTGAGCCACCACAGAGACGCCCATTTTAGGGATTTTTCCCCTGGAGTTAACATCAGTACTGACTCCACTCCCCCAAAAGTCCTTGGGAAGAGACTACGAACCGAAGCCAGGTGTGCAAAGACATGCAGAACTTCTTGTAATAACCTGTTCTGTCTTTTGGAAGAGTAGGCTACTTTGTGCCAGTAGGAATGGATCACAATTTTTTATTTTTAAATGCTTGCACACACTGACACAGGTATTGTGTTTAGACATCGTCCCTGAAGGTGTAATGTGGTTACCTTAATGGTGGGTAAAAACAGCCCCATATATACATGTACACAAAATCTTACCTTTGGAGAACTTTGGAACTCTATCTGAGGAACAGGGAGGGGAAAAATCTTGATTGAGGTGTTTGTTCAGAGGTATTTCATTTTCACCCCAGCAGTAATCAGCGGTGCTAACTTCACACGTCCCTGAAAGTCTTTTGGATGAGACTTTATTTATTTGGTGGGGTTTTTTTGTGCTTTGTTATGCCTTAGCTAGAGCTCTGAGATTCTCCAATGGTGAGATTTTAGCATATATATGTGGCCATCCCTCCCACCACCACCACCACCACTATTTAGGTTCCAACTTCGATGATGGGTAACACTATAATTAGTATAACATTTATAAACCAAGGTCCTATTTGTGAATGCATGCGTGCAGAACATCTTGTTCTGACAGTTAAACCCCTTGGCTGCCTATGTGGCCAGGTACAGTCATACTCTCTATAGATACTTGCATACAAGTTTTCTTCCAGTGTGGTGTTCTGAGCAATCTCACATGCATGAATCACAGTGATTCTCAAGTGGGAATCAGTAAGTCAGGCACTCATTGTAAATATGCAACGCTACCCCACATAATGCGTTGTATTGCGCCAGAGGTCAGTTTTTGGTTGTTGACATGTTATTAAGCTACAATGAAAAGACTATTCAGTGGGGAAAAAGAAATTAGAAAGTTCTATAAAATAAAAATAAATTAAAAGAAGTTATAACAAATTGAAATGAGAGACTGTGGGAAATGACGAAATGAGAAATTGACAAGTTTAACATTGTAACAGGTGGTCAGAATGAGGGCTTGGGTGTTTTTAAAACATGTTTTAAAGGAAAAGGAAACAAACTTGCGCCTTTATTTCGGTACAAGGTAGAAGAATGACTATGTTTTGATAATCATTCAAAATCTCAAAATGTGACCCCCCCCCCCCCCTCCCCAACCTGCCTAAAATGGCTTCTAGCAGAAAAGTGGGTCAGGTGCAAAGCAACTCATTTCATGGTGGGGTGTCACACACACACACACACACACACACACACACATATATATATATTATATATATTTTTTTTTTTAAATAATCCTTTAAAAAGATAAATAAATCCTCTAAAAAAAATCCTTAAAAAAAAAAAAATTAAAAAAAAAATTTATTAAAAAACAACAACAGATATATATATATATATATATATATATATATATATATATATATATATATATATATATCCTGGGTAACCCTTAGGGTGTGAAACAAAAGAACACACAACAGTAACTTGAATAAGAATGCGGCTACCGTCATAGTTGGTTAAAAAAAAACAAAAAAACGGTCACATACATACGCTTAAACCTCACCATTGGTGAACCTCAGGTGTTCTAGCCGAAGATTTACAAAGGTAAAAAGGTAAAGGTGTCCCATAGCTTATGTGGTCATAGGGGGGTGAGGTATCAGAGACCTCACTTCTCACTAAAAAAAAAAAAGGTAAAGGAGTCCCATAACCTATAAGGTCATAGGAAAGCGAGGCATCAGAGACCTCACTTCTCTAGGGCCAGCATATTGAGGGCGGCGCCCATCTCCTCACCCTGGCTGCTTTTACCTTCCCTGACCCTAAAGAGGCAGGTACCCGTTTACAGCTGGGTGAACTGGGGGACTGTACTGAAGCCAAAGTGCGCGAATGGTCGCCTGTCCAAGTGGTAACCACGCTTGATGCTGCTTAACCTTAGCTGGGGGAAAGTGAGCGCTCTGACCACTGAGCTATCCTGTCCCCTTATATATATATATATTATATATATATACATATATATATATATAATATATATATATACACACACACACACACACACATGTATAGATATATATATATAAGGACTTGCAAAAACAATTTTAAAAGGCACTGTCCAAGGAGGAAGAAGAAGAGGCAGATCAAGGAAGAGCTGGGAGGATAACATCAGCGAATGGACAGGCCTAGAACTCAACAAAACCCTGAGAAAGGCAGAACAGAGAGAGGAATGGAGGGAACTGGTTGTTGAGTCTTTGAGGGTGCCCCCACGGTCGTCAGACTACGGGATAGATAGATAGATAGATGATTTGATAGATAGATAGATAGATAGATATATATATATATATAATATATCTCACCGTTGGCGAACCTCGAAAGTTCTAGCCAAGGAACAACAACAACAAACAAACAAACAACAACAACAAATTACCATCATCATCACCTTTGGCGCTGGTTTCCCTGTCTCACCCAGGGTGGGGTCGCAGAAACCGGAGGTGGTGTACACGTCCAGTGACACCATCCTGGACCAAGGGGAGGACGCCACGGCCTTTCCTCGCCACTACAAGTTTGCCTTGACCGGCATGTCCAACCAGAACCTGACCGTCTTTTCCCAGTCCCTGGCTCCAGGCTCCGGTGAGTGTCGGGCAGTCCAGTCGAAAGTTAGAACTACCAAAAGTCCGAGAGTTGTATTTCTAAGATGGTTGGTAGGTATAGGGTGCTTTTGAAGGTGGAAAGCGATGTATTTGGTGTCAGTTTGTGTGTGTGTGTGTGTGTTGGGGGGGGGGGGGGGGTAGTGAGTATGTGTTAGGGGGGGGGGGGAGGGGAGTTACTCAGTGTGTTGTGTAGTGTAGTGTGGGAAAGGGGGGAGAGGGGGGTTGTTGTGGTGTGTGTGTGTGGGGGGGGGAGGGAGGGAGGGGGGGGGGGGGGAGTTACTCAGTGTGTTGTGTAGTGTGGGAAAGGGGGGAGAGGGGGGTTGTGTGGGTGTGTGTAGTGAGTATGTGTGTGTGTGGGGGGGGGGGGGGGGGGGGGTTACTCAGTGTGTTGTGTAGTGTAGTGGGGGAGGGGGGGTTGTTGTGATTTGTAGTGTGTGTGTTGTGTAGTGTAGTGTGTGTGTTGGGGGGTGGGGGTTTAGTGTGTGTGTGTATTGTCACTAGTGTGTGTGTTGTGTAGTGTATGTGTGTTGGTGGTGTGTGTGTGTGGGGGGGGGGGGGGGGGAGGGGGGGGTCTCGTGTGTGTGTGTAGAGGGGTGGGGGGGATGTAGTTGGGGGTGGGGGGGGGGGGGGGGGTTTGTGTGTTGTGTAGTGTGTGTGTGGGAAAGGGGGGGGTTGTAGTGGTTGTGTAGTGTGTGTGTTGTGGGAAGGGGGGGGGAGGGTTGTAGTGGTTGTGTAATTTGGGGGGAGGGGGGTTGTGGTGTGTGTGTTGGGGGTGGGGATAGTGTGTATGCGTGTAGTGTCACTAGTGTGTGTGTTGTGTAGTGTATGTGTGTTGGTGGGGTGGGGGGAAGGGGGCTGTAGGGGGGGATGTAGTATGGGGATGGGGGGTTGCAGTGTGGTGTAGTGTGTGTATACATATGTGGGGTGGGGTGGGGGGTCCGGTGTGTTTGGTGTAGTGCGTGTGTGTATGTGTGTGTACTGTAGTGTGTACATGTGTGTGTGTTTGTGGGTAGTGTGTATGTATGTAGTGTGTATACCTGTAGCATGTAGTGGTTTTGGTTTTTTTTTTATGTATTCTTCTTTTTATTTTGAGGCTATTCTGCTCCCCCCCCCTCTGTGTGCTGTTTGAAACGTCAGTTGTACAAAGTGGAGGCTGCGTGTGTGTGTGTGTTTTGTGTGTGTGTCTGTCTGTCTGTCTGTTTCATTTATTTTATTTTATTTACTTATTCTTTTATATGGAGGATAATGGAATAAGCACTTATGTGCTTTTTTACATCCAGTCCCCGTGTGTATGTGGTTTTGTCAATTTTGCCATCCGTTCCCACAGGCACACAGTAGCCTACTCTTACGAAAAGCGGAACAGGATTTAACGTGTGCGCAAGATGTTCTGCATGCATTCGAACACGGGGCCTCGGTTTATAGTCTCATCCAAAGGACTTTGACATTCAGTTCGATTTTTTGGGTCAAACTGGCAAGACAGGGCGAGGCTGGGAATCGAACCCACAACCTCACGGTTTACTTGTTGGCAGGTGAACGTCTTAACCATCCTGCCACCCACCTTGCTATGTGTGTTGTGTGATGTTCAGAACAAGTGGCAGTGGAAGGCAAGGTGATCCAGCGTGCAGAGTGTCTGCCTGTGGCTGATGACAACTACATGAGGCACAGAAAGTAAGAATGCATAGAGATAGATATACATGCTCACATGCATGCGCGCGCACACGCACACGCACACACACATGCACAAACACGAGCACACACTGAAAGGGAACAGATGTGTAAAGTTGAAGACAGCAACAAAACACTCCCCCATGCACACACATGCACATGTATGCATGCACAAACACACACACACAAGAGCACACACTGAAAGTGAACAGATGTTTTAAAATTGAAGACAGCAACAACACACTCCCCCATGCACACACATGCACATGCACGCATGCACTAACACACACACATACACACAAGAGTACACACTGGTGGATCGGTGGTCTAGAGGTAACGCGCCTGTCTAGAATGCGAAAAGTCCGGGTCGGGTGTGTGCGTGGTTCGTACCCCGTTTGGGCCCGAAATTTTTCCCCATCCATTAGACCATGAGTGGTGGTCTGGGCGCTAGTCTTTCGGATGAGACGATAAACCGAGGTCCCGTGTGTTACACAAAATTTTCAGCGCACGTAAAAGAACCCACGGCAACAAGGGAGTTGTCCCTGGCAAAATTCTTAGAAAAAAGCCACTCTGATAGGGAAACAAATACAGTTGCAGACCAAAAGAAGAAAAAAAAAAAAGGGCGGCGCTGCTCTTGTGGCGACGTGCTCTCCCCGGGGAGAGCAGCCCGAATTTCACGCAGAGAAATCTCGTGACTTAAAGTGGTATAAAATAAATAAAATAAATAAACACACTGAAAGTGAACAGATGAGTAAAATTGGAGACGGCAACAACACACTCCCCCGTGCACACACATGCGCACACATGCACAAACACACACAAGAGCACACACTGAAAGTGAACAGATGTGTAAAGTTGAAGACAGCAACAACACACTCCCCCATGCACATGCACGCACGCGTGTGCACACACACGCACACACACACATGATCTGTCTAATATCACTTGTTAATGGATAGACATTGAAACACACACACACACACTCACACATGCACCCATGCGCACGCACACACACTTACACACACACTCACACCAAGGAGGGCAATTTTTAGTTAATATATTACTAATCTGTAAAAGGGGCTATTCAATAAAATAAAAATTTTAAAAAGATTAAAAATCAGATAACTCTATAAAAAAAAGTTATTACAAATTAAAATGGTGGACTGCAGGAATTAACAAAATGAGTAATTTTCTATCATCATTGGTAGTCATGATGAGGGCTATGGTAGTTCTTTCTTTTTTTAATGCGCGTGTTTAAAGCAAAAGGAGAGAACATTATGCCTTAAGATAAGAGAGAAAGGGACACAGACAGATAGAGACAGACTGACTGACTGACTGACTGCTGACTGACTGCTGACTGACTGACTGACTGACTGACTGACTGACTGACTGCTGACTGACTGACTGCTGACTGACTGACTGACTGACTGACTGACTGACTGACTGACTGACTGACTGACTGACTGACTGAACTGAATGAATGAATGAATAATTGTGTATGTGTGTGTGTGTGTGTGTGTGTGCGTGCGTGCGTGCGTGTGTGTGTGTGTGTGAGGGTGGGGAAAAGCAAAAGTATAATAATTCATTAATGATACAGTTTGCGTGTTTCAGTACTCCTTAGCCTGCGGATGTGATCTCATCACTTTGTAACTGCACAACGGAAAAACTTGAAAATCTGATCTCAAAGAAAAGAGAGAAAAAAAAGAAAAAAGATGTAGTATGTGATGTGTTGTATTCTGTGTCCATGCATGTGTTTCATTTGCAGGTGTGCGCAAGTGTGCCTGTGTGCGTTTTGAATGTAGGTGGGTCGGTGGATGGGAGTGGGTGGACTTTAAACGCTCTTCATCGTTCGTTCGTGTGTGCAGGAAGAAGATAGAGATGGACAACGTTCCCAGACGCAAGGTCATCATGAGGACTGACCTCATACCCTTGTACAAACCCCGCAGTCACCACATCTCCAGCGTAAGTCCGTGTTGTTTGTCCTTTTTTCCTTTTTCCTTTTTCTTCCTGGCTGGGGAATTGTCTGGGACACCCCTGCTGTCCTGTGGTTTGCACACTGTTCATTCCACTGTCTCTGCCGTGCCCAGATTTGTCGTGTGGCCTCCTCAGGATCACAGGTAGTGAACAGGGAGATTATCGGTGTCGGCCTGTCGTGCTGAAACACAGTTTTGCATGATAACTAAATCCATGGTTGCTTTCCTGTTTTTAGATGTATCTGATTACTTGATTTGCTCCCAGCTTTATGTGAACTTTACAGCAGCGAGGGAGAGGAGATGGGCGCCGCCCTCAATATGCTGGCCCTAGAGAAGTGAGGTCTCTGACGCCTCGCTCCCCTACGACCTTATAGGTTATGGGACTCCTTTACCTTTACCTTTTTACCTTTATGCGAACTTGATAATTGATTACTTGATTTATTTGCCAGTTTTATATGAATTTGTCCCTCGGGGGGACCCTTTCAGTATAAATAGCGTCATTCCCACCTTCTGGAAATTCTGTGCTAGAAGTTTCTCCCTTTTTTTTAATCACTCCCTTTGTTTCTTTCTTTTTCCTCGCCTCTTTCTCCCATTCCTGTTTATTTCCTGCCTACCCAGCCCATTCTTCTGCCTTTTTTAAAATGCAAATCTGGAAAAAAAGAGGATTTTAAAAATTTATTTTATGTTTATATATTTATATTTATTTATATATTTATACCACTTTAAGTCACGGCAGATTTCTCTGCGTGAAATTCGGGCTGCTCTCCTCGGAGAGAGCACATCGCCACAAGAGCAGCGCCACCCTTTACTTTTGTTTCTTTTCCTGTCTGCAACTGTATTTGTTTCCCTATCAGAGTGGCTTTTTTCTACAGAATTTTGCCAGGGACAACTCCCTTGTTGCCGTGGGTTCTTTTACGTGCGCAAAATAATTATGTATAACACACAGGACCTCGGTTTATCGTCTCATCCGAAAGACTAGCACCCAGACCATCACGCATGTTCTAATGGATGGGGGAAAAGTTTCAGGTCCAAACGAGATCTGCCCACAGCACGCAAATCCAGCATAACTCAAGTTAAAAGTCAAGGGCTCAGTGCTAAAATCACCCCCTTCCTTTTTACCAAGTCTATGTGTGGTCAGTTTCTGCTATAGCTAACACCAGCTGGGATGGAATGGATAGCAGGTGAGAGAGAGGAGCTGAAAGTGGGGGACACTGACAGTTGTGTGCCTTGAAGTTGGAATGTGTCAGCTGTGGCCAGCGGAATCTGGTTTTCGTTTTATTTCATGTCGTGTGTGGTCAATGTCGGTTTTTTTCCCGCAACGCAGTGCCCGTCCTGGGTTGACCCTTATGGTTGGCCTGGGTGTTGCTATAGGGAACGACAGTAGAGTTGGTGTTATACCCTGTTTTAATCTGCATATAGTCACACAGTTTTAATCTGAATTTTATGAGGTGACAGCCCTGATATGGCCTCTGTGGTCGGCGGGGCTATAAACAACAGGATTGGCCAGTGGGCAGACCTCCTGCAGAGTTAACAAACACAGGAGAAGACCAGGCACTATGCATTCAAAGATAAAGGTAAAGGTGTCCCATAACCTATAAGGTCATAGGGAAGTGAGTCGTCAGAGACCTTCTCAATGGGTCAGCATATTGAGGGCGGCGCCCATCTCCTCTCCCTCACTGCTTTACCTTCCCTGACCCTAAAGAGGGCAGGTACCCATTTACAGCTGGGGGAACTGTACTGAAGCCAAGGCGCGCAAACGGTCACCCATCCAACTGGTAACCACGCTCGATGCTGCTTAACCTTGGCTGGGGGGAAGCGAGTGCTCCGACCACTGAGCTATCCCGTCCCCATGCATTCTACTTAATAATTACAGCCATACGAATGGGATAAGAGAGCCCTGTACATTTCCCGCTGTGTGCACGAATGGATCAACTGTGCTGCGTGTTCGGCAGCTGGATGACAAACGCCGGTCCAAAGACGGGGAGAAGCGGTCTCGCCTGGACAAGGAGAAGGTCATGGACATGCTGTTCGCTGCCTTCGAGAAACACCAGTACTACAACGTCAAGGATCTGGTGGGCATCACCAAGCAGCCTATAGTAAGTACTCACACACACACACACACACACACAAACACACACGCACACACACACACACGCACACACACACACACACACGCACACACACACACGCACACACACACACACACACAATGCATGTATATTACAATGTCAAAAATCTGGTAGGCATCACCAAGCAGCCTATAGTAAGTACTGACACACACACACACACAAAATGCATGTATATTACAATGTCAAGGTTCTGGTCGGCATCACCAAGCAGCCTATAGTAAGTACTCACACACACACACACACACACACACACACACACACACACAATGTGATGTATATTACAACGTCAAGGATCTGGTCAGCATTAATAATAATAAATGGAATTTATATAGCGCTGTATCTTGCACAGACAAATCAAAGTGCTTGCACTCAACTCATTCTTACACAGTCATGCAACCAATAGCAAGCAATAGTTCTAACAAGTCCAAATGCACACACACACACACACACACACACACACACACACACAGGTTATACACTTTGGTAGGGTGATGGGATTTTTTGGCTGTTGAAAAGCAGGGACAGCTATGAAATGAAACAGGAGAGGAAAATCTTAGGTTTGAAACAAGTATGTCTTGAGGCCAGATTTAAAAGTGTCACAAGAAAGCCTTTAGTGAAGAGAGGTAGGGAGGCCATTCCAAATCGTTGGACCAGAAACAGAGAAAGAGCGACGACCAACAGTGGGCATCACCAAACAGCCTATAGTAAGTACTCGCACACACACACACACACACACACACAATGTGATGTATATTACAACGTCAAGGATCTGGTCAGCATCACCAAACAGCCTATAGTAAGTACTGACACACACACACACAAAATGCATGTATATTACAACGTCAAAAATCTGGTCGGCATTAATAATAATAATAATAATAATAAATGGGAATGTATATAGCGCTGTATCTTGCACAGACAAATCAAAGCACTTGCACTCAACTCATTCTTACACAGTCATGCAACCAATAGCAAGTACTAGTTCTAACAAGTCCAAATGCACACACACACACACACACACACACACACACACACGTTATAAACTTTGGCAGGGTGATGGGATTGTTTGGCTGTGGAAAAGCAGGGACAGCTATGAAATGAAACAGGAGAGGAAAATCTTAGGTTTGAAACAAATATGTCTTGAGGCTGGATTTAAAAGTGTCACAAGAAGGCCTTTGGCGAAGAGAGGTAGGGAGGCCATTCCAAATCGTTGGACCAGAAACAGAGAAAGAGCGATGGCCAACGGTAGACATCACCAAACAGCCTGTAGTAAGTACTGAGAATAAAAACCACATGTGATGTGTGAAAAATCTAAGGGACGAGATAGCCTGGTAGTCAGAGTGATGTATTCGTGATCTGCTGACCTGGGTTCCAATCTCGTTCAAGAGGATTTTTTTCTTCCTCGAAAGTTACCATCAGTGCCGACTCCACTCTCCCCAAAAGATGAGACTATAAACTGAGGTGCCGTGTGTGAACGCATGCGGAACATCATGCGCGCACATTAAAACCCGTTCCACTTTTTGTTTGTGTGTGTGTGTGTGTGTGTGTGTGTGTGTGTGTGTGTGCTGTGCTGTGTGTGTGCTGTGCTGTGTGTGTGTGCTGTGCTGTGCTGTGTTGTGAGGAAACTCACCATGGTGTGTGCTGTGTGTATGTGTGTGTGTGTGTCAAGTCAAGTCAAAATTTTATTTCCAGATGGTACATTGGTACATTAAATAAGCTCTGTGTGTGTGTCTGTGTGTGTGTGCTGTGTGTGTGTGTGCTGTGTGTGTGTGCTGTGCTGTTGTGAGGAAACTCACCATGGTGTGTGTGTGTGTGCTGTGTGTGTGTGTGCTGTGTGTGTGTGTGCTGTGTGTGTGCTGTGTGTGTGTGTGCTGTGTGTGTGCTGTGTGTGTCTGTGTGTGTGTGTGTGTGTGTGCTGTGTGTGTGTGTGTGCTGTCTGTGTGTGTGCGCGCGCGCTGTGTTGCAGCCGTACCTGAAGGAGATCCTACAGGAGATCTGCGTGTACAACATGAAGGCTCCTCACCGCAACATGTGGGAACTCAAACCAGAGTTCCGCCACTATAAATAGACCAAGGGGCAGATCACTCCAGGAGCTCACTCTCAGGATGGACAACGGAAACTCTCTCCACCCCTCTCCCTCCCCGCCCCTTCCTCTCCCTGCCTTCTTTCCCGTATGGATATGGGGTGGGGGTGGGGGAGGCTTTTTCAGTATAAATAGCATCTCCACCTTCTGGAAATTCTGTCTTAGAAGTTTCCCCTTTTCTATCTCTCTCCTCTGTTGTTTTGGTGTCTCTTTCAGTATGAATAGCATCGCCATCTTCAGGAAACTCCTGTGTTAGAAATTTCCCCTTTGCTATCTCTCTCTTTTCGTTTTTGTCTCTTAACCTTCTTTTTTTTAAAAATAATCTTTTCTCTGTTGCTTACTTATTTTTTATTTTTTTGGCCTTCCCAGTCTATATTCTCCTGCCTCGTTTCTAAGAAGCTTGACCGCTTTCAACACTTCACGATTTTTTTTTTTCCCTCCCTGTACTGTTTTGTTGTTGTGGTTAACTGGTAGTATGTACAGCATTTCATATGGCTTTTAAAGAAATTTTTGGGTCTTTACTTTGAAGAGTGTGTGGGTTATTAAGACAATATTTGTAATACCTTTTTTTTTTTCCCCCGTTGTAAATTAGGAGAGGATTGATTACGCAAAACAGCTGGTCTCAGCGTGGCCCGGTTTCATTTTACCTTTAGGATCAGGGGAGTTTGTCGCTTTGGTAATTATGTGCGCATATTTTTTTTTTCAATTAAAAAAAAAAATTGGTAAATTGATATTTGGGGAGATTAGTATGTGCCCGAGTTTGAACTTGAAGTGGACTGTTCGTGGGAGTTTTTGAATTGAAGGAATTTGCGATCGGCAGGGCTTTTTTTGTGTGTGTTCTTTTTTATTCCTTGTTCCTCGGCTAGAGCTCTGAGGTTCACCGATGGTGAGATTTTTTTGTGTATGCGACCATTTTTGGTGTTGTTGTTTTTTGAACCCCGTTTTTAGGTAGCTGCATTCCGACTTTGGGGATGGTGTCCTAACATGACACCTGTGCGCATGCGGGGTTTTTTTGTCATCCGTTCCTGCCGGCACACAATGGCATACTGTTCCCAAAAGCGGAATGGGTTTTTAACGTGTGTACAAAATGGTCTGTTTGCATTTGCACATGGGGTGTCAGTTTATGGACTTTGACATTCATTTTGATTTTTTTGTCAAACTGGAAAGAAAGGGCGAGGCTGGGAATCGAACCCAGAACCTCACGGTTTACTCATTTGCGGTTGAACATCTTAACCATCCTGCCAGCCTCCTTCTTAAGGCATGGCAGGGCTGTAAGCGCTATGAACTGAAGGGAAGACAGAAACTATACTCTGCATCAGCTCTCTCCCTCTTTCCTTTATCCAAAGGCGACGGCCCCAAATTAGGATTTTCTCAGATGCATTAAGGAAGACTTTTTATTCCGTCGTCTTGGTGTTAACAGAAATGTTGATTTGAAAAAGAAAAAAAAAGAAATTTTGATATGAAGGACTGGACAGTTGTAGAGAATTTATTTTATTTTTTATTTGTTTTAAATTCTTTTATATCAAGGATAATGGAATAAGCACTTATATGCTTTTTTACATCCAGTCTCTGTGTGTATGTGGATTTGTGAATTCTGTCATCTGTTCCCACCTGCACACAATGGCCTGCTCTTACAAAAAGCGGAACAGGATTTAACGTGTGCACAAGATGTTCTGTGTGCGTTCGCACACGGGACCTGGTTTATAGTCTCATCCGAAGGATTTAGCGGGAGAGTGGAGTCTGTACTGATGTTAACTCCAGGGGAAAATATCCCCATGAACGGGAATCGAACCCAGGTCGTCAGATTGTGAGCGCAATGTTCTGGCTTTATCATCATGAGGTGTGTGATTATTTTCTTGGGCTTTTCATCTTCAGACATTTTTTGTTTTGTTTTAAGTTTTGGACAGTTTGAAGGACCTTAGCTTTTTTTTTTAACTGAAGCTTTTTTTTTTTAAGCTGTGCAATTCTTCTTCCAGTCTTTGTTTCTTTGTAGACATTAACAAAAATGTTTTTGACTGAGTGAAAAAAAAGTCAGGGTTACTGATTTATACTTCAGTGGCAAGTGTGTCTCTCTCTCATGTTAATTAACGATCTTTACGTAGGGTATGAGTGCATTGAGGCTCTCACCTTAATGAAGCAGTCTTTGGAAGAGTGAAGTGCATGTTTCAAACACGCTTACGAAGTGAGGTGACATTTGATAATCGTTTTGACAGTTATTTTGGAAAATGCATGCCTCTGTGTGTGTTTGTAGGGAAGGTGTGTGTGTGTGTGTGTGTGTGCGTGTGTGTGTGTGTGTGTGTGCATGCATTCTCATCCTGAAATAGTTGGAAATAAGGGTTTGCATGTTCAAACATGTTTGTGTGTATGCGTGTGTATATGAAAACACAGCCTGTGAAAGTTGAAAACAAAATTGTGTGGGTTTTTTTGTTTGTTTGCTGTTTTTTGTTTTTGGGTTGTTTGTTTGTTTTTTGTGGTAGGGGGATGTGGGGGGGGGGGGGTCTTTTATTGGCTAGAGCTTCGAGGTTCATCAATAGCGATATTTTTGCGTATGCAACCGTTTTTTTTGTTTTCCTCCCGCCGTTCAAGTATCCAAGTGTGTGTAAGTATGTGCACTCCAAGTATGCAGTAGCTGAAAACGTGAGTCATGTGCAGTTGAGAACTTATGTACACTTGAACATGTTTGTGCGTAGTACATGTGCGTGTTCTTGTGATATTTATATGTACTGGCAGACTGTGTACTGGATATAACAGTTAGGAGATTCAGTCGCATATGCAAAAATCTCGCCATTTGTAAACCTTGGAGCTCTAGCCTAGGAACACACACACACAAAACCCCAAAATGAGAGATTCATGAAACATAAAAAGCCATAGCCAAGGGGATTAAGAATGTTTGACTTCCGCTAAATCATGGGGTCGAGATTTTTTCCAATCTCCCGATCATCTGAAAGTGCAGGCTTGCCAGTGCCTTAATTCCCATTGAGTGTATATACATGCAGATGTGTGGATTAAAGATGCTTTCATTCATATCGGCAGTCCCAGGGTTACAGAAACATGAATATACCCAGCATGCATCCTGTACCTGGAGAGGGATGGACTCTGCCAGGTTCAACTTGCCCCAAGAGACACAGAAAAACTTCAGTGCAGTGCAGTTCCCCAACCACTTATCTGGTAGTTAAGGGAGAAGAGAACATGAAAGCACATTTTATGCCTCTGTACATGTGTGTGCATGCGTGCGCATGTATGTGTGTAAGGCATCGATGGTGAGTGTATGGGTGTGTTGAAGAGGGAGTTACTTGCATGTGGAGGTGGTGAGACATAGAAACGAGAGATTACAATGATCCTTGATATTTAATGACACACATTTTTACATACTCCTAAACATTTTTTTCCTTTTTAATTATTTACTCTGTTCTCTCTTAGAAAATAAAAGTTACTAGAAAGGAGTAAAATTCTCAAGAGAAAACAGCTTGGATTATTTGTGTGGGTTTTTTTTGTGGGGGGGAGGAGGGGGTGGTTGGCATGTTAACTGGAGCAAGACTCTGAAGTGGATTAGAAAATGTGAAAAATATATAAAAGTAAAAAGACAGAAAAAAGAGTACAACATGCTTGCATGGGTGTTTTACTTAAATTTAACACATATATGTGCCAGCAGCGACGTTTATGTGGGTAAGAATGTGTGTTTGGGGAGGGGAGATACGGAGTTGGGGGCATGGGGGGATGTAGACGAATTATCACGAATGTAAAGTAAATGTACAAATTAATGTGAAATGTGTGTGTTCATTATGTTTTGTATGGATGTATGCAGAAAACAGCTTGTTGACTCTGTGTGTGACTGTGAGAGATGGAGAGAGAGAGAGAAGAAAATTGTTTAAAATGTATACTCCTGTTTGCATGGTATGGAAGTAAGTAAAAGCAAGCTCCTTAACTTTTTTGGGGGGGACATGGCAAAACTCAAAATCTGTATGTATTGAACAGGACATAATCAAACTTGTATACGGAGGTGATGGTAGTGTAATCATGCTTCGTATGGTCAATAGAGGTCGTTAATTTTAGGCCCCAACTTGAGAAGTTTCTTCAAACATGGTCAAAATGTGATTGTTGTGGGTGAATAAAGAGTGTGCAAGTGTCGTGCACTTGTTTTGAATTTTAATGAATGATAAATGTGTGAAGGTGTGTATGATCAAAACCAGTGATTGCAAGAACAATCTGATCAAAACCAATGATTGCAAGAACAGTCTGCAGAGGAACTTAAAAAAAGAAGTTACCATCTTTTACGCCAGAATTGCACTCATGTCCTTAGAAATCTGGAAGCAGTAACAGACAAGCACAGCTGTCGGTTTCCCCCACTTTCAGCTGCTATCCATCCCATCCCATCCCAGCCCAGCTGGTGCTGATTATAGCAGGAAACTGACCACACTTGGACGAGGTAAAAAAAAGGAAGGGGCGTGCAAAATTTAGCACTCTTGACTGAGTGGTGTTAGATTTGCACGCTGTGCAGGGCTCTCAATGGAAAAGGAGTAAAGGTGTCCCATGACCTATAAGGTCGTAGGGGGGCGAGGCGTCAGAGACCTCACTTCTCTAGGACCAGCATATTGAGGGCGGCGCCCATCTCCTCTCCCTCGCTGCTTTACCTTCCCTGACCCTAAAGAGGGCAGGTACCCATTTACAGCTGGGTGAATTGGGGGAACTGTACTGAAGCCAAGGCGCGCAAACGGTCACCCATCCAACTGGTAACCACGCTCGACACTGCTTAACTTGGCTGGGGAAAAGCGAGTGCTCCGACCACTGAGCTATCCCGTCCCCCTCTCAATGAGGAAAGCAAAAATCCCTGAAAATCAGGGTGAAGGTGTTCAACCTCGGTTTTTGTTGACAAAGTCTAGCATATTAGTAAACTTTCTCTTGCTGGGAGCAGAAGACTGCTGTGCTGGTGGCTTGAATGCGTTCTCTTTTGTTTTCAGCACTTCATTTTGTGCAGAACAGGACTTGCACGCTTGCATTCTTTCTTTCTTTCCCCTCTTGATGGAACGATGTTAAACTAACCAACCTGCTTACTAGGAAGAAAAAAATCCCCCGTGGGGATGCCAGGGGCTTGTCAGCGTAAATAGCATCCCTACCTTCGGGAAATTCTGTGCTAAAAATATCCTCTTTTCTATCACTTTGTTTCTGCCTTGTTCCTTTTCTTCCTGTCACCCCCTTCTTGTCTATTTTCTGCCTTCTTGGTCCATTCTCCAGCCCTTTTTCCAGAAAGACTTAAAAGATAACAATTCTCTCTTAACTGAAGTTGGATGCACTGGGCCTGATTGTCAGGTGGTTAAAGGCAGAGTGACACATTTCCGCTCGTATAACAAACAACAATAGTTGCTGTCTGAGCATTTGATGAAGAAGAAGGAGAAAAAATAATGCAAACAACTGACCTAGCCAACAGAATTGATGTTGTGTTGTCTCCTTCCTTCCCCTGCTGTGCACTTCTTGGGAGTTTGCGTGATCCAATAGAGCTCACACACCTCCTCTACTGTAACGTTCCATGATTCTGTACTACACACAATGCAGTCTGCCTTTCCTGCTTCCTTCAACACCAAGTAGCGACTCATCCACTTTTCCATCCAACCACTGCCAGCACCATCCATCTGTTTGCACAGCCTTTGTCAAGGTCTTTCACCTATGCGGAATCTTGACAACACACGACGTTGAGAGTGTGACATCTTTTTCTTTTTCACCTCCAGGCAACGGACACAAAAGATGGTTCGATTTCAGATGCACTATGGCGACGCTTAATCTCACACCTACGAGGTTTCGTGATATCAGTGTATGTAAGTGGGTGGGACGGGATAGCCTGGTGGTTAGTGATGTGCATTGTGTTTGTGATCTAGGTTCAAATCTCCTTGAAGAGGATTTTTTTTCTGGCATTAACATCAGCGCTGACTCCACTGTCCCCAATAAAATAATAATAATAATAATGTATGGAATTTATATAGCGCTGAATCTTGTAAAGCAACAAATCAAAGCGCTTGATAGTCCTTCGGATGAGACTATAAACCGAGGCCCCGCCTGCAACACATGCAGAACATCTTGCACACACGTAAAAAATTCATTCCGCTTTTTCGGAAGAGTAGGCCAATGTATGCTGATGGGAACAGATGACAAAATGTACAAAACTGCATACACAAGGGGACAGGATGTAAAAAAGCACATTGCTTATTCCATTATCCTTGAAATAAAAGAATTATATAAAAAAAATTTAAATTAAAAAGAATTTGTTACTAAAGAATGCACAAGAGCTGCTCAGAAGTACAGCTACCTTGTGTTTTTTGTTGTTTTCTTTTGTGTGGATTCTCATTCTTCATTTTTGTGGAAAATGGGAACCCTGAATAGATAAGATGGTCAAAACTGCAGTCACATTCTTTCACATCAAATACACCAAAGTTCCGTCAACTTCAGTTGGTTTATTCTTCTATCACATTTCAAGCATGCCAGTCCATATACGAAATAACAGGTAACGGTAACAGTCGTGATGTTGATGACAATGACGACAGTATTATTCCCAAATAAAACCTAACCAGCATCATTAAGAGAGGAATAATAATATCAATAATAAAAATACATATATATATACTTATTTGCTACAAATGAAAACAAAACAGCAAAAGAAAATAAAAAAGATAATCTTACAAATATCCATTCATTTTGTTTTTCTCATAAAAATCACCAACTCAGTACAAAGGTAAGATATCTTCACTGCACCTTCTGATTATGGGCTTGTACCACTCACTCACTGAGATAATGATGCAGACTTTAAAAAAAAACAAAAAAAATTTTTTTAGACAAAGATCTCTATGTCCTACAACAGGCTTCATGATTTCTAACCTGCCAGAAAATTGTTACGTATTGCGGAATGACGATAACATGTTGGCATCATGGGTCTTTCTGTGGGATGATGATGTTGCTGTTACTGTAACTACCTTCCTTTTCTCTGTTGCTGTCAAAGCCTAGAAGGTACAACTCTGAACATTCCACATAATGAAGCAGTACTGAGTTAAGACTAAAAGCAGACAGACTCTATTCCATTTGTTTACTGAAAAAAAAAAAAAATATATATATATATATACACAGCATGGTTTCTTATGGTTGTGTGTGTATGTGTTCCTGACATCCTAGCTCTATGTGTGTGTGTGCGTGTGTTCCTGACATACCAGCTCTATGTGTGCGTGCGCGTGCATGTGTGTGTTCCTACTATACTAGCTCAAGTTTTTACGATGAAGGACCCTGCTACGTAGCGTGTACACTCTTTTCTGACTCCCGTCCAGTATTACGACAAAAGCTTCTGTCCTGAAGACAACCTCAAAGACATAATAACGCCTTGCCCGAATAGAAGCACCTGAACATGACTAAGGCAGAACCAGACGGCAGCAACTAACCCCCATCAGCGTGGAAGCAAACCATCCAAGCACGTTCTCAACCAGCCAAAAACACATTCGCCGCAGTAATGCTGTTGCACGAATGAAAAGTGAACCAACTTAAGGGTTGTGATGCCTAGGGGGTATCTAAGTGATCATGTCACTTCTTGAAGCGAGTTTTCTTTGGGGTTGGTTGGCGGGGCTATAAAGAACAAAATGCACAGCTGTTTGTCTCTCCCCCCCCCCCCCCCCCCCACCCCCTTCAGCTGCTATTCATTCCATCCCATTCCACCCTGCTGGGGTTGGGTTGGGGGGTGGGGTTGACTAGGGAAGAGCAGCAGAGGGAAGATCCCGCTACTGTGGGGACTACCCTACCCATTTCCAGGTTACCTTGATCAACTGTGTACTAACATTACCTACCTGGTCTTTAAAAAAACAAACAAAACAAAAAAGATCCAAAAGCTACATTTCTGTAGCATCATATTTGCTTGTCTAAATGCTTTACCACTGATGTGGGTTTTTGCCACATAGGTTCATGGTTCACTTGACTACTGCTTTTCCACTGATGTGGGTTTTTGCCACATAGGTTCATGGTTCACTTGACTATTGCTTTTCCACTGATGTGGGTTTTTGCCACATAGGTTCATGGTTCACTTGACTATTGCTTTACCACTGATGTGGGTTTTTGCCACATAGGTTGATGGTTCACTTGACTATTGCTTTAATAATAATAATAATAATGATGTATGGAATTTATATAGCGCTGAATCTTGTAGAGCAACAAATCAAAGTGCTCACCTTTACCACAGATGTGGGTTTTTGCCACATAGGTTCATGGTTCACTTGACTATTGCTTTACCACAGATGTGGGTTTTTGCCACATAGGTTGATGGTTCACTTGACTATTGCTTTACCACTGATGTGAGTTTTTGCCACATAGGTGCATGGTTCACTTGACTATTGCTTTACCACTGATGTGGGTTTTTGCCACATAGGTTCATGGTTCACTTGACTATTGCTTTACCACTGATGTTGAGTTTTTGCCACATAGGTTCATGGTTCACTTGACTATTGCTTTACCACTGATGTGAGTTTTTGCCACATAGGTGCATGGTTCACTTGACTATTGCTTTACCACTGATGTGGGTTTTCACCCACAGAGGTTCTCTGGGTCCATCTGGTCACTGGCACAGCCATGCTATCAATCATTCCCGTGTAACATTACCCTTTCAACTGGCTGGCGTCGCCTGTCTTTCTCAGTACAAACAAGTGCCGTTTCTTTTGAGTGTTGCGTCAGGCCATACCTTTCTTCTCACAGTTCATGTTTACTTCACAAAGACATCGGGGTGGTTTATTTCTTCACACACACATATTTGGGGATTAATCAAGCAAAGTTCTTTATACAATGAAATTTAAAGAGTTCACATGTTGCGATCAAGCTGTAAACACAAGTCTCTTTGAGAGATGTTCACTTTTCACCTTTTAAAAAAAAAAAAAAAAAGGTGACCGAATTAAATAGACGATGCATGAATTAAAATAGAGAGATGCTATAACCAACATTTATGAAGTTTAATTAAACAGACATTTTTGCGGCATTTTTCTGTTCTCGTCCCAAGACGGTCACTCTCCCACACGGATAAGACAAAGAGGAGGAGGAGGAGAGTTATTCACAAAAAAACCTGTCAAAGTAGTGAAGGCTTATCCTTTACAATCCTGCCACAAACAAGCATGTCTGTTAAGTTTACATTCGCCCCATACATACACACACAGGTACATGACTACTACTCGCTTCCCGCATACACAACCCTAGCAGAATCATAGCGCACACTCAAGTTTAAGTCAGTCTCTCAGACACACGCGTGTGAAACATTCTGTCGAAAATCATGCATACGTCTTTCACCCAGTCTACAGTCACACACACAAACTGTCATGAGAGAACCCTTTTCCCCAAAAAAAAACTTTGAGAAACTAGGCAGCATTACCCCCCATGGGACGATGACAGGGTGGGAGGTGGAGGAGGGGGGGGGGGAGTATGTTCAAAGAAAAGGAGTTGCATAACGTGTTCATCATGGAAACCAACAGCCATTCATGCCTTCCTTCTTTCGCTGTTACCACAACATCAACAGCGCTCCTTGAGTGTTGAAAATGGATGGTGGTGGTGGTGGTTGTTGTCGTCGTCGTCGTCGTCAAAGTCCCGGTCGTACCTCCCAGCGTTGGGTTCAGGCTCAAGAGTACACGATATCAAGTCGGTTAAGCTGTGGCGCTTGAAGCGGGTAGGTCACACTGAAAGACTGGGCGTTACTGGCACAAGGCGTCCGACAACGCCTTCTGCTGGTCGTGCGAGCACTGGGCCAGGCAGGCTTGAAACATCTGCTCGTTAGACTGAAAATGACAACACACGGAAATAAGAAATGAGGATCCAGACTGAAAGATAATTTTATATATTATATATATATATATATATATATAAGCCAACAAAAAGAAAACAAAATCGAGATTGAAAATACAATACAAAAACAAGAATCAGAATCCAGAATGATTAATAAAATAAACTTCTTTTTTTTAAATCGAGAAAAAATACCCCCCCTCCCCCTCCCATAAAAAACCCTCTGAAAAAAATTCAAGATTGAAAATACAATACATAAAACAAGAATCGGAATCTAGCCTGAATTTTTTTTCTGTTTTTTGTCTTGGCTTGAGCTGCCACGTTTACCAACCATCAGACTTTGCGTATGCATCACCATTAACACAACCCCCCCCCCCCCCCAAAAACAAAAAACAGGGACTTGAAAATACAAAAAAGGCTCAGAAACTAGCCTGAAATTTTTGTTTTGCTCTGTGTTGTTCCTTGGCTTGAGCTGTGAGGTTTAACCAACGGAGAGACTTGTCACATACATATGCGACCGTTTTTACCCGCCACCATTAAGGCAGCTGCATTTCATCTTCCAGGACATCGATCCATGACACCAGTGTGCCTGCACTTCTAAAAAAAATGTTGTCAAAACACAATGAATGGCTTACTCTTCTGAAAGGCACAACTTCAGTTCTTAGCCTCATGCGAAGGACTTTGGACAGAGTGGAGTTGGTTCTCCAGGGAGAAAAGTCCCCTCCAACAGATGGCCCAAACATGGGCCTTCAGATCTTGAGCTCAATTCTCTAACCAACAGGCTACCTCCCACCCCCCCGACTGAAAATAATAATGCAGAAAAAATCAGGAGCTCAAGACTGGAATCAACACACAGAAACATGAATCGGGGTCTCGAATGAAAACAAAACATGGAAGTATTTAGAAAAACGAAAGATCTGATTACCGACGTTAAAAACAGACCAATCCAATCTTGGTTGTTTACAGCCCCGCCGACCACAGAGGCATATCGGGACTGGCACCTCGTAAAATATTAAATTTCAGGATAGAACTGTGCCAACTACAGGATTCTTCATAACAAAAATGATCAAACAAAAGCGCAAGAAAAGAAAAAGAAAACGTCAAAAGCTGCTTGTTCCACACACACACACTACACACACACCACACACCCAACACAAACACACACCACCCACCCAACACAAACACACCACCCACCCAACACAAACACACCACCCACCCAACACATACACACACCATACACCCAACACAAACAACACAAACACACCACCCACCCACCCAACACAAACACACCACCCACCCAACACAAACACACCAACCACCCAACACAAACCATACACCCAACACAAACACACCACCCACCCCAACACAAAACACCACCCACCCAACACAAACACACCACCCACCCAACACATACACACACCACCCACCCAACCCCCCAAATACACACTACCCACACCACCCACACCCAACACACCAACCCACCCAACACACACACCAATACACCCAACACAACACACCACCCACCCAACACAAAACACCACCCACCCAACACAACCACCCCCCACAACACACCCAACACAAACACACCACCCACCCAACACAAACACACCACCCACCCAACACAAACCATACACCCAACACAAACACACCAAAAAACACCAACACAACCAACCCACCCAACACAAACACACCACCCACCCAACACAAACACACCCACCACCCAACCAACCAACAACCCAACACAAACACACCACCCACCCAACACAAACCATACACCCAACACAAACACACCACCCACCCAACACAAACCATCACACCCAACACAAACACATCACCCACCCAACACAAACCATACACAAACACACACCATACACCCAACACAACACACCACCCACCCAACACAAACACACCACCCACCCAACACAACACACACCACACACCCAACACAAACACACACCCAACACAAACCCAACACAAACACACACCCAACACAAACACCACCCCAACACCAACACACACCCAACCAAACACACCACCCAAACACCAACCATCACACTACACAAACTACACACCCAACACAAACACACACCCAACACAAACACACCACCCACCCAACACAAACACACCTGCACTTGGCGCACGATGTTGAGCAGACGCATGAACACATCGGATGTGGGCTCCAGTGTTTCATGCATCACAGCCGATGCGATGATGGAGAAGGCATGCGGCAGATTGGCTCCGTTATCTCCCAGAATTCCTGGATGGTTCCTGCAACAACAGCCAATCGCTCAGCACTACACACTCCTGTTACCGCGACTCCCCCATCCACTTCCTCACATTTCTGGATGGTTCCTGTTTTGGCCAAACACTTGACCACACAGCTGTCAGTTTCCCCCTACTTTCAGCTACTCTCTCTTTCACCCGCTATCTATCCCAGCCCAGCTGGTGCTAATCATAGCAGTAAACTGACCACACTTAGCTTGGACTTAGTAAAAGGAAGGGGTTGATTTTAGCACTGGGCCCTGGACCCTTGACTGAGTTAGGCTGGAATTGCACACCTTGACCACTTTATCCTTTTTTTTATATAACGGAAGCTAACACACACTGCCTCCATCACTCACTTTGTATCTGCCTTCATTGTCTGTACACACGCATGCAGCAGCTGACAGAAATAAAAGAAGACCTTCGATTTTGCCATCATAGGAAAAAAGCACAAACGCAGCCGAGTATTTTCCACGATCTGAAAAGGTGGGTGTCAAAGACGAAAACATGTAATGATGCCAACTGTTCCACTCACGCACACGCGCATGCACACACAAACACACACACACCCACGACAAGAAGAACGTTGACGTCACTACGCAGGACAGTGCGAGCGTCCCTGATATAATAATAATAATAATAATGTATGGAATTTATATAGCGCTGAATCTTGTAAAGCAACAAATCAAAGCAATCAGATGACTTTTTTTCCCCCCGAGGATAATGGAATAAGCACTCATGTGCTTTTTTACATCCAGTCCCCGTGTGTATGCTGCGGTTTTGTAAATTTTGTCATCCGTTCCCACCGGCACACAATGGCCTACTCTTTCCAAAAAGCGGAACGTGTGCGCAAGATGTTCCGCATGCGTTCGCACACGGGGGGGCCTCGGTTTATAGTCTCATCCGAATTCACGACGTTGCCCCTGAAAGTGAAAAACGGGGAGGGTAGGCACATGCCCCCGTGAAAAGTGGCACACAGTCAAAAAAACCCTTACGCTTCCAATCGTCTACTATCACTAGAAGTGAAAAAAAAGTATGTTCTTTCGAGCCAGAAGGCCCATAGAGCCGGAGCTTATCCCGGTTTCTGTAGCGTTAAGTGAACTGATGGTTTTTCACCACCCCTGTGACAGGACGCTAGTCTGTCGCCAGATACTTCCCCAGCAGAGCTGGTACCCACTTGTACACCTGGGTGGAGTGAGGAAAATAGGAGTAAAGTGTCTTTCCCAAGGACACAACACCGAGTCGAGCGGGGATCGAACCCGCGACCTCTGGATCACGAGTTGACCGCCTAAACCACTCGACCACGGTGCCTCCTATCACTAGAAGTGAACAGAGGTAAAATTGAAGTCGACAACAACAACACCAACAACTCACGTTTCCAGCAGATCACAGATGTAGTTGTAGATGTGCACGGCCTCGTCCACGTCCTCCGTGACAGGAAGCCAGTGCACCAGGCGGGGGATGAGGTCGTCCACGTTGACCTTGGACCCGTTGTACTTGCAGATCTTCACCACCGCCGAAATCGCGTTCTCTGTGGCGTTGACATTCTCCGGCTGCTTGGAGTCCGGATGCTCTATCACGCTCACTAGGCGGGGGATGCACTCTGCCGGAAAGACGATTTATTTACATTTGTTTACGTACACCACTTGAAGTCGCGGCAGATTTCTCTGCGTGAAATTCGGGCTGCTTTCTCTCCCCGGGGAGAGCGCGCGTCGCCACAAGAGCAGCGCCACCTTTTTTTTTTGTTGTTGCCTCCAACTGTATTTGTTTCCCTATCAGAGTGGCTTTTTTCTAAGAATTTTGCCAGGGACAACTCTCTTGTTGCCGTGGGTTCTTTTACGTGCGCTAAATATTTTTGTGTGACACACGGGACCTCGGTTTATCGTCTCACCCGAAAGACTAGCGCCCAGACCACCACTCATGGTCTAATGGATGGGGGGAAAAGTTTCGGGCCCAAACAGGAAAAGTACTTTATGCTTCAGATGCTAGGAATACATTCTATTCCGTGTCAACACTTTCTACCCCGGGTACGGATTAATCCATACCACGCAATCATCTCCCGTGCATGAGGTACGGATTTATCCGTACCGCAGCAGTTACTTTCACTTTCGCCCTCCCATTCTGCTCTATTCTCACTTTTGTCGGTTTAGCTTGTTAGCTTTAGCTGCTGCACTGGCGGTACAACGTTCACAGCTAATTTGCATACGAATTGAGTGTGTTTTGGGTATGTTTGTTGTTGTTGTGCAAGTCATACGCTTGTAGTATGGTTTTTGATACGTCAGGGGGCACGCACACACACACGCATGCACACATCCACACGCACACAGCACACACACACACGCACACACACACACAGCACACAAACACACACAACAGACACCCACACACACAACAGACACCCACACACACACACAACCACGCACACAGCACACACAACACACACACAAACAACACACACACAGAGCACACACACAACACACACACAAACAACACACACACACACACATAACCACACACAACAGAAAGGCACACACACACACAACACACACACACACACCACACACACACACCAAGCACCCACACAACACACAAACACAGCACCCACACCCACAGCACCCACACAGCACACAACACACACAAACCCTTACAAGAAACCTCGGAACAACTCTAGCCAAGAAACAGGGCAGCAGCGGTGGAGAAAAAAAAACAAAACCCAAAAACCCCACCCCAAACCCCAACAACCACACCACCGCTACTTTCTTAGCTACGGCGGGCGACTGACTAACTGACCGACTCACCAGGACAGATGTCAGCGTACACGGCACCCCCGAACTGCGCCATGACCCCCACCCCGTAACAGGCCGCCTGTCGCACCTCCGCCTGCTTGTCTGTGATGAACTCCACCATGGGCTGCAGGAAGTAGTTCTGGTAGTTGGCAGACACCTGCAGGCAGCCAAGCAAGCAACACCCCCACCCTCACAATAACAATAACAATAATAATAACAATAATAATAACAATAATAATAATGTATGGAATTTATATAGCGCTGAATCTTATAAAGCTACAAATCAAAGCGCTTTTTTTAAAATAAAAAATGCATGTGTATGTGGTTTTTTAATTTTGTCATCTGTTCCCACCGGCACACAATGGCCTACTCTTTCGAAAAGCGGAACAGGATTTAACGTGTGCGCAAGATGTTCTGCATGCGTTCGCACACGGGGCCTCGGTTTATAGTCTCATCCGAAGGACAATGCAGGCGATACAACCGTCGCCCCAGTCTCCAGTCCAGTCCAGTTACAACAAGTATGGTGCTGACATGTTCAGGGAAGGGGATAGATAGCTCAGTGGTCGGAGCACTCGCTTTCCCCCCAGCTAAGGTTAAGCAGCGTTGAGCGTGGTTACCACTTGGATGGGTGATGGTTTGCCGCGCCTTGGCTTCAGTACAGTCCCCCCCCCCAGTTCACCCAGCTGTAAATGGGTACCTTGCCCTCTTTTAGGGTCAGGGAAGGTAAAGCAGCGAAGGGAGAGGAGATGGGCGCCGCCCTCAATATGCTGGTAGCCCCTAAAGAAGTGAGGTCTCTGACGCCTCGCTCCCCTACGACCTTATAGGTTATGGGACTCCTTTACCTTTTTTTTTTTTTTTGGCTGAAATGTTCAGTTATCTATCTATCTATGCAAAGTTTGCGATTGAATCATACCGGAGGGCAATTTTCATTGGTGGAATATCAATACTCCCCCTGTGGGGATGCTAAAGGAGGGGCCTGTCAGTGTATAAATTGCATCCCCACCCCCCCCACCTCCTGGAAATTCTGAGTGAGGAATTTCCTCTTGTCTACCCCTCTCTTTGTTTCTGCCTAGTTCCTTTTCTTCCTGTCACCTCCTTCTTGTCTTTTCTACCTTCTTGGTCCATTCTCCTGCCTCCCCCCCTTGAAATATTTTGAATATAACCATTCTCCCCCATGCTTAAGTCAGATGTGCTGGGCCTGACCTGTAGCTAACACCATTGGAATAAAGCTCCAGAATAAGGCCTGGTTTTCATTCCAGCACATAGGCACAGCTGTCAGTTTGCCCTGCTCTCTCTCAGCCGCTATCTCTCTCTCTCTCTCTCTTCCACTACATCCCAGCCCAGCAGGGACTCGCTGGTGCTAATTATAGCAGGAGCTGACATGACCACACCTGGACATAAAGGAACGGGCGGGGCTAGTTTAATTAAGCACTGGACCCTGGACACAGCTACCAGTGCCCCCCACTTTCAGCTGCTTCCATATCCGTCCCTGCTGGTGCTAGTTATAGCAGGAGCTGACCACGCTTGGGACTTGGTCAAAAGGAAAGGGTGGGGCTACTTTTAGCACTGGACCCTAGACCTTTGACTCAGTTATGCTGGATTTGCAGGCTGTGGCGGTATCCTTACAATATGTTGCTGAGATGAACTGTAATCAACTGACCACACATGGGACTTGGTCAAAGGAAACCACTGGGCTAATTCCAGCACCGGGCCCTTGGCTTAGTTATGCTGGATTTGCAGGCTGTGGCGGTATCGTTACACTATGTTGCTGAAATGTACTGTTATCTCTGTCTATGAAAGACCATGATTAAGTACATTGGAGAGCAATTAAGTAATATTGTTAGTACCCCAACCTCTAGACTACCCCCCCCCCCCCCCCACTATGTTAAACACCAACAGGGGTTTCTTTCTTACGATTTTTGCCCCCCCCCCCCACCCTTTGTTCGTTTATGTAATGTCTAGCATATTGCACCACACTGTTAACAGCTAGGTGTATTCATTTAGGCATGCATGGGTGTCTCTTCGGTTTATTGGTGTGTGTGTGCCCGTGTGAGTGTGTGTGTGTTAAGTCTGTGTGTGTGAGTGTGTGTGAGTGCGCACGTGCATGCAGGCATGTGGGTGAACATGACAGTAGGCAGCATGCACACATATCAAGATAAGCAGGAAAGAAAAAAAAATCAACACGCCCCAATGAATTCATAAGAACAAGACAAGAAGAAGGAAGACGGCAAGAAGGTTTGAGACCTTCCTTCACCCAGCCTCGCCCTTACTTCCCACTTTGACGAGAAAATTTAACAGAAAGTCAACGTCCTTCTCAATGAGACTATAACTGAGGCTTCGTATGCAAATGTATGCAGAACATCTTGCACACATGTTTAAAAAAAACACCTGCGCCACCTTTCAGAAGACTAGGCCATTTTGTGCTGGTAGGAACGGGTGACAAACTTCTTTACACACACAAAAGGCGCATGCACACACGTGTGTAATGTTTTAGCCACCATCCCTGAAGTTGGAATGCAGCTACCTAAAAAGGCAGGGGTGGCGGAACAGTCGCACACACACACAAATCTCACCATTGGTGAACCTCAAAAGCTCTGGCCAAAAAACGAGAAGGAAAAAAAAGAAAGAAAAACCCCAGACAAAAAAGAAAAGAAAAAGAAAAACAAGGGTGGCGCTGCTCTTGTGGCGACGCGCTCTTCCTGGTCAGGGAGAGCCTCCTGAATTTCACGACGCAGAGAAATCTGCCGTGACTTAATAAATAAAGTGGTATAAAAATAAAACTAACTAACTAACCGGACCACAGTGCTCCAACACGTCGTCCCACACACAGAGACCCCACTGCTTGTCGGCCCACGGTCGGTCAGCACTCTGAAACCACGCACGAGTCCATACACATCATTATGGATACATACATATGTATATATCGTCACCGTGTAGATAACGCATATATAGATATTTCAATCATGATACATATGGTCACTGTGCAGATAACGCATATAGATATTTCAATCATGATACATATTGTCACTGTGCAAATAATATATTGTCACTGTGCAGATAACGCATATAGATATTTCAATCATGATACATATTGTCACTGTGCAAATAATATATTGTCACTGTGCAGATAACGCATATAGATATTTCAATCATGATACATATGTCACTGTGCAGATAACGCATATAGATATTTCAATCATGATACATATTGTTACTGTGCAGATAACGCATATATAGATATTTCAATCATGATACATATGGTCACTGTGCAGATAACGCATATATAGATATTTCAATCATGATACATATTGTCGCTGTGCAGATAACGCATACATATTTCAATCATGATACATATTGTCACTGTGCAGATAACGCATATAGATATTTCAATCATGATACATATTGTCACTGTGCAGATAACGCATATAAATATTTCAATCATGATACATATTGTCACTGTGCAGATAACGCATATAAATATTTCAATCATGATGCATATTGTCACTGTGCAGATAACGCATATAGATATTTCAATCATGATACATATGGTCACTGTGCAGATAACGCATATATAGATATTTCAATCATGATACATATTGTCACTGTGCAGATAACGCATACATATTTCAATCATGATGCATATTGTCACTGTGCAGATAACGCATATATAGATATTTCAATCATGATACATATTGTCACTGTGCAGATAACGCATATAAATATTTCAATCATGATACATATTGTCGCTGTGCAGATAACGCATACATATTTCAATCACTTTACTGGACAGGAAAAAACCAAACTTTTCAACTTTTTTTTTTTTTTTAGCAACAGATACCAATTTCCGATAAAAGAAAATGTGCTTATCAGTTTGACACGGTAAAGCAAACCCTTCCCCCCAAAAAACGAGACAAATAGAAAAATGTAACCCCCCAAAAAAGTACAAACGTGTGTGTGACACAGAGAGAGAGAGAGAGTGAGAGAGAGCGAGAGAGTGAGTGACAGAAAGACAGTCAAAAAGAGAGGGGGGGGGGGGGGGGGGGGGGGGAGGAGAGAGAGGGGGGGGGGGGAAAGAGAAGAGAGAGGGGGGGGGGGGAAAGAGGAAGAGAGAGAGGGGAGGGGGGGGTGGGGGAGGGGGGGGACGAGAAAGATAAAGAGAGAGAATGAACTCGAACTCGAACGATTATTCACAAAAGGCATTGGCCACATGAGGGGTTGCCGAAACTGCATTAGTATATATGTTTAAACATAGACACACATCACAGCACTGACAACAACGCAATAAACATGTTACATGTATACATAATATCGCTACAAATAACGGATACATATTCAATCACTTATTCTGACAGGTAAAAAATAAAACTGTCCAACTTTATTCTTTGATTTAGCAGAAGTAACCAATTTCCGATAAAGAAATTAGTGTCTTAATATTTGAACAGGGTTAAGCAAACCTCCTCCCAAAAAACTGAGACAAAAGAAAATGTAACCCCCCACGCAAAATGTACAAACAGCTGAGTGTGTACACGCAAGAGAGAGAGAGAGAGTGAGAGAGAGCGAGAGAGTGAGTGACAGAAAGACAGTCAAAAGAGAGAGAGGGGGGGAGAGAGAGGGGGGGAAAGAGAGGAGAGAGAGAGAGAGAGAGAGAGAGAGAGAGAGAGAGAGAGAGAGAGAGAGAGAGACGAGAGAGAGAGACAGAGACAGATACAGGACAACAGAACAACAACAAGAAGGACAGACACAAAAAGACACTGACAAAAAAAGAACGGTTGGCAGCAGTCAGAAAATAGTCGTCTGCCAACCAACCAACCAACCAGCCAGCCAGCCAACCGACCAACCAGCCAACCAACCAACCGCTCAACCTACCAGCATCTTGACGAAGAAGGGCATGACCTTCTCATAGATAGGAAGGAAGGCTTCTTTGTGGGTGCCAAAGAAGGAATGCAGAATGTCCGCTATCTTGCTCAGGATGTAAACGTCTTCGTAATCCTGCCACACGCCACACACACAATATAGCACACACATACAGAGACACACACACAATATAGCCCACACATACATAGACACAGACACACATACACACACAGATACACACACAATATAGCCCACACATACATAGACACACACAGATACACAGACACAATATAGCCCACACATACACAGACACACACAGAGATCCTTCGGATGAGACTATAAACCGAGGCCCCGTGTTCGAACGCATGCAGAACATCTTGCCCACACGTTAAATCCTGTTCCGCTTTTCGGAAGAGTAGGCCATTGTGTGGCAGTGGGAACAGATGACAAAATTTACAAAACCACGTACACACGGGGACTGGATGTAAAAAACCACACGAGTGCTTATTTCATTATCCTCAATATAAAAGAATACAATATTTTAACAACTTTTTTTTTCTTCTTTTTTTTCCTTCTGTGTGTCCGTTTTTTTATTTTATTTATTTATTCTTTCTATCGATAATAATGGAATAAGCGCAATGTTCTAACCACTAGGTTATCCCATCCCCCATGGGGCAGTTAGAAAAACACAACAAACATAAGAAAACTGAGAGAGAAAAAGAGACCAATTTGAACACAGAAAAAAAGTCCGTACAATTATAGCGGAAGCCCCAATGGGCTGAAACAAAGAGAGGGATAGAAAAGAGGGAATTCCTACCTCTTTTTTTCTGTCCCCTTTTTTTTAAAAAAAAAACCCTGTGTTTATTTTCTGTCCTACCGATTCACTAAAATTCATTATGGAATTTTGTTCTCCTAGAGATTTAGATAACACATATTTTGTAAAACGTTCTTTGGCTTTTCGTTGGATCGGGCAGAGCCTATCCATCTCCAGGTAGATGAATGCATGCTGGGTATGTTTGTCATTTGTATCATCTACCACAGCTGGCCTATTCTTCCATGAAAAGATTAGTGGGGTCGTTTTTACACATACTTTTATATACATAAAAAATTATATGTGCGCTCACTATGGCATAAACTGGACTGACAATACGATGTTTTTTCGATTTTGTGTAAATTAAGTCACAAAAGGTCTGCATGAAATAACTTTGAAAAATGACCAACACCACCACCCAACAATACCAAGAACAATAACATAGCATACTGCACAGTCTGCAAAAAAACCCAACAACATCAAAAACAAAACAAAAAATACTCTACATTTGAATCAGGAATTAGTCAAGGTGAACTATATCTAGGTGTAGAATATATATTGGCATTTTCCCTTTTGCAAATGGTATTATAGTTATATCACCATATATTGGCATTTTCCCTTTTGCAAATGGTATCATAGTTATATCACCACATATTGGCATTTTCCCTTTTGCAAATGGTATCATAGTTATATCACCATATATTGGCATTTTCCCTTTTGCAAATGGTGTCATAGTTATATCACCATAGATTGGCATTTTCCCTTTTGCAAATGGTATCACAGTTATATCACCCATTGGGTACAGTATAAAAATGTGGCATATTTCCATACTACTACTACTCTTCCAAAAAAGTAACAACAACAACAAAAATACAAACTCACCTCCTCCATGAGACTCTCCTCCACCACATCGTCATAGTCCTCATCTTTTCGTTTTTCTGTTCAACACACACACACACACACGCACACACAAAGAATTCTTTTAAAACAAAACATTCTCTTACTTCTTACTGTCACTTTATTGCAAACATCTTCACCTATCCTGTAGACTGTGGGGACACACACCACTGAAGATTTTGCAACCAGCTTCCTCCACTCCCTGCGGTCCTCTGCTTTCTATAGCAAATCGTTCCAACTCAAGGCCAGTAGTCCACTCTCTGATGATGTCTTCAGAGAGTGAGTGGACTGGCCTTGAGTAAACATACACGTATATAAAAGACAAAGTCGCCTCTTGCTGTATACCCTTTTCCTCTCTCTCACTCTCCCACAATATAGTATCCTGTTCTTCTGGCTTGTAAGAAAGAAAGAAAAAAAAAACTGTAGCTAAAATAAAAAACTTTGGAGAACAAAAAAAACCCCCAAAAAACACCAGTCTTCTAGTCATTCTAATAAACTTTGGACACTTCCTCATAATCTTCCCATCTACCTTTCAATCAACGTGTGACAAAGTTTGACTGATTGTTTGATATGAACAAAGTTAAGCAACCCCCCCCCCCAACCCCCCCCTCCCCAGTTACTTTCGAATCAGCTACTTCCTAATCTCATTTTTTATTTTCTACATGACGTCAATCGACCCTAGCCGAATTCCCCAGCTTTCTTTCAGCTACAAAAGGACCCTTGGATTGGCCGAGATCCTGTGTGCTGCATCCCTCCTCACCTTGCCTCTCTGCCTGTCGCTCAAGTGTTTCTGCAGAAGCTTGGTCAGCATGTTCACCAGCGTCTCCATGTCCGCCTCCGACAGACAGCCGCGACCCAGCTTCTCCACACACTGCCACATGGAACAACATGACGTCGTCATCAGCGTCATTTTCATTATCATAAGCAACAACAGTGTCGTCAGTCTTTCTTTTGAATTTTTTAAAATTTTTTTAGGTTTTTATTTTTTTAAGGAAGATTTTTCTTTTTGGTCCCATGGGCACGAGATATTACATGTCCCTCTCTTTTGTTCTCTCTTGTTCTATTCCCCCCTCTCTCACCCCCCCCCCCCCCCTCTTCCTCCCATTCTCTACCCCTCCCCACTCTTTCCCTTCTCTTGTATTGTTAATGTCTTTTCTTTTCTTCTGAGACTAACCAAAGTAATTTGGAGGGGGGTGGGTGGGGGATAAAATGATGCGGTACTACAGAAATGTGTGCAGTGTGAATTCAGCGTATGTAAAAGAACACACAGCAGCAAGATAGTTGCATCTCAGTGCTCTGGGCTATTTCCCAAAGGTAAAGTGCTACACAAGTTTCCACTTCTAATACTTACAAACATTTCATTACAATACAGGAGAGTTGTCCATGGCAAAATTTCTGCAGTGAGACTGACTCCTATAAAAGATACAAATGCAAGTACACTAACAGGGAAAGGAAATAGATGGTCAATACTGTGATGATGTGTCTGTCCTCTTCCAAGCGAACAGACCATCTCACGCCAAGATCTGCCATCACAATAAACGCAATACAGTACTTCTTTGAATGCTCAGTTGGCAACTATTATTGTCTGTTATATAAGCCAAACTGCGGTGCACTGCTGTTAAGCCACCTGACAAGTCTGGCCCAGCACACCCGACATTGGCATGGGAAAGAATTGTTATCTTTTAAAGTCTTTCTGGAAAGTAAAAGAAAAGACGGGGGAAAATAGAACCAAGAAGGCAGAAAATAGACAAAGAGGGAGGGGAGAAAGGAAGAAAAAAGGAATAAGGCAGAAACAAAGAGAGGGATAGAAAAGAGGGAATTCCTGGCAAGCACCAGATTTTCCAGGAGGCGGGGGATGCTACTGATACTAACAGACCCTCCTGACATCCCCATGGGGGGACAATACAATACATTACAATACAGCACAAGACAAGACAATACAATACAGCACAGCACAAGCCACAACAAACAAAACACACAAGACAGCCAGGACACACCAGACCCCCCACACCAGCACTGACCTTGGCAAAGGAGTTGAGGTGCTCTGGCAGGACGCTCTGCTCAGGTTCGATCTCGATGGCCTTCAGCAGGTTGGGGCAGACGTAGTTACTCCACATGTCCGACACGTAGTGCTCTCCCCTGATGCTGGCGCACTCCAGAAGGTAAGGCAGGGACTCGGAGGCGGCTATCCTGACGTCTGTAGCGCGGGGTTAAGGACAGGGTGTAGTGCTGGTGGTGGCGGCGAGTCTGACTTCTCCCGGGATAGCTCAGTAGTCAGAGCACTGGCTTTCCCCCAAACTAAGGTTATTAAAGTTGTATTTGAGCGTGGTTACCAAGTGGATGGGTGACCGACTGTTTGCGCACCTTGGCTTCTGTACAGTTCACCCAGCTGTAAATGGGTACCTGCCCTCTTTAGGGTCAGGGAAGGTAAAGCAGCGAGGGAGAGGAGATGGGCGCCGCCCTCAATATGCTGGCCCTAGAGAAGTGAGGTATCTGACGCCTCAACCCCCAACAACCACATAGGTTTACCTTTTTTCTTAACTCCTTGAGTCAATGCATTGAATTTTTTTGTGTTGAAGCAGTGTCTTGGGATAGCTGAATCCTGGGAAGAGCCTATCCTTCTCCAGGTAGATGGGCGCATGCTGGGTTTGTTTGTGTTATTCTTATCTTACCACAGGTGGCCTAGTCTTCCACGAAAAGATGGGTTGTGCTACAATTAGCCAGCCAACCCCTTCCTTTCACCAAGTCCAAGTGCGGTCAGTTTCTGCTATAGTTAGCATCAGCTGGGATGGGATGGAACGGATAGCAGCTGAAAGAGAGGAGCTGAAAGTGAGGGACAGGGATTGACAGTCAACCATAGCTAACAACCAACGAATCACCCCCACACACACAAAAAAGGATACCATCGTGGAAGTAGAATTTGAGCAGGGGCACCATGATCTTCACCACCTCCTCGGAGTACTCGGCAAATCCTTCCTTCAGCTCGCGGGCGTAGCACACCAGCATCTGACATGCCGTGGCCTTCTCCTCCAGACCAGCCGTGCGTATGCCAAAGTTTTGCTGCACACAAGACACACGCGAAGATTGAAGTTGATGAATCAGTCAAAGCGCGCATGCAGAGATCCATGTATATTTTACACGCATAACATGTGTATGTATGCATGCACCTTCAAATGAGTAAACATATATGTATGCACGCACACTCACTACAAGTAGGCACATGCATGTGCCCCAGTGCACACACACACACATACATCTCAAATCTACTAAATGTTTACAAAGATGGGCACACCCCCGCAAAAAGCACACACTCATGCATGCGCACACACTCACAGACGGACACACAGAAAATGAACACACCCATACAATTACTTCAGCAAAGACTACAAACTGTGTCCTCCACAACACACGTCTAACCCTCTACCCAGTGAGCTATCCTGCATTTAAAAACAACAACACACAAACCAAACAACAAAAGTGCCATGCACATGACCGTCACAATCATATTTGTCTCACCTGGTCACCGATGGTAACAAACTGCCAATCTTCATCCTCTTCCATTTCTTTCATGTCTTCGCCTGTGGTGTAAAAAAAAGTTAAATCGTGAATTATACATGACAACAAACAGTATTTATAAACACATTCTCACTCACAAGATCCATGAACATGTACTATTACACACACGAAATTTACAAATGTAATCTATACACACTCATTCATACACCACACACACAGGTACACATCGAGAGTGAGCAGCATGTATGAATGCATATGCAAAAACACACACAAACACCCCCCCACCCAAACCCCCCCACCCCCCCCCCCTCTCTCTCACACACACAAACACCCACCCCTCTCTCTCTCTCTCCACACACTCTTTCTCTCACACATACATGCACACACACACTCTCTCACCCCCCCCACCAACACACTCACCCCCACCCTCCACAACCACACTCACCCACCCACCCCGACACACACACAGAGGCAACCTCACTGTCAATGATGGCCACTTCAGGTTTGAGAGTGACGGACTTCAGCACAGGACACACACACACACACACACACACCACACACACACTCTCTCTCACACCCACCCACACAACCACACCCGCTCACCCACTACCCCTCCCCGACACACACACACATCCACAGACAAACTCACTGTCGATGACGGCCACTTCAAGCTTGAGAGTGGCGGCCTTCAGCACAGGACACACACACACACTCACACACACACACACACTGGCGCGCGCGCACACACACGCACGCACGCGCCCACTCACACACACGCGCCCACTCACACACACACAGACAAACTCACTGTCATGACGGCCACTTCAGGCTTCAGAGTGGCGGCCTTCAGCACCGGACCCATCACCATGGGCAGGTACTGCTGGAAATCCTTGCCCAGGATCTTACACATCCGCGCCCACGCCGAGATCATGTACGATATCTGACAACAGCCACAACGACAACGTCAACATCACCACCAACTTGCGAGGTGACAATTCTGAGATATATGAAATGTCGTGAGTGTGAGTGTGTGTGTGTTGTGGTGTGGTGTGTGTGGTGTGTGTGGTGTGTGTGTGTGTGTGTGTGTGTGTGTGTGTGTGTGTGTGTGTGTGTGTGGTGTGTAGGTGTGTGTGGGTGCCAGTGTGTATGTGCGCGCGCCAGGGGATGATGTCAAAACACAACACCTGGGTGCATGCTGGGTTTTGTGGGGGTTTTTTTGTTTGTTTTTTTTGGGGGGGTTGTCATCTGTTCCTACCAGCACACAATGGCCTACTCTTCCAAAAGGCGGAACAGGTTTTTAACGTGTGTGCTAGATGTTCCACATGTACCTGCTGACACGAGGCCTCAGTTTAGAGTCTCATCCAAAAGACTGCCATTCAGTTTGATTTTTGGGGGTCAAACTGGGAAGAAAGGGGCGAGGATGGGAATCGAACCCAGCACCTCACAATTTACTTGTTGGCAGGCAAACGTCATAACCACTCTGCCGCCACCCTCCTTCACGGGAAACAAGGTTTAGTCTAGTAGTAGTTAGCAGAGTGACAGAAAGAACGTGAACAATATATACATGTGTGAATTGGTGGTCTAGAGGTAACCCGCCTGCCCAGAAAGCAGAAAGTCCTGGTTGGAAGTGTGCAGTGGTTCAATCCCTGTTTGGGTCCGAAACTTTTCCTCCCCATCCATTAGACCATGAGTGGTGGTCTGGGTGCAGGTATTTTGGATGAGACGATAAAACCGAGGTCCCTTTACAGAAATTAGTGCATGTAAAAGAACTCACAGTAACAAGAGAGTTGTCCCTGGCAAAATTCCTTAGAAAAAGGACACTCTAATTGGGAAACAAATACAGTTGCAGACAGGAAAACAAAAAAAATATGAATAATGAGTGGCACTGTTCTTGTGGTGACACTGGCGCTCTCCCCAGAGACAGCAACCCGAATTTCACGCAGAGAAATCTGCCGTGACTTACAGTGGTTTCAAGTCAAGTCAAGTCAAAAACACTTGAACCATCCTATGAAGGGCAATTACAATACTGACAGGCAGATTGATACGCATCAAAAATCTCAAAGACACAAAAAAGCTATATTTCATTGTTCACGTTTATGTAAATAAAAATAAATAAACAAAGCTGTGTGACAGAAATAAGGTGAACAATATATGTGTTAAAAGACTTAAAGTGGTATATAATAAAATAAATTAATTTTTTAAAAATAAATAAATAAATAAATAAAGCTGCGTGACAGAAATAAGGTGAACAATATACGTGTTAAAGATATAAAGTAGTATAGAATAAAATAAATAAAATAAATAAACAAAGCCGTGTGACAGAAATAAGGTGAACAATATATGTGTTAAAAGACTTAGAGTGGTATATAATAAAATATATTTTTAAAAATTTTTTTAAATAAATAAATAAAGCCGTGTGACAGAAATAAGGTGGACAATATACGTGTTAAAGATATAAAGTAGTATAGAATAAAATAAATAACTAAATAAAATAAATAAAGCAGAGTGACAGAAATAAGGTGAACAATATATGTGTTAAAAGCCTTAAAGTGGTATATAATCAAAACCACAGTTGGGGTCCGACAAGGATGCCTGTTATCTCCAGTCCTGTTCAATCTGTTCTTGGAAAACATCATGAGAGAGACCCTCCATGACTTCCACCCTACCATCTCCATTGGCGGCAGACCCCTCAACAACTTACGGTTTGCCGATGACATTGACCTCATGGGCGGAAGTAACACAGAGCTGCAAGATCTTACGACCAGACTTGAGAACAGAGCTGGAGCATATGGGATGGAGGTGAGCTCGGAGAAAAGTAAAGTACTTGTGAACAGCACGAGCAATGCCACCGCTAAAATTTACATGAACGGCCAACAACTGGAGGAGGTAGACGCTTTTAAATACCTCGGCGCTACACTCACAAAGGACGGGCGATCGACGACAGAAATCAAAGTCAGAATAGCCATGGCAACATCTTCCATGACAAAACTCACCACCATATGGAAAAGTAAAGAGATCAGTTTCCCAATCAAACTAAAGCTCTACAAAGCCCTAATTCAGTCGATCCTGCTGTACGGAAGTGAAACCTGGACATTGACTGCTGAAACAGCAAAGCGAATCCAGTCATTCGAAACAAAATGCCAGAGAAAACTACTGGGCATATCCTGGAGAGAACGAAAGACCAATGAATTTGTCAAGAGTCAAATAACACAGCTGGCAGGTCCACAGGAACCCCTTCTCACCATCGTCAAGAAGAAAAAGCTGACATGGTTCGGCCACGTCACCCGCCACAACACTCTGCCAAAAACAGTACTGCAGGGAACACTCGAAGGTGGCAGAAGGAGGGGAAGACAGAACAAGTCATGGATGGACAACATCAGAGAATGGACCAGGATGAATGACTCGGCACTACTGCGCAGAGCCGAGGACCGAGATGGATGGAGGAGGCTTACCACGGCATCGTCTTTCATGTCTACCCCACGACCGCCAAGGTCACGGGTCTGATGATGATGATGATAATCAAATAAATAATTTTTTTAAATAAATCCATAAATAAAGCCGTGTGACAGAAATAAGGTGAACAATATATGTGTTAAAAGACTTAAAGTGGTATATAATAAAATAAAATAAAAAATTTTAAATAAATAAATAAAGCAGTATGACAGAAATAAAGAGAACAATATATGTGTTAAAAGACTTAAAGTGGTATATAATAAAATATATAAATAATTTTTTTTTTTAATAAATAAAGCAGTGTGACAGAAATAAGGACAATATACGTGTTAAAAGACTTAAAGTGGTATAGAATAAAATAAATAAATAAATAAATTTAAAAAAATTAAAAAATCAATAAAACAGTGTGAGAGAGACAAGGTGACCAATATACCTGTAATAAAAAGTCACAAGGAAAAAGAACAGGACAGGATCTTTATCGTTACCTGTGGGTCATCATCGGCCAGATCCTGCTGATCCGTCTGAGTCTTCAGCAACACCTGCATCACCTCGTTACAATCCTGACTGAACTGTAACACACACACACACACAATGAATGGTTAAGACGTTCACCTGCCAACAAGTAAACCGTGGGGTTCTGGGTTCGATTCCCAGCCTCGCCCTTTCTTCCCAGTTTGACCAAAAAATTGAACTGAATGCCAAAGTCCTTCGGATGAGACTATAAACCGAGGCTCCATGTTCGAACGCATGCAGAACATCTTGCGCACACGTTAAATCCTGTTCCGCTTTTTGGAAGAGTAGGCCATTGTGTGCCGGTGGAAACAGATGACAGAATTTACAAAACCGCATACACACAGGGACTGGATGTAAAAAAGCACATGAGAGCTTATTCTATTATCCTCATATAAACAAAAATAAACTATAACATTCCTTTTCATATTAGTTAAAACTCCTCTTCGTAATAGCCCAGCGATTTGACATCACTAGTAAAAACTGTTGTGAAACGGTTGACCATGTGAGAAGTTACAAACACAAAGCGCTTAACATGGAAGGTAAAGACATTCACAAAGATTCAGGCGCTATGCAAAATCCATAATTAATATCCACGTTAAGGGAAGAGAACCTCTTAGTAAAGCATGTGCAAGACACTATGAAGAAGGAAGGGAGGAGGGTTAGTAGGAGAAGGAAGACCGAAGGAAGACAGGTAAAAGAGGGAGGAAGAAAGAAGGGAGGAAGGAAAAGGAAGAAGGAAGGAAGAAATAAGGAAGGAAGAAAGAAGGAAGGGAGGAAGAGGAAGAAAGGAGAAGTAAGGAAGAAAGAAGGAAGGAAGAAAGAGAAGAAAAAGGAAGAAAGATAAGTCAAAGGAAGAAAAGGAAGAAGGAAGGAAGGAGAAGGTAGGAAGGAAGGAAGGAAAGAAGGGAGGAAGGAAGAAAGTAAGAAAGGAAGAAAAAAAGAAGGAAGGAAGAAAGAAAGAAGAAGAAGAAAGAAAAGAAAGAAGAGAAAGAAGAAAGGAAGAAAGGAAGGAAAGAAAGAAAAGAAGGAAGAAAGGAAAAAAGGAAGGAAGGAAGGAAGGAAGGAAGGAGATGACCCACCTTCTCCCGGCCGACAGCCAGCCCGATCAGACTGATGCACTCGATGGTTTTGCCTCGCAGCAGTCGCAGCTCCTCCGTGGTTGCGTTCTGTATGATGTACTTCAGACAAGGCATGAACCTGCAACATTTTAGTGGAAAAAAATTGGTTTTTTTCTTTTCTCCCTTTTAAGGCAGCATGTGAGTGTGTTGCGTGTGTTGGGAGTGGGCAGGGAAGTAGGTAGGGGTGTCTGTGTGTTGTGTGTATGTGTGTGTGTAGATGGGTGGGTGTATGTTGTGTGTGTGTGTGTGTGTAGATGGGTGGGTGTATGTTGTGTGTGTGGATGGGTGGGTGGATGTATGTTGTGTGTGTGAGTTTTGTGTGTGTGAGTTGTGTGTGTGTTGTGTGTATGTGGGTGTGTTGTGTGTGTGTGTGTGTGTGTAGATGGGTGGGTGTATGTTGTGTGTGTGGATGGGTGGTGGGTGTATGTTGTGTGTGTGTGTGTGTGTCTGTGCATGGTTTATTTTGTTTCTTTTTGTTTTGGGTGTGTGTTTTTTTGGTTTGGGTTGTTTTGGTGGGTGTATTTTTAAAAGATTTTTTTTCTGTTTGTTTCATTTGTACGGCTTATTTTGTTTAGGTTTTTATTCTTATATACGCATATATACATGATTTTTTCTCTCTGATGGATGGCTTGATGAAAAAAATCTGTTGCACTGCTTATTCAATGTACCAACTGAAAATAAAAGTTTGACTTGACTTCACCCCCCCCCAACACACATATACCACCCCACACACACTATCGGACTGACTTGTCATAGTACTCGGTGAACTTGTCTTCAGCAGTGTCAGCCACAGAGGCCAGGGTCACAATGACCTGTTCCAGCACCAGTTTGTTCCCCCTCTCCACGTGCTGCACACACAACACCCACCACACAACACCATCAGCATAACCACAGATACAAACAAAAAGATAAAGAAGTCATATCAAAAACTGAAAACAAAACATAACCTATCATGACATCGAAACCCACACAACACTCTCAACACCCTCAAAATCACCAAACGTACAACAAAAGTGTGTGTGTGTGCGTGTGCATGCAAGTGTGTGCGTGCATGTGTGTGTGTGCGTGTACATGTGCACATATGTATGTATGTATGTGTACATCCATTTTTGTTCTACACACAAAACCGCAACAAACTGTTGCACTCCACTGACTGCACATCTGCAAAAGACACACACCACCAACACACACCACACCACACCACACTACACACAAGATAGATTCCTCTCTCATCCTCATACTCATACGCTTTTAGGCGTCTAGACACTAAAAAGTGAAAGACATTAAAATTGAAGACTTACTTCCACACACACATTTACAAAACTGCAGCCTCACTCTCTCTCACATCACACTACTGATCAGACCACTAACACAACTGCAGAACTCTCCATCACACACACACCACACACCACACAGAAACCAACTAACCACACTGCAGAAAACTCTCCACACACACACACACACACCACACACACGACACTAACACGACTGCAGAACTCTCCATCACACCACACACACCACAACACTAACAACAACTGCAGAACTCTCCATCACACACACCACACACAACACCACTAACAACACTGCAGAACTCTCCATCACACACACACACAGACCACTAACAAGACTGCAGAACTCTCCATCACACACACACACACACACAGACCACTAACAAGACTGCAGAACTCTCCATCACACACACCACACACACACAAACGACCCCTAACACGAACTGCAGAACTCTCCATCCACACACACACACACACACAGACCACTAACAAGACTGCAGAACTCTCCATCACACACACACACACCACACACACACAGACCACTAACAAAACTGCAGAACTCTCCATCACACACACACACAGACCACTAACAGACTGCAGAACTCTCCATCACACACCACACAAGACCACTAACAAGACTGCAGAACTCTCCATCCAACACACACACAGACCACTAACAAACTGCAGCTACTCCTCCCATCCATACACACACACAGACCACTAACAAAACTGCAGCTCTCCCTCCCTCCATACACACACACAGACCACTAACAAAACTGCAGACTCTCCCTCAAAACCACACAGACACTACAAATGCGAACACAAACACACCAGACCACTAACAAAACTGCAGCCCCCTCCAACACACACACTGACCACTAACAACGCCTCCTCTCCATCACACACACACAGACCACTAACAACTGCAGATTCTCTCCATACACACACACAGACACTAACAGACTGCAGAATTCTCTCCATCACACACACACACAGACCACTAACAAGACTGCAGAATTCTCTCCATCACACACACACACCACAAGCTGCAGTCCTCCACACACACACACACAGACCACTAACAAGACTGCAGAATTCTCTCCATCACACACACACACACACACACCACTACAAGGCTGCAGCCCTTCCCCCATCAAACACACACACACACACACACAGACCACTAACAAAACTGCAGCCCTCCCTCCGTCTCACTGTGTACACACACACACACAACACACTCATCTCGCTCACCTCTTTGAACTTGCTGGTCAGGACCTGCTCCAGCTTCAGGATGATGGTGGGCAGGTACCCCACCAGAATGCCCTTGGGGCAGTCCTCGCTGAAGTTCACCAGAGCCGCCGCTCCGTGGGCTTGAACCCGGGGCACCGAGTCATCGTCCAACACCGACAGCAGGCCTGGCACGATCTGTCCACCACCACAACACGACAGTTACATGTCGGAATAGTTTATACAATTTTTTTGTCTACAGCCAGACTTTCCTCCCCCTCTGCCCCCCCTCTCCTATTCTCCCAGTTTAAGTTTAAAAAAAGCATAACAATTCTGCAAAAGACACACACACACAAGCACATGCACACACACTCGCACACATGCACGCACATAAACACACCACACATACACTCAACACACACACACAACAACACACACACACACTCTGCATTTGTGGGGAGAAGATCTCCAATAGTCATGTTATTTTTGGTTGTGGACATTTAAAAGCATTTTTACCTGCTGTACCTAGTCTGTCACTGGATCAGATTGTGTCTGAACCATCGTTACTGTTGGACATTGTGTTAGGGTTGATAAAAAAGTCCGATAACTCAGTTTTTGTAGTATGTTAAAGTTGGTTTTTATTCAGTACTGTTATCTAACATTTATCAGTTATCGTTTGCTTTTTCTTGTTAGATTTTTCCCCGTCTAAAATCACTAAATGTGAATAGACGTTAAACTGAAGATATATATATATACACCCACACTCAACAACAAGAAACAAACAAACACACACCAACAAGAAGCCGATTCTTCCTACCTTATCGTGGAATTTGCGCTGGCAGTTGGGTCCGAAGTCTGTGCACAGCTGGCCAAAGGCATTGCATGCAGCGTACCGTACCCTGGGATGCTGCCCAATGAAAAGTCAGTCAAGTTTATTCACACAGCACAACTTCACCATACTTTACACTCTATCTAGGTTAAGGCGTGCCCCATAGCCCGGGGACGGGATAGCTCAGTGGTCGGAGCACTCGCTTTCCCCCAGCCAAGTTAAGCAGCGTCGAGCGTGGTTACCACTTGGATGGATGACCGTTTGCGCGCCTTGGCTTCAGTACAGTTCCCCCAGTTCACCCAGCTGTAAATGGGTACCTGCCCTCTTTTAGGGTCAGGGAAGGTAAAGCAGCAAAGGGAGAGGAGATGGGCGCCGCCCTTAATATGCTGGCCCTAGAGAAGTGAGGTCTCTGACGCCTCGCTCCCCTACGACCTTATAGGTTATGGGACTAGTTTACCTTTACCTTACCATAGCCTATGCGATCATTAGGGAGCGAGGCGTCAGAGACCTCAGCTTCTCTAGAGGTCAGAATATTGAGGGTAGCACCTGTTTCCTTTTCCTCACAGCTTTACCTTCCCTGACCCTAAAGAAGGCAGGTACCCATTTACAGCTGGGTGAACTGGGGGGACGGCACTGAAGCCAAGGCATGGGCGCAAACGGTCACCCATCCACTTGGTAACCACACTTGATACTGCTTAACCTTGGCTTAGTGAAAGCGAGTGCTCTGACCACTGAGCTATCCTGTCCCCTTCACATATTATCTACAGGACCCTGCCAACATCAGGAAGCTATAGAATCACAAACTGGCCTCAGCTTACTAAATGGAATTTTTTTTTAATCCCTAGGCTTACCCCCTAAAGAGAGGGGGGGGGGGGAGAGAGAGAGAGAGAGAGAGAGACAGAGAGAGAGAGAGAGAGAGACAGAGAGAGGGAGAGAGAGAGAGAGGAGAGAGAGAGAGAGAGAGGGAGAGAGAGAGGAGAGAGAAAGAGAGAGAGAGAGAGGGGGAGAGAGAGAGACAGACAGACAGGCAGACAGACAGAGAATGAGAGATAACTCTAGAGACAGAATGTAAGAGAGAGACAGGCAGACAGAAAGAAAGAAAGACAGAAAGAAAGAAAGAAAGAAAGAGAGAGAGAGAGAGAGAGAGAGAGAGAGAGAGAGAGAGAGATAGAAGGGAGGAAGGGAGAGACAGACAGACAGAAAGAGAGAGACACACATACAGAGAGAGAGGACAACAGGGATAAACAACAACAAAAATCAACACCCCCACAAACCAAAAACCTACCAAAAAAACCCTAACAACAACAACAACAAGCCTCTCTACACAGTTCTACAACAAAACAAGACAGCGAAGGTCACTGTACCGCGTCCTTGAGGTATGGCAAAATGGCGTTGACAATTTCGTCCAGCATCAGCTCCATCTGGCTGTGGCACCCTTCTCCACAGGCTGACACCGCCATGAGAGCTGCGTGCCGATACCGCCAGTCCTCTGCAATAAACAACAACAAAGTATGTCGTCATTTTTGTTCCTGTTGTTCCTCAGCTAGAGCTCCCAAGGTTCCCCAATGGTGAGATTTTTTTGCGTATGCACACACAATGGCCTACTCTTCCGAGAAGCGGAACAGGTTTTAACGTGTGCACAAGATGTTCCGCATGCATTCGCACACGGGACCTTAGTTTACAGTCTCATCTGAAGGACTTTGGACGGGGAAGGGTGGGGAGCGGAGTCAGCACTGATATCAACTCCATGGGAAAATCATAGTTGTACAATGGAAAAACTGAAATTCTGATCTAAAAAAACCCAACAAAACCCCAAAAAACAAAAACAACACCAACCCTTTCATGGGAAAATCCCCTAAAACAGAATTCAAATCAGCAGATCACGAGTGCAATGCGCAACGCCTCTAACAAACCAACCAACTAGGCTGTCCCATGTATGACTTCAAAATTTTTAAAAACAAACAAAAAAACCGTCTAGGACTTCAAAATTTAAAAAAACAAACACAAAAAAAACCGTGTAGGACTTCAAAATTTAAAAAAACCAACAAAAAAAACCCACAACAAAAACAATCCCCCCCCGTACCCCCCCAAACCACCCCCCCCCCAGAGAAAACGAAAAGTACTGACGGTGGGCCAGCATAGTGGAGATGGAGGACACGATGTGCCCCAGCATGGTTTTGCCCCCCAGGGCACACGCCAGGCGGTCCAGGGCACTCTCTGCAGCAATGGCGTTGCTGCAAACAAAACACACACACACACATAAAAAAATTTTTTTTAAAGTGGCATGATTTTTCCCATGGTGTGGGCTACAGTCGAGTCAAATCAAATCCCTACTGGGACTAAATGTAAAAAAAACTACCCAAAAAACAAAATGCATGAGTGCTTATTCATTATCCTCGAAATATAAACAAAAATTTTGATTGGACTTTTTTTGTATTTGATTTGACTCGACTGTATAATTATTACTACTGTTGTTATTAACCCTAGTAGCGCTGAATATGCAGCAACAAGCCTCACTTCTATTGGCTGAATTAACATTGGCTAGCATTGTTTTGGAGGAGGGTGGGCTCAAACAACCCTTGATATTGATATATAAAACTGAATTAAATGTGTTAAGCTATATATCACTGGAAAGAACAGATAATATGCTTTTAAATGAGTGTAATTTTATAATAATGTGTAGTGATTATGATTATGTAAAAAAAAATCCAAAAAAAAAAAATCGTGTGCGCACTACTGATCACTGTTCCATCGTCAGGGCCCCAGATCGATTTTAACACAATAAGCAAAGTTCTTGCGGTGCATAAATGTCATGATTAGGTAAACACTATTTCTTGACATTAGTTTTCAAAAAATAAGGAGTTTGTATCCCTTTAACGGTCACCAAATACTCGGAAAAGTTCAGCGAAAGGATCGACGCCATCGTGACCGTCATGGCGAAATGTGCGAAGTGGTGGCTTTCTATGACGAAAATACAAAGATCGCTTGATTTCATGTGATGCAAAGTATTCAGCAGAATAGCGATTTGACTCAACAACAGTTATTTCGAAGCCTCGTTGCGTCAAAATAAAGTAAAACAATCTGTGTCGTCGAAATCGCCGAGTAGCGAAGAAGTCCATCCAGCAAAAACTAGCACCGCTCGATTCAGTCCGATCATGATCGATTTTAACCAAGTTTTTCAAAAATATTCCACAATCCTTACCTCATCGTCTCTCTCATTGTTTATTTCAACCAAATCCAGCCTCTAAAACTCCTCCTCGCTGTCAATATTGTAAAAAAGCTCGAAAAACGCTTGAAGAAATTCTAGTGCAAACACTGGCCGCCATTTTTGTTGAAGACGATCTCGGCTGGTCCGAAAAAAAATAAAAATACACTCTTAACCAATCAGATTCTTCGTTGCTTGTGTGTGTCAAACGACCTTCACCCCTTTCTGCGGGCCTACAACGGCCTTAACATTCATTGGCTGACCTTTGAAAGCGAAAGTAAGCTTTCAACTATGACCACCCACGTCATCCCGGAATATTCCGGGATCCGCCACACAGCCTAGACCCGCGGTTCCCGGAATATTCCGGGAACCGCGCTACTAGGGACACACACATAAAAAATTTTTTTAAAAGAGTGGCATGATTTTTCCCATGGTGTGGGCTACAGTCGAGTCAAATCAAATCCCTACTGGGACTGAATGTAAAAAAAACAACCCAAAAAACAAAATGCATGAGTGCTTATTCATTATCCTCGAAATATAAACAAAAATTTTGATTGGACTTTTTTTGTATTTGATTTGACTCGACTGTATAATTATTACTACTGTTGTTATTAATACTGTTCACAGCATGATTGTTATGTGGGTAAGTGGACTCGCTACTATACTTAACATATTGCATTTCATACAGCATAAGAGACATACCAGGAACAGACAAGGCTCAAAGTTGATAAAACATAAAAAGCCTCAATATTCACCCCCCCACCCCCACCACCCCCTGCTAGACCTAAGGTAGTCATATGGGTGCTATTCTTTCACAAGACGAGAAAATGAGGTCCCATGTACAACACACACATAAAGCTTGTTACAAAAACACCCCCCCCCCCCCCCCCCCCCCCACCACCAAGCAACAACAAAAGAATTGCCCCGGCAAAATTCTGCGGGAAAAAAAAGCCATACTGATATGAAAACAAATACATAAACAGACAGGGGAAAAAACAAAAAATGAAGAAGACAGAAATGGTGTTGCTCTTGTGGTAACTTGCCTTCCCTGGGGAAAGACTAGCCTGAATTTCATGCAGAAAAATCTGCCATGACTGAAGGCTGTCTGCTTCTTCTTCATCAAACGCTCAGACAGCAGCTATTATTGTCTGTTATATGAGCCAAAATGCGTTGCACTGCCGTTAAGCACCTGACAAGTCAGGCCCAGCGCATCCGACTTCAGCATGGGAGAGAATTGTTATCTTTTAAGTCTTTCTGGGGAAAACAAAAGGCAGGAGAATGGACCAAGAAGGTAGAAAATAGACAAGAAGGAGGTTATAAGAAGAAAAGGAACAAGGCAGAAAAAAACAGAGGGATAGAAAAGAGGGAATTCCTAGCACAGAGTTTCCAGAAGGTGGGGATGCTAATTATACTGACGGGCATCCCCACAGGGAAGTATAGAGTACAATTCAAAAGTCCCCTGCATGGCTGTGGGCAATGCAATTCAATACCAAGCCTCCACCAGGAAAGACTTTTTGCTGTGCCTACACACTTCTGCCGTCAGCGCCTGGGCTTTATCACAGTTCTTGATTAAACCATTGACGCTGGGGGGCAACAGCAAAGTGAGAGGCTGTATGACCAGTGGCTTTCCCACTCATGGAATTCCACTTTACAGCTTAGTCTTTAGTGATCGACTAGGACTCTCTGACTAGGAGGCTTGACTCGCACAGTCCTTATGTGCTGCAGCCCTGGGGGCTGGTTGGCCTTTGGAGAACATCTCCCAACGCTGACTGTCCTTATGTCCACTTGGCCGAGAGAGTGGGGATGTACTGTGGGCAAGGCATCTCCACTATAATCAAATTTCTGCCCAGTTTCCAAAACAGCAGCTGCCTCCTCTGTTGTTTTGGAGGTCATCGTCGGACACGACGGACAAACACACACACACAGTCAGCGCAAGTCTCTTACTTGTCATGGTCCTCATCCTCGGCTTGGTCCTGGAAGGCCCAGTCGTCTTCCTCCTCCAGCTCCACCATCATGGCCAACACCTGGGGCACTGAACACACACGCGCACGCACACAGGGAGGTCATGTACCAGGCATTAACTCCAGCTGCCGTGACCAGCCAGGCTTATGCTATACTGTACGTGGCATGCATCACTCAGGGATATTAGAAAAACGGTATTCCACACCCAAGTTTCTTCTGTCCAACAGCTAGGAAACCATGAATGCTGCTATTTTAGTCATCACTACGTAACCAATAACAATTTCGACTGGGGAAAAGTTTTCTTCATATAAAAACAAAATTTTAAAAAAGCAAATTAAAAACACAACACCCAAGTGTTTGGCAGAGCGAATTAAATAAATAACCATAAAAACAAAATTTGAGGAGTCTCGTCCACAAATAACCATACCACAACCTTTTGAAAACATGCACATGCCTATTTCTCACCGCTCTCAATATGCTGAGAATTTCAGGTCTCTGACGCCTCACTTCCCTACAACCACATAGGTTATGCGACACCTTTACCGTATCCATTTCTAGCCAATTTTCACAGAATATTTACTGGACAGAGACTAAAATCAGTATAACTCCTAACTGGAATCTGAAATGACCTCCCTCTCTCCCTTCGTGAAAAGCCTACTTATGAACTTTTAAAAATCCAGCAACAAGACATACCTATTTCAAATCTAAGACTTTCCCCTCCTGTTTCATCTCATATGTCCCTGCCTTCAACAGCCAAAATTCCCATCACCCTGCTGAAGTGTATAACCTCTGTGTGTGTGTGTCTCTGTGTGTGTGTGTGTGATGCACGTGCATGTGCATTTGAAGTTGTTAAATACTGTTAATCACTGTTGGTTGCATGTGTAGGAGTGGGTTAAATGGAATTTTTTGTGTTTTGTTTTTGTTTAATGTCCATTCACTACTTGGTGATAAGGACACACCCGCATTCAAACCAACATCTCTCTCTCTCTCTTTAATGTACGTATATATATATTCTCACAGGTTGAATGGAAGCGCTTTGATTTGTTGTTGCAAGATATAGCGCTATATAAATTCCAATTATTATTCTAATTTATTACTAGAGAGAGAGAGAGTATGTTCTTTCGAGCCAGAAGGCCCATAGAGCCGGAGCTTATCCCGGTTTCTGTAGCGTTAAGCGAACTGATGGTTTTTCACCACCCCTGTGACAGGACGCTAGTCTGTCGCCAGATACTTCCCCAGCAGAGCTGGTACCCACTTGTACACCTGGGTGGAGTGAGGAAAATAGGAGTAAAGTGTCTTTCACAAGGACACAACACCGCGCCGAGCGGGGATCGAACCCGCGACCTCTGGATCACGAGTTGACCGCCTAAACCACTCGACCACGGTGCCTCCCCTAATTTATTACTATAACTGAAAGAATTAACGCTGAGGAGCGCTTACCCAGGACAGGAATGTATCTGTGGTACTTGCGCACCATGGCAGGGGCGGTCTCTGACATGGTCACTATCACCTCCAGCCCCAGCTGTCGCCACGAATCCTCCAGTTCTGTGTTGGGGATCACCTGCAAAGCACGGAAGAGATTGTTTTGTACCTCGTTCAATAATCATCTGAAGCGTCCTTGTCAATTAGTCGACACAGCAAGCACATCCAATATCGCTTTAGTCAAGAGTGCTAAATTCAGCACACAACTTCCAGTCACCTCGTCCAAGTGTGGTCAGTTCCTATAAAAAATGTATATGTGGTAATTCGTATTTTTCAATGTTTTATCTTATCCATTTTCCTCTTTTTACTGGTTTAATTTAATGGTAAAGGATGCAATAATGTAGTATTTCAGTATAATCATTAAGAAATTTGTTCTTAGATAGATGGCTCGATGAAAAAAAGCAAATGCATTGCTTATTCAATGTACCATCTGGAAATAAAATTTTGACTTGACTTGACTCGACTTGACTATAATCAGCACCAGCTGGGCTGGGCTGGGATGGAATGGATAGCAGCTGAAAGTGGGGGAAACTGACAGCTGTGTCAAGGGTCTGTTATCAACAAGAACAGCTGGTAAAATGGAAAAAAATAAACATGAAATAATACAGTCAAAAAACAAACCAAACAAAAAAAATCCCAACAAAATTTCATTCCATGAAAACTCTCCAACAATGCCACCAAAATAATGATATTGAATTTTCAACAATTATGATTCAACAACAGACACCAACAAGAGCTCTGATTTCACAGACATGCTTCCTAACTCAAGCTCTAAATTTATACAGAAAAAAATTGGCACTTTGCAAAACAATTTTTTACACTGAAAAAAAAAAAAACCCAACAAACCCCACACACCCCTTAAAAAAAAAAAGAAAGAAAAAGGAAAATCACAATGTAGGCAACATGCACTTCCACTCCTCGGTATAACTTTTACTGGCTGACGCGTTTTGAACATTACCTTCAAGCAAAGATCGAAGATGCTCTCAAGGGCCGGTCGTAGAAACTTGGGGATGTTTTCTGCCAGCTCTATCAAGCATTTGAGCACACTGTCGTCTTCCGCACTCTGGACACTGTCCGATATGCCCTGTACACAGTCATGAAAGCAAAACATGACCGTTTTTCCTCCTTAGGTTCATGTTTGGGTGGTATAATTACTGTCCGATATGCCCTGTACACAGTCATTAAAGCAAAACATGACCGTTTTTCCTCCTTAGGTTCATGTTTGGGTGGTATAATTACTGTCCGATATGCCCTGTACACAGTCATTAAAGCAAAACATGACCGTTTTTCCTCCTTAGGTTTATGTTTGGGTGGTATAATTACTGTCCGATATGCCCTGTACACAGTCATAAAAGCAAAACATGACCGTTTTTCCTCCTTAGGTTTATGTTTGGGTGGTATAACTACTAAATCAGACACAGGCCCGATACACATTCACGTTAAAATCTACATTTATCCACACTATCACACAGTAATAATGGCAGCAATACAGTGAATGATTGTTCAAACGAACGTACAAAGTTGTGAGTGCACACACAGACACACACACATGTGAGTAGTCAAATACACACATACTATCACACAAGCCCCCCCAAAACAAAACCAGCTTTAATCTCTGCTACTTGCGGATATTTTCCAATAAAAAATGTGTTTTTTTAAACAGAAGTCTGACACAGTGCCTATGAAGGTGCATGTTGTATGCACATGTATGCCTGTGGTTGTGCATACACATGTAAACAGTTTGTGCATGCACACATTTACAGGCACATTAGAGACACATTACCTTGCATCAATGATAATTATTTTTTTTAAAATAGTATCAACAATTTTGCAAAAATAAAAGCACACCAAAAAATGTGTAACACAGATATGAACATAAAACAAAGTCGGCAACAAGATTAAACATCTAATTAGCCTATGACCCGTTCTGCAGCACAGAGGATTTCATGAAAACAATACTAACTGTGACGTATTTCATTTGTAAAAACAATTTCAACATTGCACATGACAGAAATATAATTACAGTCTGCAGTTTTAACAATTTCATACACATCTCTGATGATGAATTTGCTTAATCTTGATATCCTCTGAGGCTGAAGAGAACAAAATACAACTCGACAACATCGACCTCAAATACAGGTACTTGTGAGGCAGAACATGCTTCTAAATTTCAGAAAACCCTGGGACATTCCATCGTAACTACAAGCACACCAGAAACTTTGCAACCCACACACATGATACAACACATAATAATAATAATAATAACAACAATAATGTATGGAATTTATATAGTGCTGAATCTTGTAAAGCGTCAAATCAAAGCGCTTTATAACAACCACCAAAGTGATAACGGACATGACGGCAGACACATTAACACACACTGTACCTGAATCATAGCCGGCAGCAGTTCACGAAGGTGTTGCTGTACCTGGGTCTCCTTCTCATTGTTGGTCAGGAAAGCTGTGGTGGCTTTCACCGCTTCGTACACCACCTGTCAACACACCTTCCACTATCAACTGCTCATCCTCCACACACTCCCGTCTTCTGCGGTTGGTAAATAAATGCGAACAGCCTAGCAGTCACAGCACTGGAGTCGTGACCCCAGTTCCTCTTAAGTTTGAGTTTGGCTAACTATATGGTGGTGAACTTTTAACTTGTATGTGCCCACACATGCAAGCACATGTATGAATGTGCAGGCACACATACCAGAACACACATGTGTGCATGCACACTAATGTAAATACTGAGGTAAAAAGATCGGCACGCACACAAGTAAAAGCAGTGTACAGTATGTGTAAATTCAATGTTCATGTGCAGCTTACAATATGTGCTAAAATGTATGCAGTAACTGTGTGCCAGAGTATGTGTGTGTGTGTTTGTGTATGTGCATTCACACACATATATATTTGCATGCACAGCATGCGTGTGCATTATATATCAATGAGTACATGGTGTAAACTTGTGTCCTCACAACAAACTGAAATAGACTCTCTCTCACTCTCTCTTAATGCAAGCATACACACACACACACATGCATACAGACACAGAGACAGAAAACACCTGACACACAGACACAGACGCATACTGCACACACACACGCGCACACCCTCTCTCTCTCACACACTACACTCTCTACCAAGCACAGAACGTACCGATGGCGCTGTTCTCAGCTGCAGTGACTGTCCCAGCATCTGTTTGATCACGTCCAGATAGTGGCCCTGCTGGTTGCCGAAAATGCCGGGAAACACCCTGTCACCACACACAACATAATTACGTTTGTCTGTCACGTTCGACAACGATGACCCCCAAAACAGCAGAGGAGGCAGCTGCTGTTTCGGAAATTGGGCAGAAATTTGATTATAGTGGAGATGCCTTGCCCACAGTACACCCCTCACTCTCTTGGCCACGACAGGGCAATCAGCATTGGAGATGTTCTCCAAAGGCCAACCAGCAAGTCAAGCCTCCTAGTCAGAGTCATAGTCGATCACTTGAAGACTAAGCTGTAAAGTGGAATTCCATGAGTGGGAAAGCCTCCGATTATAGAGCCTCTCACTTTGCTGTTGCCCCCAGCGTCAATGGTTTAATCAAGAACTGTGATAAAGCCCAGGAGCACTAAATCACTGGCCAAGCCAAAAGCTGTAACTGTTTTTCCAGTTCCTTGGCTAAAAGGTCCAAGGTTCACCAATGGTAAAATTTATTTAGGTTTGTTTTGTGAGTATGTGACTGTTTTTGCCTACTAGAAAGGTATCCGCATTCCGACTTCGGGGACGATGCCTAAACAGGACACCAGTGTGCATGCGTTTTTGAAATGTTATAATCAGTTCCTACTGCCCCAAAATAGCCTACTCTTCTAAAAGGTGGAAGGGGTTTTAATGTGTGTGCAGAATGTTCCGCATGGATTTGGGACCTTGGTTTGTAGTCTCGTCTCAACGACTTTCCCTGTTGGGCTGCAGGGGGCCTGTCAGTATAAATAGCATCCCCACCTGGAAATTCTGTGCTAAGAATTCCCTCTTTTCTATTCCTCACTTAGTTTCTGCCCTCTTCCTTTTCTTCCTGTCACCTCCTTCTTGTCTATTTTCTGCCTTCTTGGTCCATTCTCCTGACTTTTTTTTCCAGAAAGACTTCAATGACAATAATTCTCTCTCACATTGAAGTTGGTTGCCCTGGCCTGACTTGTCAGGTGAGCATTTAATGGCAGGGCAATGCATTTTTGCTCATACATGTGTTTTGAAAAGTTTTTTAAAAAAAGGTTTTCATGATTTGAAGTGTCATGTTTTGTTGTCATTTTTTTACATAAATAATGATTGATTTTGGTTGTTGAGTTCATTTCTGACTGTATTAAACTGTGCTAAGGGATTTATTAGGTAAAACAGTTTAACCCATCACCACTGCAACCGCCCACAAACGCCCTGGTAAAAATAGACCCTGTTTTCCTGCAAACGCCTAAAAACGCCCTCAAATATGTGCTTACTATGGGTGCCGCCATTGTTGTTTACATAAATGAGATTCTCGTGACAGTTGCTGCTTTGCATGAACAAGAAACTGCCATGTTGTTTTCACTTTACTGTGTCCAAATCAGTGAGGTTTTAAGCAAATTATGAATTTTTTAAGTTTGCTAAATAAATTTTGTTATGGGCAATGGCAGGGATGTGTGCTGAGAGGATTTGGACACCTATAGAGCAGATTTAAAGGCTTTTTCCATTGGAATATGGTTAAGACTAATAAAGTAGATGGGGCAGAGTGGCCTACAAGCTGTTGTTTACAAGTTTAGTAGAAGAGATCGTGATTGCCATACCCATAGCAAAAAGTGATGAGGTATCATGATTATTTTTGTTTGTTTGTAAACAACTGCATGAATGCAAAAAGTGCCTGGCCCAGTGTGTACTTTATTTAATGCAGAATGCAGGAAATAACATTTCTTGCAGTAAAAGATAGCATAAATATATTTAATCTTTTTTTGGTGTAGTGACTATTGAAAGTTGTAAAAATTACTTCCCTTGACAGTCCTGAATTGTTTGAGAATGTACTGGGTGACTTCAGGGTGCTATGGGTTAAATACATATTTACACAGTATTACATCATATTAGTCCATAACATCATACTCTTATTGCATTATGACGTTTCTAAAATTTTAATTCAGAGTGTTCAAAAATGGCAAATAAGTGTCATATACTACATACACACACACACACATACACGCACGCACGCACGCCTGGTGGTTAGCGTGACGCGCTCGTGATCTGCTGACCCGGGTTTGATCCCCGTTCAAGAGGATTTTTCCTCTGGAGTTAACATCAGTGCCCACACCACTCCCCCCAAAAAGTCCTTTGGATGAGACTATAAACCAAGGTCCCGTGTGCGAACGCATGCAGAACATCTTGCCCACACGTTAAAACCTGTTCCACTTTTTGGAAGAGTAGGTCATTGTGTGCCGGTGGGAACGGATGACAAAATTTACAAAACTGCATACACATGGGGACTCGATGTAAAAAAGCACATAAAAGCTTATTCCATTATCCTTGAAATAAAAAAAATTTTTAAATAGATGAAAACACCAACACACACAAAATGCACACAGGGATTTGATGGGGAAAAAAAAATAAACAAATAACAAAACCCTCAAACACACACAAAAAACACCCAGATCCACACTAGTGCTTATTTTATTATCCTCAAAATTAAATAATAAAGAATAACATAAACGCACACAACAACAACAAGAAGCAAATCGTACGTACGTGAAAATATGCAGGGCACTCTCCATCAGTCCTGGATTTCCAGAGCTTGCCATTTCAAACATGAATTTCAGAACATCCTGCCATTTGTTGGCACCATCATCATCTGCACCAACACACGATAATAATGCTTTCACAACCATTGGGAGGGAAAAAAAGACAACAAAAAAATAACAAACACACAACAACAAAAAAGGGGGGTGGAGGGATACACTTTTCCTTCTGAAGCTATTCTATAAAAAGCATTCACAGGCTAGCATTGTAAGACTTTTTTTTTTAATTTCACATAGTGCTGGATAAAAAGGATAAACATTAAAAGTTTACATAAAGTTATTCCTCGGATCAATCTGAAATTTTGGAATCGCGAGTACTTGAACATGTCTCACATTCACATAACTTCAAAGTGAGAACACAACCTTTAAAACACATCATCCAAACCACACACACACACACATGCACACACTCTTACACACAAAATCCCACTTCCTTGCTCATGCCCAAAAGTAATGGCACATGTGCAAAAACTCACACATCACACACTCCCCCTTCCCTCCACACCTCTCCCCAAACGCACACACTCATATTTCCAAGTGTGAACACAACGATTAACACACATGGTCAAAACCACACACAATCACTCAAACACACAATCCCTCCCACCCACCCACCCTATCACACACACACTCTTCTCTCTCTTCGTCTCACTCACTCACACACACAATCTCTCACACACTCGTGCGCGCGCATACACACACACACATTCGTGCACACATAAACACACACACACACTCACAAACACACACACACACTCCCTCCCACCCACCCTATCACACACACACGGCTCTTCTCTCTCTCTTGTCTCACTCACTCACTCACACACACACAATCTCACACACGCAAACAAACACACTCATATTTCCAAAAGTGTGAACACAACCATTAACACACATGGTCCAAAAAACACACACACCCACTCTTACACGCACATTTGCATCCCCCCCCCTCCCCAAACACATACACTCCCCCCCACACACACACCCCACTCCACTCCCCCCACCCACCACACCATCACCAAGCTACCTACCCATCATGTTTCTGGCCAGTTCAGCGACAGCATCGCAGGCCTTTTTGCGAATGGCCGGCAACGACTCCTCGCGGATGGCCATCATCAGTTCCTGTTTGAGGCCATTTTGCACGTCTTCCCCCAGCTGGGGCCACATCTCATCGAAGCCAGACGAAAACATCCGTCGTAGCAGGATGCATGACATGGTTCGCACCTGGTGGTGGTGTGTGTGTGAAACAGCACGCGCCATATATTGTTGTTGGTTCGCGAGAAAAATGGACAAGTGAACGAAAGTACAATAATAAAATAATATTTTAAAAATAAGATAAAATGTTTTTGAAGTAAAAACCTTTTAAAAAAAAAATGATGATGATGAAAAAAAATTTTGTTGGAAAAAAATTGATGATGATGAAATAATTTTTTGGAAAATGATGAAGAAAAAGAAGATGATGATGATGATAATGATAAAATAATTTTTTTGAAAAAAATGATGATGATGATGATGATAATAACAATAATAATCTGCCATAGTTGTTGGGAGGCTGGGTTAATCCATAGAATAACGATAGAATAGGAATGCCAAAAACTGCACATTTACCGCAATTTACCCAAGCAAAGTCAAATGAAAATCAATAGCAAATGTCTAGATATGTAGCAAACATAACAAATTTCTTCCCTTTTTAGGGGGGTATTTTAATGAAAACTCAAGATTAAAAGCGAGCATTTTTTCTTTATATATATGACCCTCAAGGTGTCACACTCTGTTTTCAGGGAATAGTCTACGCCATACGAAATATACAGCAGATTGACTCAAAATTCATGTCTTCAAGGAATATTCTAGTCCATATAAGATGACTAAAAGATACATAATGAGATTATCTCTGACCATCCAGGTAGCCACACTTTCATCTTCAGAGGATACCGTGTTATGTCTAAAGGATGAGTCTTACCTCCAAAGTGGCCTCTGGGTTGCGAAGGCATTGTACCAACAATGCCAGTTTAGAGCCCACTGGTAATCCCTCAAAGGTTTTCTGCAAGCATGGTACAAAGGCACAGTATAAGTAATATTACTAATAATTCATGAATTGAAATCAAATAGTCACGAATGCCATTTCTCATTCCTTTTAAGTTTTATCAACTTTATGGAAACATCACATGGCAAACAACAGGCACAATGGTTCTTATAGTTTTGAGAATCGTAATTAAGTGAGAGAGAGAGTGTGTGTGTCTGTGTGTGTGTGTGTGCGTGTGCGTGCGTGCGTGCGTGTGTGTGTGTGCGTGTGTGTGTTTCTCTTTCTTTCTTCTTTAATTTCGAGAATAATGGAATAAGCACTCGTGTGCTTTTTTTTTTTTTTAAACATCCAGTCCCATGTGTATGCAGTTTTGTAAATTTTAGTCATCCGTTCCCACAGCACACAATGGCCTACTCTTCCAAAAAGCAGAACAGGTTTTGTGTGTGTCTGGTTTTTTTGCTTTGTTTTGATTAGTGCAGTGTTCTTATTCTTAGCCAGGATTTAAAAAATATATAAATTATGAACCCCCCCCTCTACACACTCCTACTTTTCCCTTGATAAAGAAAAGGTGGTTTCCTCTGCTTTCTGATAAAATTCTTTCCAAACCCAAATGTTTTGATTTTAATTTCACACACACACACAGTATTATGTATTAAAAAAAGCAACACACACACACAACTTAGAGGCATACTAACAAAACAGCTATTATACAGTAACACCACACACAAGAGTGTCATGTTTTTAAAAAATGTAACAGTAGACTAGCAAAACAGCAACATACCTATTAGTATTACACACACACGCACACACATGCGCACTCGCACACATACATGTGCATGCACCCACGCGCATGCACACACACGCAGTTATGATTTTTTTTAAAACCTCTAATGGTACTGGTAGACTAACAAAACAGCAACATGATTATCACACACACACACAGTGACACACACACGCACACACACAAACATACACAGTCACACACACACAGTCATACACACACACACTCACACACACACTACACAGTATCGTTCAACCCCTACAGTGTGAACATACATTTATTTAACCTGACACCCTAACAACAGCACCACACAACCATGCATGCTTGCAATATACATAACATATACTGAGACAGCACTGCAATTTCCGATTCCGCTTTTATCTCCTATCAACCTATTGCCGTATAATATTGATCAATGTTGTGAGTAGACAGACAAGGAAGGAGTAGTAACAGGGGGAGGGGCGATAAAAGGAGAAGAGGAGACAGGTGGGAAAGGGTTAGGAGATGATAAACTGCTGAATTTGGGGTTTCTTTTCTCTTCTAATATTCATGCTGCTGAATTTGTTTTGTTTGATTTTTTTCGGGGGGGGGGGGGGGGGAGAAAGGGGATTGTTGGGGGGGAGGAGGAGGTGGGAAACGGTACTGGAAATGGTGCGTGTGTGGTGTGGTATGTGTGTGTGTCTGTATTTGCATGTGTGCATGCATGTGTGTGCGCTGTCTTTAGTGGGGTGGGCTGGAGGGATGTTCGTGTGTTCACTAATGCATTTTGGGTTTTCCCAGGTTGTAAGTCATATATAATACAGTCTTGGCTTCAACTTCAAACTGGTAGGACAGAAAAGAATTGCTTTTGTCCAACCTGCTGCTATTCCTCGCTACAGACTATAGTATTCTCTTTCTGTGTTCAATTGGTGCTGCTTCGTTTTCTTCAACCATTTCCTGAACACAGGAGAAATTGAACCTTAGTTTAAATTTAATTGGTCTGCTGTCTCCAATTCTACATTCAATGTCATGCTTGCTAAGTAAGGGGACGCGATAGCCTAGTGGTTACAACATTGCGCTCACAATCTGACGACCCGGGTTCGATTACCGTTCAAGGGGATATTTTCCCCTGGAGTTAACATCAGTGATTCAGTGCAGACTCCACTCTCCCCCCAAAGTCCTTCGGATGAGACTATAAACCGAGGCCCCATGTGCGAATGCACACAGAACATCTTGTGCACATGTTAAATCCTGTTCCACCATTATGTGCCGGTGGGAACAGATAACAATTTACAAAACCGCATACACACAGGGACTGGATGTAAAAAAAAAGCACAGAAGTGCTTATTCCATTATCCTCGATATAAAATAATAAAATGAATAAATAAATAAGTACTGAGGGTGAGTTGCTACTCCACAGACCAGCTTGGATGTAGTGTGCATGTGCCAGAGAAGAGAAGAGCATGAAACTTGCATGGAGTCACGTCTAATCAATTTGGTCACTGCCCTAACTGGCCTTATTTCCTTCAACTACCTACTGTTGTTTTTTTTAATTGTCATTTGACAGGTGTCATGGCTATTTACAGAGACATTTATGACTGAAATCCTCAAAATAAATAACCTGCTGTAATACCACCACCAAAAAAATATTAACTGACATTCACAGTTTCAGCCACTGCATATGGGAAAAGAAGAAGTTAGAACTCAGATAAAACTGTAGTTTAACTCTCCTACTACCGTCGGCGGGTTGACCCGCCCTCTTACTACTTGGTCCGCGAAGCCGCGGGCGGGTGTGCCCGCCGAATACCTGGGGACACCCTGTGTCTCCCTTTGCGCTATTTATATACCATGGTCTCACACCCCTTATCGCTTTAGACATGCCCAGTGAGCTCCCAGATAGTGTAGCTGCCGCCATTTGCAATTTTGGCTTCAGTTGATCGATTTTGGTGCCAATTTTTTCGATTTTACGGCGATGTCATCGAGTAACAATTTTTGGAGGGAGCTGCATCAATATGGCGACTGCTTCAACGAACTTTTTGGAGGATTTTCTGTGAAAATAATGGCAGAATCTGAACTTATGTGGACTGAAATGGACTTAGAAGCTGAACAGAGGATTCAAGAGTTGCAGAGTGGAATCGATGTGCTGTGTTTATTGGTGATTCGAGTGATGAAGATGACTATGACAGTGGTGTAAACAACGATCCTGCCGAGGGGGGCATATGACTGTGACTGGCTTAAAATGAAAGAATTTCGTGAAAATTGTGGCTCCAGAAACTTGCAAAATGATGCTAGTGACTCGTGGGTAGTATGATGGGTTTTTTTTCTTCTGTTTTTCACTGACGAAGTGCAAAATAAAATTGGAACAAACCGTGACCTGATTTCAATGGCTGTTTGTTCGTCAGCCTGTATGCTTGTTTGTGAGTGTGATTGCATGTTATTCTAATATTATCTGAACATTATTACTTATTTTGCATGTTTGATTTTATTTCACTTCATCTTTACAATTGTTTACCTCTTGAAATAGTCATATTTTAAAAATTATTGCATAACCACCGTAGCCAACAACAACCGCAACATCATCGCCATCAGCATTCCACAACAACAAGTCACACAAGAGTCAAACTAAGAAATATAGAATTTTTATTCACAACTTAACAAGTACAGAAAGTTTCATGTAGATCTGTCTTTATTTCGATTTTTTATTATTTTTTAAAGTCAGTAGGTGTGAAACTGAAAGACACTGCAGAAAATACTTGGTATACAGTGGTAAGTAAGAGAAACGGAACGCGGTAGTAGAAGAGTTAAGAGCTATCCCTTCTTTCTCATACTGTGATTTTTACCTTGGCCCGCTGCCTACATCATTTAGACTATAGATGTGAATGGATTACAAAGCAGATCATATGAATATAAGCAATTATCATTATGACTCCATTATCTTCATCATCATTATCAGTCCTTTAACCTAAGTTTGAATGCAGAGCTTACAAAAGTTGATGTTGGGCAAAAAATGGTTGCATGTATTATTATAACATAAGCAAAATCACACTGATGGTGAACACTGGAGCTCTACCTTAGGAACAAACCAAAAAAATCTACATTTATCCCACATGAATAACACATGTATGTAATGTTGTATGATTATAAGTGAGTTTTACCTACTTACACACACACACACACACACACACAGAATCTTAATGAATTTTACCTACTTACACACACAGAGAGAGAATCTTAAGTTGTATCCTTTTTTTTCTTCTTTAAAGATATGAATCTTCAAAAACCAGTTTTAAAAGAAGTAAGAGAAGAGGAATGACAAAGACCCTGTGGCAAAGCGTTTAAAACTTAGTGTTACATGTGACATGCCTTAAGTTAATGTTAATCAGTTACTGCTAGACAGTAAACCTTTCTTTGGTCTTTGTATTGCAAAAGTTGCAAGAAAACTAGTGTAATAAAGATAAAATAGCTGGTAAGTTATATTCCAATCTCATTGTGAGCACCATTTTGTGTGTTTTATTTTTCATCTGTTATCATTTTCAGAGATATCAATGGTGCTTGACACTAAAGTAAAGATTATCAACTTTTCTGTGTTTTTTTATTTTTTATTAGTTTCTTTTTGTCCCAACTCTACAATACTTTTCAGTTTTTGTGTCTAAATATCTAATTGTTTATTTATTTATTAATTATTTTTTAACATAAGATCCAGTTTGATAAACAGTCTATGTATTCTTCTTTATTTTTTCCCCCAGCTGCCTCATTTTCTGCGACATCTTCATCTTGCTGTTCCCAGACCGCTCATCCCAATCTCCCCGCCACAGCCATACCCAGATTTGTTATAGCTCATCCCCAGGGTCAGAAGTCCACAGGGAACCCATCAATATCAGGCTGCCGTGGGGTCACCAACCAGAGGGGCCCTGCACTGCTGCTGGGTCACTTTGGTTGTGTTCAGTAGTGCCTGTTCTGAGTTAACATAGGCAGGACACCACCTACTCAGCCCCCTACTAACAACAGTTTTAGCTAAGTCGCAGAGCCAGACTGAGTGAGTTGCCCACCCAAAGTGGCAACAACCACAATATATTCAGAATATTCTTCCAACAACTGTTACCCCTGAACCTCCATTCCAAAAGGCTTTGAGACAAACTCACCACAGGCACAGAAGTGTATCCTGGGGAAACCTAATCCGAGGTCACCATGAGACTAGAGCAACTGGGACCACCAAACCAGAAGCAATATATCTTATTGCATGATGATCAATGACAATGACGACATTGATGCTGCTGATATGCTTTTACTGTTTTAGACTACTTCAGTACTCGACTCTACACTTACTATCATAATATATCCCGGCATCAACCGGGCTGAGATACAGACACCTGCAGTGTTGGTCGGGTAATTTGAGCAACACTCTCAAACTCCATGATAAAGTGGATGAAGCTTGACTGTGTAGTGTGTGGCCCAGTATTCCCACCGAGTCCACAGCACACTCACTCTGGGTAGGAGCCGGCTGGACTCAGAAAAATCCCTATGGAGTATGATTCTTATGGGATTAAAACCCACAACCTTCCAGTCCAAAATCCAAGGCGCTAACCACTGCTTGTTTTTAACTGCCTCGGGGCATCTCAATGAAAAATTGAGTAATGAAGCACAGTTGTGAAGCTCTATCTTTTTTTTTTCTTTTTTTTGGGGGGGAGGGGGGGGGGGGGGTAGGAGGATAACACTTCCCATAATTACTAAAACAAAGATTTCAAAATATATTGTGATAACATTCCTTTGAATCTCTCTCTCTCTCTCTCTCTCTCTCTCTCTCTCTCTGTTTGACATAGACTTGACTGAGCTATTGTGAATGTGAGTCACTGATGGCTGGTCAAGACAGGGTATGCCTTTCCCAACAGGTGGTAAATTATGTGGGCCTTCTATAGTCAAATAGTGTGTGGTGAATGTATGTTTGAGTTTATATTTAGAAAAACTTCGGAAATGGGCCATAAGCTAAAGCTGGCGTGTGGCCTAAATATATACAGTAAGATGTGAGCTGGGTCCTATTATCTGGAACTATCCCTGCCCCCAACCACGACTTCGTTTTACACACACAAAGGAAAACCGGTCATATCAGCGAGCGATCCTTTCCAAAAAACAGACTGAGACAAAATAATAATAATGCCTGGATCAGGGGATACACAATCTGTACGGCTAAAAGCCACCGCTACTGCCACGATACGGGTTTAGCAGCGCCACATGCATGTATCACACATGGTAGGCAGACATGAGACGTCATTCGATGAATGACAAGGAAGAAAAAGAGATCAAAACGGTTTTAAAGAAAACAAATGGGTGATTTCTATATTGATTTTAACAATTAAAAATGATTGCTAAAGCGATCAGCTCACCTCCGATTGAGAACGAACGTCATTGTCAGTGCTTAGGATGCCCACAAGAATGAGCTGGAACTGTGACAGATCGTCGGCCATGTTTCTTGCCTGGTGTAATGGATGACTATTGACCTTCACCCTACTTCCCGCCCTGTATATAAGGCTTAGTTATCTCCCTTAGTTGCGCCATTTACCTGTCCACAGATTCCAAGTTACAAAAAACCTCTGAAAGAATCAAACGTTGCTCTTGACGGTAAAACTCAAGATTTTTTTCTTAAAATTGTTACGTTGATATATGATTGCTCTCTTCAAAGTGGATTTATTTTTTATGTTAAAAAAGTAAAGGGGGGAAGGTGGCTCAAATGTGTCCCTTCATATTCTCTTCTCTATTGGTTAAGTTAGAAAACTTTTTTGGGGAAAAGGTATTTGGGGCAACTTACAAAACTGTTGTTTAAATTAATGGAGGGGGGGGGGTTGAATCAAATAGAATTTCAGCATGAAAACAGGCCAAAACTGGGAGAATTAACAGCATTTACAAACAAACCTACCCGGTCAGAGACTTCAAATTTGTTTGATTTTGTCTTGCTGGGGTAATGCAGTGCAGTTACCATGAAACTTTTTGGTGTTTCCAGCACATGCTTTTTTTTTAAACAACGCAGACATCATAGAAACAACCATACAAAATTTCACTTTCTGGACTTTTTAATACTTCAGTATGAAATAATAAATAATTTATTATAACTATATTCATGTTGGACATCCAGCTTTATGGTGCTAGTCCAGAGATTCTCCAGACAGTGAAAGCGCCCGGCCTCCAGCCCCAAAAGGGGCGCAACCACTGCTACTGGAAGAGCGACACCACAAGAGAGCAGGAAGTGCAAAAACCAAGCAGCCAGTCATGCAGTCCTGTCCTATTTCGTTTGTTTGGGTTTTCTTTTTGTCTTTTTTTTTTTTTTTTTTTTTTGGGGGGGGGGGTAGTTTCTTGTTGTTTGTTTGTTTCACCATTTGTTTGCTTTTGGGGTTTTTTTTGGTCGTTACTTGGCTAGAGCTCTGAGGTTCATCATTGGTGAGATTTTTTTCGTATGGGCTGTCCCCCCTCCTTCCCCCCCCCCCCCCCCCCCCCCCCCACCCCCCACCCCGCCATTTAGGTAGCCCCATTCCGACTTCAGAGATGGTGTCTAAACACGACACGTGTGCACTTTCTTTTTAAATTTTTGCCACTCGTTCCTACCCGTACACAATGGCCTACTTTTCTGAAAGATGGAGTAGGTTTTTAACATGCGTGCAAGATGCTCTGCGTGTATTCGTAGACGGGGCCTCAGTTTATAGTCTCATCCAAAAGACTTTAGACATTCAGTTCGGTTTTTCATCAAACTGGGAAGAAAGGGCAAGGCTTGGAATCGAACCCAGAATCTCACGGTTTACTTGTTAGGCAGGTGAAGGGCTTAACCATCCTGCTACCTTCCCTCTTTGCCCTAACTTTCAACACTCCGAGACTCCAGACGTGGCCCAGCCTGGTAGAGCTCCAGGAAAAACTGTGGGGACCAGCATGATCACTGGGGCAAACTGCAGACTTCAACATCTGGACCTAAAAGAACAATTGAGCATGGCCAGGGACTCAGGAGAAAAAGAAAATTGTCGTTATGTTTTGGAATGTTGTGAAAAGATTGTCTCCAGACATGACAAACTCTTTGCATAACAACCTGCATTCTCCTTTAAATGAGTAACACGCCCCCCCCCCCCCCCCCCAAAAAACACACACACACACACACACACACACAAAACAAAACGAAAACAAAAACAAACAAAACCAACAACAACAACAAATCCTCTAAGGTCGGAGTATGGCTGTCTATATAGCGCACCTCTTGAGAAGACTCATATACGCAAAATCCTCACCTAGTGAGTTCTTACAATCTCACAGTGATTCCCAGGTGGGATGAGTTGAGTCAGAGTGCATGTTCTGGGTGGTGAACTGCTGGGGGGAAAACACGACAGCAGTAACGTGATTATGAAGTGTCCTGTAGATTCTGTCTCCAGGTAGTAGCAGCTGCATGTCATCAGTCAGCAGGGACACTTTTTGTGTTCTGCACTGTTGGTGTGTGTTCCCGTGGTAGTCTAATCTTCACTTCCCAGGAAGTTTTCTCATAGCTGCAGAAAACGTTTGCAAACAAAGTAAGTAAGAAGAAATTGGTTCCCCCTGTCTACTCCCTTTGAATATTCTAAGTTGGAGTAAAGGGGTGGGGGTGGGGGCGAGGGGTTGTTCCTCGGCTAGAGCTCTGAGGTTCACCAATGGTGAAATGTATGCCTACGCAACAGTCCCCCCCCCCCCCCCCCCCCCCCCCCACCCAACCACCACCACCACCACCACCACCATTTAGGTAGCTGTATCCCAACTTCGGGGATGGTGTCTAAACACGACACCTGTGTACATGCTGGGTTTTTTTCTCTGTCATCTGTTTTTACCGGCACACAATGGCCTACTCTTCCAAAAGGCGGAACGGGTTTTTAACGTGTGCGCAATATGTTCTGCGTGCGTTCGCACACGGTGCCTTGGTTTAAAGTCTCACCCGAAGGACTTTGACATTCGGACTGGGAATCGAACCCAGAACCTCACGGTTTAGTTGTTGGCAGGCGAACGTCTTAACCATCCTGCCACCTTCCTTCTAATATCCTTAGTCAAGGCAGACTGTTCATATTACAATGCACTGCATACTCACTGTCTATGTAAAGGGTGTTTAGATAGATAGATAGATAGATAGATAGATAGATAGATAGATAGATAGATAGATAGATAGATAGATAGATAGATAGATAGATAGATAGATAGATAGATAAATATTTAAAATTGTATTCTTTTATTTCGAGGAGAATGGAATAAGCATTCATGTGCTTTTTTACATCCGGTCCCATGCAGTTTTGTAAATTTTGTCATCTGTTCCCACTGGCACACAATGGCCTACTCTTACGAAAAGTGGACCAGGTTTTAACATGTGCGCAAGATGTTCAGCATGCGTTCACACACGGAACCTCGGTTTATAGTCTCATCCGAAGGACTTTTGGGGGAGTGGAGTCGGCACTGATGTTAACTCCGGAGGAAAAAAATCCCCTTAAACGCGATTCGAGCCCGGGTCAGCAGATCACGAGCGCAATGAGCATCACTTTAACCACCAGGCTATCCCCCCCCCCCCCCCCCCCCCCCCCCCCCCCCCGATAGACAGACAGACAGACAAATAGATTGATATTGGACCTTGGGGTATTATATTGCGGGGAGAATGAAGGAACTCCGACAAATCTGCCTCATGTTTACTTTTTCCGTACCCACTAAAAACATGAAACGGTATCTGGGCGCTAGTCTTTCAGATGACAAGCTAAAGTGAAATCCCAAATGCATTATATACAGCTATCACACGTTAAAAATAAACAATGCAACAACAACAACAACAACGTGGTAACAAAGTAAGTGTATTATAGAAAATAACAACTCACACAGGGAAACCGTTATAAAGGAAAATTGCGTATAAAAAATGGGCTGGTGTGGAACCGTGGTGAAGCATTCTACATGGGGGTAACAGCCCACCAAATGTCGAGCAGAGAAGTTTTGCTGTACCAGTGCTGTATAGTGCAGTACAGTACAGCACAGCACGGTGCAGTATAGTACAGTGCAGTAATGTATGTTCTTTCGAGCCAGAAGGCCCATAGAGCCGGAGCTTATCCGGGTTTCTGTAGCGTTAAGCGAACTGATGGTTTTTCACCACCCCTGTGACAGGACGCTAGTCTGTCGCCAGATACTTCCCCAGCAGAGCTGGTACCCACTTGTACACCTGGGTGGAGTGAGGAAAATAGGAGTAAAGTGTCTTTCCCAAGGGCACAACACCGAGCCGAGCGGGGATCGAACCTTCGACCTCTGGATCACGAGTTGACCGCCTAAACCACTCTACCACGGTGCCTCCTGTACAGTGCAGTACAATACTGTAAAATGTAGCGGTTTCCCCATAACCTGTGCGGTCGTTGGGGAGCGGGATGTCAGAGACACCACTTCTCTAGGGTTTAGCACATTGAGGACGGTGCCCACCTCCTGTCCCTCGCTGCTTTATCTTCCCTGACCCTAAAGAGGGCAGGTACCCATTTACAGCTGGGTGAACTGGGGGACTGTATTTAAGTTTTACAAGATTCAGCGCTATATAAATTCCATATATTATTATTAAAGTGCGCAAACGATAATCCATCCGCTTGGTAACCACGCTCGATGTTGCTTAACCACAATGGGTGGCGCTACTCTGTGGCGACGCGCTCTCCCCGGGGAGAGCAGCCCGAATTTCACGCAGAGAAATCTGACGTGACTTAAAGTGATATAAATAAATAAATTAATTAATTAATTAATTAATTAATTAACCTTAGCTTGGGGAAAGCGAGTGCTCTGACCACTGAGCTATCCTGTAAACTACAGTACAGTACAGCACACTCCTCTTTAGGGTCAGAGACTGTAAAGCAGCGAGGAAGAGGAGATGGGCGCTGCCTTCAATATGCTGGCCCCTGGAGAAGCGAGGTCTCTGACGCCTCGCTCCCCTACGATCTTTAGGTTATGGAACACCTTTACCTTTACAGCACTTTGCACTAGACAACACTAAATTACACTACACATTACATTAGATTACACCACACCACACTACACTACACACCACACCCGACTACACTACACAATACACTACAGTGCAAACAGTTGCAATAAATATTGAATCACACACACACACACACGCGCGCGTGCGAACACACACACACACACACACACACACACACACACACACACACACAACACATACGCACGACATCATGTATGTCTGCACACACATGCAAGCAAAACCAAAACTTTTTAATGGATTCATTCTATAGACGCCCCACTATCATGAGTCCCACTGGCATAGTGCTTACACGTCAATCACCTGTACTGTTTCTGTCCATGAACCAAGCTTAGAACAAGGCTACCCTCGTAGTAGCTGCAGAAATTGCTGAGATGAATCTGTGGGGTTGTTTTGTTGGAGGTGTTTTTTTTCGTTCCTGGTTAGAGCTTCAAGGTCCACCAATGGTGAGATTTTTTGCACATGCAACCGTTTTTTGCCCACCATTAAGGTATCCGCATTCTGACTGTGGGAGTTGACCAGTTTTGAAGTCAAGGGAAAGTGTCAAGGTAGAGAGAAAAACTGTGCAGGTTGCTCCAAAACTGCATCCAATCCAATCCAGTCATGTTGTTTATAACACTGCGTAACACATTAAGTTAATTTTTAAAACCTCATATGAAAACTGTGCATTTACATAAAGATTAAAACAGGGATTAAAGCCAACTCAACTGACAGTCCTTGAACAACTGCATAATAGGCAATGTCTCAAGCCAATCGTGACCATCTTCTTAGTTGCTGAATCTTCAAACAAATGCACAATCTCAGTTTCAGTATCGTTTATTACAGCTGGATCAAATGCCATTCAATAATAAGTTGTCAACACTAAGTGTAAGAGCAGGATAATATCACTAAAGTTGACATGCAGCATGTGTACTGCCATCTTTCAAACAGAAGACTGTTCTGCAACGATCTCCCACTCTCTTGGGTCAGGAATGAACTCTGAAATCACACCTCTACGCCACATTAGTTAATGTGTGGCGTTCTTTTGATGGGGACAGGACACGGGGCAGCAGGGGGTGTGGGCACAGCCTCCAGCTGTGGTGAACGCAGACACAGGGGCAGACAACCAGCGTGATAACAAAACCAGTTCTCTTCATCCTCCACCAAGAGGGGTCACAGGCTAGACTGCCAGGTCATGAGCTGCTCTGAAGTCGGAATGTGTTGGCTGAGGCCAACAGGCAGACCTCCTGCAGAGTCACAAACACAGGAGAAAACCAGTCTCTAAGCTTCCTATCCAATATAGCCATGCAAATAGAAGATGCACACAGATTTGGCATTCAGTCAGTTGAAGTAGCATTGGCATGGAAAATGATCAAAAAAAGGATTCATTTTTTGTTCTGAAGGATGCGATTACAGTTCTGGATCCATCCACTCTGGGAAGTGTGTTCAGAGATAAGATTCTTCCAAAAGTCAATACAGCTATGATTGAATTTTTTTTAATCCAACCGCTCTCTCTGAGAAATTCCAGAAGAGCTTTCATGTATGGCTCTATACTGTGATTCAGGTGTGATTCCTAATGGTCACAGCCAATGACTTCAGTTCAGTCAGGTTATGTAACTGTAAAGATTTGAAAGATTCAGAGCTATATAAATTCCATACATTATTATTATTATTATTATTATTATTATTATTATTATTATTATTAGAGGATTCTTAGATCACAGGCTGCAGAGCAGCTCAGTGTGAAAATCATCACAACCAGTATTCCAGACTCCAATAAAAAATAAAAAATTATAGTCAGACAGGTCACAATGTTTGATGTGAAATCAATCTAAATCAAGGATGAAGTCAGCAAAACCGATCAGGTAAGTCTAGAAACTGACTTCAACCATGATTCCACACTGGTTCCAATTGAACTAGACATTATACAGTTTGGAGATATTACACAAGGTTGGAGCATTAAGACTTGGAGATATTACAAAGTCAAAGCATTAAAATTTGAAGATGGTATACAGAGTCGGAGCATTTGGAGATGCTACACAAAGTTGGATCATTTGAAGATACTACACAAAGTTGGAGCATTAGTTTGGAAATGTCACAGAAATTCAGAGCATTTGGAGATATTACAGTGTTGGAGCATTTGCAGATAGTGCACAGAGCTGGAACATTTGGAGATGTTACACATAGTTGGAACATTTGGAGATTTTACACAGAGCTTTTAGAGATATTATATAGACTTCGAGCATTCGGAGATGTTACTCAGACTCAGAGCATTTAGAATTGTTACCAAACTGAGCATTCAGAATTGTTACACAAAATCAGAACATTCGGAGATGTTTACACGAACTCAAAATAACACTCAAGTCAAAGGCCCAGTCCAGCCAAATGCAGCCTGGCCTTTCTCCTCAAGTCTGCGATACTGGCTCTTCCAGGCGAGGTGTAACTGCCATGCAGAGAAGACTCACAAAACCCCCACAAGGACTGATCACTAACATGGCCGCCACACATGTCACGTGACGAGGTGATAGCATCATGGGAAGGGGCTGCCAGAACTGGGGCCTGCTGCCTACGTCAGGGCAGGAGGAAGGAGTTGTTGTTGGTGGTGGTGGGTGGTGGAGGTTGGTGGCAGCAGGGAGAGGGGGGAGGGGGAGAATGGGGTCTCTTGCACCCAGAACTGTGGATGGTGGAGGAACAGTTGGTATAGGGAGACTGCAGAACTCTGATGATGTCCACTGTGGAGGTAGGAGTCTTCCTGGTAACAAAGACATATAAAGTAATTGATCAGACTTTTCCTCTTGAAAAGAAAAGTATATGTTATAAGCTTTAAGACTTACAAAGGCCCAGTAGGAACATGCACAGGCGCATGCTAGTGCATATACAAACAGACAAAGTTTAAGTTTTAAATTCTTTATGTCCTGTTATGGGTTTAGGATATGGAGGATTTGATATGATATCAAGGAACAAAATCATAACTGAACAATATAAGTGCACCGTATGAATGGATCTTTGAACATAATAGCGCAGAACAAAAATTTGTCTGTTTACATATTTCAAATTGTTTGAACATGGTTAGCATGTTATTTCCGATAGTATTAATCATTTTAACAACATTGAGCAGAGCCTTCTTATTTGTTGAAAAGCAGAGTTGTTCATACTGGTTTGATGTTTAGCGTAATATTTTAACATTTCTTACGAGTTTTGCTAAACATTGGACAAATAAAAAGGTAAGGAAATTCGTCACCAATATCACCACGATTGCACTTTGTACAGCGTCTTTTATTTCTTTGAATTCCCTCAAAGCCGAGGATATTGAAAG
>CM054165.1:12594120-12596620 GCA_028751875.1 Rapana venosa
ACTGCTTCTGCTGCTACTGCTGCTGCTGCTGCTGCTGTTACTGCTGCTGCTACTACTGCTACTACTACTGCTGCTGCTGCTGCTACTGCTGCTGCTACTACTACTGCTGCTGCTGTTACTGCTGCTGATACTACTGCTACTGCTACTACTACTGCTGCTGCTACTGCTGCTGCTACTACTACTGCTGCTGCTGCTGCTGCTGCTACTGCTGCTGCTACTACTACTGCTGCTGCTGCTGGCTGCTGCTGCTGCTGCTGTTACTGCTGCTGCTGCTGCTGTTGCTAATACTACTACTGCTGCTGCTGCTGCTGCTACTGCTGCTGCTACTGCTGCAGCTACTACTGCTGCTGATGTTACTGCTGCTGCTGCTACTGCTGCTGCTGCTGTTACTGCTGCTGCTGCTACTACTGCTGCTGCTGTTGCTACTACTACTACTGCTGCTGCTGCTGCTACTACTACTACTACTACTGATGCTACTATTACTACTGCTGCTGCTGCTGTTGCTGCAGCTACTACTGCTGCTGCTGCTGCTGCTGCTACTGCTGCTGCTGCTGTTACTGCTGCTGCTGCTACTGCTGCAGCTGCTGTTACTGCTGCTACTACTGCTGCTGCTGTTGCTACTACTACTACTGCTGCTGCTGCTGCTACTACTACTACTACTGATGCTACTATTACTACTGCTGCTGCTGCTGTTGCTGCAGCTACTACTGCTGCTGCTGCTGCTGCTACTGCTGCTGCTACTCCTACTACTGCTGCTACTGCTACTACTATTACTGCTACCACCACCACCACCGCTGCTAACTATGCTTACTACTTCTACTGCTACTACTATATTTTCCTAAGCTTACTACTACTACTACTACTACTACTTACTACTACTACTGCTACTACTACTACTACTACTACTGCTACTCCACTATTAAACTTCCTATTGCTGCTGCTACTACGACAAACTCTATTCCCACTATTTACAACTAGTACAATAGTTGCAGTATTGCTACTTCTTCTCTTGAAATTGCTGCTCCTCATATTGTTGCTGCTGTTATACTTTACTCCTTCTTTGTCCAACGCTCAGATAGCAACCTCTGTTGTCTGTCATATGAGAGAAAATGCTTTGCGCTGCTGTTAAGTGCCTGACAAGGCAGGCCCAGCGCATCCGACATCAGCGTGAGAGAGTATTGTTTTGTTTTCTTTTTTCGGGAAAAAAGGCAGTCGAATGGGCCAAAAAGCGCAGAAAATAGACAAGATGGGGTTGACAGGAAGAAAAGGAACAAGGCAGAAACAAAGAGAGGGATAGAAAAGAGGGAATTCCTAGCACAAAATTTCTAAAAGGCAGGGATGCTATTTATACCCTACGGTTGGGTGGGTGGGTGGTTGGGTGGGGGTGGGGGTGGGGGGATACTATACTAAAACTATCGGTCAACAGCCAAATATTCCCACAAATATAACGTCTTTGGATGTGGGAGTCATTCAGGGTTTCCTACGTGGCAGTCTGCTGCAGTAACCAATGAAGCTTATGAGATTGCTTTTGTTTAGTTCCAGTTTCTAGATGACCGGAAGATACGCCCATTCTATGCGCTGGATTCACTTTGTTAGCAGAATTATAAAATCCTAATTCTAGCTCAAAAGCTTTTTTTTTTAAACTCTGAAGGCAGCCCATGCGAGATGCATGTAGGCTATGTTTGTCCGTCGTGTTCGACGATGACCTCCTCCAAAACAGCAAAGGAGGCAGCTGCTGTTTCGGAAATTGGGCAGAAATTTGATTACAGTGGAGATGCCTTGCCCGCAGAACATCCCCACTCTCTCGGCCAAGAGGGCATACGGACAGTCAGCGTTGGAGATCTTCTCCAAAGGTCAACCAGCCCCCCAGGGATACAGCACATAAAGACTGTGCAAGTCAAGCCTCCTAGTCAGAGAGTCATAGTCGATCACTAAAGACTTAAGCTGTAAAGTGGAATTCCATGAGTGGGAAAGAAAGCAACTGATCGTACAGCCTCTCACTTTGCTGTCGCCCCCAGCGTCAATGGTTTCATCAAGAGCTGCGATAAAGCCCAGGCGCTGAAGGCACTATAAAGAGTGCACAGTATAATATTATTGCAAAGCTGAACAGATAGGTCTTTACCAGGAATGCAGTAATCAAATGATATGCATTGCGCTGCATTAGGTGACACTGGCGACAGATCTCCGCGTGCAGTCTCCCGCGGTGCCATGATGTTGCCAGAGTGACCTCCCTTTCCGGATGGGGTAATTAGAGGTAATGGGCGTTCATTAACTCCGACCTTCCGCTCTCTCATCAGAATCCGGGTGCTTTAGATGAGAGTCCTGTGATGGCTCCATATCCTTCCCTTCCCCCTCCCCTACTCCAATCTGCACTCCCCCCCCCCCTCCCCATCCTCTTCCCAGCTCTCTCTCTCTCTCTCTCTCTCTCTCTCTCTCTCTCTCTCTCTCTCCCTCTGTCTGTTTGTCTGTCTGTCTTCTTCTTCTCTCTCTCTCTCTCTCT
>CM054165.1:12599120-12601620 GCA_028751875.1 Rapana venosa
TGAGACTATAAACCGAGGCCCCGTGTGCGAACGCACGCAGAACATCTTGCGCACACGTTAAAATCCTGTTCCGCTTTTCGTAAGAGTAGGCCATTGTGTGCCGGTGGCAACAGATGACAAAATCCACAAAATCGCATACACACCGGGACTAGATGTAAAAAAGCACATAAGTACTTATTCCATTATCCTCGATATAAAAGAATAAAATAAAATAAATAAATAAGTAAAATCCACAAGTCTTTCGGATGAGACTATAAACCGAGGCCCCGTGTGCGAATGCACGCAGAACATCTTGTGCACACGTTAAATCCTGTTCCGCTTTTCGTAAGAGTAGGCCCTTGTGTGCCGGTGGGAACAGATGACAAAATTCACAAAACCGCATACACACGGGGACTGGATGTAAAAAAGCACATAAGTGCTTATTCCATTATCCTCGATACAAAAGGAAAAAAATGAATAAAACCACACACACACATATGCACGCACGCTTGCACGAAACGCACGCACACACACACACACACACACACACACACATGCATGCCTCCCTCCCCACCCCCCACCACACCCCTCCATCCACACCCCTCCACACACCCCCCCCCCCACACACACACACCCACCCTCCACCCCCACCCACCCACCTACACCCACACACACACACACACACTCACCATTCGGCAGCATACCATATGGGATCTTGTTGGTCTCACTCCCTGATTCTAGCTAGCCCGAATGATAAGATAAAATAAAAGGTAAGGAAAAGGAGTCTCTGACGCCTCGCTCCCCTACGACCTTATATAGGTTATGGGACTCCTTTACCTTTTTACCTAAAGGAGTCCCATAACCTATAAGGTCGTAGGGGAGCGAGGCGTCAGAGACCTCACTTCTCTAGGGCCAGCATATTGAGGGCGGCGCCCATCTCCTCTCCTTCGCTGCTTTACCTTCCCTGACCCTAAAGAGGGCAGGTACCCATTTACAGCTGGCTGAACTGTACTGAGCCAAGGCGCGCAAACGGTCACCTATCCAAGTGGTAACCACGCTCGAAGGCTGCTTAACTTGGCTGGGGGAAAGCGAGTGCTCCGACCACTGAGCTATCCCGTCCCCAAAATAAAATAACTAAAATATAAAATAAAAAAAGACTGCCGAATTGGATCAGGAACTAAGCAGTAAGGATCGTGTTGATGTGTGTGTGGGTGTTGGAGATGACAGCTGGTGTGAAGATGAGGCTGAGAGAAAGAGGGGGGGAGGGAGAGGGAGGGAGGGAGAGAGAGAGGGAGGGAGGGAGAGACGGGGGAAGGGAAGGAAAGAGCAGGAGAGAGAGAAGAGAGAGAGAGAGAGAGAGACAGACAGACAGACAGACAGACAGAGGGAGAGAGAGAGACAGGGGGAAAGAGAAGGAGAGGGGGAGGGAGGAGAATGGGGGAAAAGAGAGAGGAGGGAGAGAAAGGGAGAGAGTGAGAGAGGAGAGGGAGAAAGGGAGAGAGAGAGAGGGAGAAAGGGAGAGAGAGGGGGAGAGAGAGTGGGGGAAAGAGGAGGGGGGGGGGGAGAAGGGAGAGAGAGGGTGTGAGGGAGAGAAAGAGGGCGAGAAGAGGGAGAGAGAGAGGGGAGAGAGAGAGGGAGAGAGAGGTGAGAGAAGGGGGGAGAAAGGAAGAGGGGGGGATAGAGAGGGAGAGGAGAGAGATAGAGAGGGAGGAGGAGAGAGAGAGAAGGAAAGAGATAGAGAGGGAGGGAGAGAGAGAGAGGGAGAGAGAGAGAACAATACGGGATTGGAACAGGAACAGTAAGGCTTCTGCTGTTGTGTGGGTGGGTGTTGGCGATGACAGCTGGTGTGAACAATCAGGCTGAAGAGAGAGAGAGAGAGAGAGAGAGAGAGAGAGAGAGAGAGAGAGAGAGAGAGAGAGAGAGAGAGAGAGAGAGGACAATGACAATGACAATGACAAATTCTTTTATTTCGAGATAATGAATAAGCACACATGTGCTTTTTTACATCCAGTCCCCGCCCGTTAGGGATACATCTTAATAATAACCCAATACTTATACAGTCTCACAATAAAAACAAGGGGAAATAACCCTTTTCAAACAGCTCCCCCCCAACAACCCCCCCCCCCCCCCCCCAAAGCAAGCAAATAAAAGAAAACCATAAAAATACCCCACCCCCACCCCCAAAAAAACCTTAACCAAAACAAACAAACAAACAAAAGAGAAGGAAAAACCAAACCAACAAAGATGATAAAAAAGAGAAAAACGACAGACAACAACAACAAGAACAAGAACAACAACAGAGCCAAGAAAAATAACACAACCAAACTTAATAAGTCATAAAGATAAACATCTACACATTGTCAAATGGTACACATACTTGTTACACATAATTATAAATCAATTAATTAACAAACAAGATCATTTCAAATAACAATGAAATTATTTCACTCAAACTCCCATTCAATTAGTGAAAAATCAAGAAATCGAAAAATCAAATGAAATAAACAAAACCAATTAAACA
>CM054165.1:12609120-12611620 GCA_028751875.1 Rapana venosa
AAACACAGACACGACCTCACTCTAACCTCGGGGCAGTCCCAAGCATGACTTCAGCTCCTTCTCAGCGGCGTTTAGGTATTGCGTTCTTTGGGGAACACCCCTCCAGCTCTCTCAGCTGATCAAAGCTGAAGTTCCCTCTGTTCGCCCCTTTCACTTCGTTTGGGCGTCATTAGCCCGGGTTCTGTCGAGCTGAACCTGGTCTGGTTGGAGCCTTGGGGATCTGAGTATGGCTTGTGGAGAATTTCGTCATAGTTTTTGTCAGTGGGAAGAGAATAGGGATCGTTTGTGAGGGGAGTGGAGGAGTTTAGGATAGAGTCTGGGTGTTTTGGGTGAGTTGAAACTGTCTCCATTAGGTTTGTGACTGGTTGGGTTAGAAGTTGAGTTTCTGGTTTGTCCATTGTAAACCTGTGGACTCTGTTCCTGTTGTATGAGAAACGAACACCCTGTAGACTGTGTTCTTCTTGCATGAGAAATGAACAACCTGTAGATTGTGCTCCTCTTGCATGAGAAACAAACACCGATCCCTTCAACTCTGGAGTCAGTTGTCAAGGGGAAAACGTCGCTTCGTTCATACCCAGCCAAAGATGAAAAAACTGTGAGATGCAAGACCACTAAAAGTCAGCATGATGGGTTGGGAAATGACAGTGTGTACCAGGGACAAGACCATCGTGCTTCAGGTAACAGGTCCACCTCATCTCTGAAGCTTAGGTGGGTCAGCAGCCCCAGCCATACCCAGATTCCTTATGTTGCATCCTCAGGGTCGGAAGTCCGCAGGGAACCCATTAAAATCAGGCCGCCATGTACATTGTTGATATGACGTTACTGACATTCTGGCAGGTGTAAGGAAGCTTTTTGAGAGATGAAAAGTGGTGATTGAAGATAATCAGCACAAGGCAGGTGGATGTGGTTGTGGTTTGAAGGCTGTTGAACACCTGAAGATGTTTGCTTTGGTGGAAACTTGAATTGAGAACTTGATTGAGCTGGTCCTGAAACGGTTTTAAAAAGAAAAGAATTAAATACAGTCAAAAAATTAGGTAAATACCTGAAACCACTCTCACAAGCAAAGTTACTTTAAGTGATATAAAGTGATCACTATTAAAAGAGTTGGTTGACCCAATGGCCAAAAGAATTAACAATAGCAAAATTAATGACAGCATAGAAGTTATTAGGTAAATTAGTGAGTAAAATTAGTAAACAAGTGATTAGGTATTACCAAAAATTACACACATGACTGTGAAATCTTACAACAGCTAACACCTTATGCATGTATACCTTTGTTAACTATCGGGTTTCAGCCATTGATTGAGGTGTACTCTGTTTACAACACTCAAGCCATCACGGCACACACCTGGTTAAAGAAACTTTCACTTCCGAGTTAACATCAGTACTCATTCCACTCGCCCCCAAAGTTCTTTGGATGGTGAACCCACGTCCTGTTTGCGAAGGTACGCAGAACATCTTGCGCACATGTTAAAACCCGTTCCGCCTTTCGGAAGAGTAGGCCATTGTGTGCCAGTAAGAAGGGACAACAAAAATTTTTTTTTTTTAAATGGAATCCACACTGGTATCGTGTTTAGACATCATGCCCAAAAGTCGGAATGCGGCTACCTTAATGGTGGGTTAAAAAAAAATTTAAAGGCATACCCAGAAATCTCACTATTGGTGAATCTTGGAGTTCTAGTTGAGGAAGGAAAAAGAATGTAGTCTTATCACAGTAGCTTTATGTGTGACAAATTAGGGCTACTGTCATTATTGAGGGTGCGTGGCCATTATTACAATGCCACTGTTGATAGCTTTTCTGTTTATGTGTTTGTCTGCTAAGAGTATTGTTTATAGCTTGTCTGTTTGTCTAAAAGAATAGTCTGTTTTTGTCACATAACACACACACACACACACACACACACACAACACAAAACACACACACACACACACACACACACACACACACACACACACACACACACACACTCGCTGATTTATTTTATTTTGTTGCTGTTTATTTTCTTTTTCATTGTATCAGATGACCTAAATTGTTATTGCTGATGTTAGTATTGCTGGGTGGGTTTATATTGTCTGAATTTATTCTTTGATGGAAGGATTAACGTAGTTCTGCCTTAAATCAAAGAGCACATGTACATGCGTGTATATGACCAGAAGAGAGGGAGGGAATGGATGTCTTTGTTTTACTTGTTTGCACTGAATCCAATGTCTGGATATTTCTTGTTTTCCTTTATATTTATTTATTTATTTATTTATTTATTTATTTATTTATACCACTTTAAGTCACGAGATTTCTCTGCGTGAAATTCGGGCTGCTCTCCCCGGGGAGAGCACGTCGCCACAAGAGCAGCGCCACCCCATCTTTTTTTTTTTTTTTTTGTGGTCTGCAACTGTATTTCGTTCCCTATCAGAGTGGCTTTTTTCTAAGAATTTTGCCAGGGACAACTCTCTTGTTGCCGTGGGTTCTTTTTCGTGCGCTGCATAATTTTCTGTAACACAC
>CM054165.1:12616620-12636620 GCA_028751875.1 Rapana venosa
GCTTTGCGTGTGGGGTTGGTGTGTTTTTTTAATAAAGGGAAAAAAAAAGTCACAAAAGGGCACAAGCGGGGTGAGCCTCTCCCTTTCATTTTTTTTGGCTTTTGGGAAAACAATCTTTTTTTGGAAAAAAAAAAAAAAAACGGAGGAGGGTAGGGATTTAAAATTTGGGCGAGGGGATGGGGGGGGGGGTTCGGGCGAATGGGAGGGGACGGGGGAGTGGTAAAAAAAAAAGGGCCTTTTCGCTTATCAGTTTTCACCCCCATCTTGACAATCTTCTTTGCCTCAAAAAACAAAAAAAAACAAAAAAATTTCTGAACGTAATTGGATCACGAAAAGAAATTAGGGGCGGGCAGAGAGTAAATTTGTCTAAAGGGGGAAACGTCACCCCTAAACTTTACAAAAACTCATTTAGATTTTACGGAAGCTGGGTGTTTTTTTTGTCAAGTCACCCCGTTAGGCTATACCCCGGTATTAAAAAAAATTTTCCCCTTTTTTTCCCTTTTTTTTCCATATGACTTTTTATTATACAAAGGGCTCCACAGAGTTGGTAGTTTTAAAAATTTTTTTAAATTTTCAGAAAATTCTGTCCCCTCAGTTCTTTTCGTTGCTAGCTTCCTTCCCCCAAATATGTGGCAGGGGTCAACGCTGTAGGAATACGGAAAAATCCTCTTTTTAATGATCTTTTTCCAACTTTTGGGGGACTCCCCTGGTTTGTTTTTCCCCTAAATTTCCCAAAAAAAAAACCAAGTACAAAGTACATTTTTTCATATTTTTAAAAAAATCTGGGGAAAATCAAAAAAAATTTTTCCCCTTTCGAAACTGAATACAAGTTTATCCAGGGCCCCGCAAGCAAATACAGGAGTGCATGCTTAGAAAATTTTCCAGAAAAAATGATAAAGAATACGTTGCAGTTTCTTTTCCCTGAGTAAACATTTGGGCGGGGTACCCTTTGACAGGGGGGGAACGGGCCCGGCCCGGGAAAACGAACAAACTTTTGTGAAAAGGGTTTTCCTCTTTTTAAAAAAAAAATAAAGAAAGAAAAAATTTGGGTTTCCTTTAAAAACAGAATAAATTAAAAAAAAAAACCCCCCAAAAAAATCTTAAAAACAAAAAAACAAAGGACACCCCCCCCCTCTCAAAAACAAAAAAAAAAAACCCAATTTATTTAAAACTGCCCCTTTTTCTTGTATTTTGTGCAAGTATGAAAAGATACGTTTTTGGGTTTTTTGTTGTTGTTGAGGTTATATAGCCCCAGGGGGAATTTATCCGTTTTGGGGGACTGTGGTGGTAAGTCATCCCCCTTTTGGCCCCGCGGGCCCCCCAAAAAATTGGAAAAATTTTGGTTAAGCAAACAGTGCTATGCAAGCATAAGTTGCTTTTGCAGCCTTTTGGCATGCAATATTTGATATACAAAATATTACACAGGTTCATCAAGCCCCGGGTTTATAAAAAAAGATTTTTTACAAAACCCCAAAAAACGACATTTGAAAGCAGTTTTGTTTTTGGGGCAAGAGTAAATTACCATTGGGGGTTTTTTTTTTTGGGTTTGGTTTGTTTTTTCTCGTGGTTTTTTATTGTTGGTGTTTTTTTTTGCTTTGATTTTTTTTGTTGTTTTTTTTTGGGTTTTAAAGTTTTGCATTCTATGTCATTTTTTAAATTTGTAAAACTTTTAAAACCTTCATCAAGAGTTAGACATTTTATCAGCTCCTGAATATTTTAAAGTCATTTTTTTTTGATTTTCCCCCTTTTTTTTCGCTTCAAAATGCTTGCCAAAAAGTGTGGAAAATTTTAAACCCCGTCAAACCAGTAGTTTGATTAAAAAAAACAAAACTCAAATATTTGTTTTTTTTCCCCCAAAATCTGCACCCTTTTATTAAATAATTTTGGTTAAAGTAAGGTTTTTTTTTGTTTATCTTCAATTATCGTACTATAACCTTTTAGTTCAATCCCCTCCCCATGACATTTTCTAGTTTTTCCATTCTCAATGTTCTGATTCGATTTTCGTCATTTTTCAAGTGATTTTCTGAATTCAGTCTCATCAAAACCCAGTAAAAACATTGAAGGCGGCCCTTTAAATTTCCACTCTCGTCTTTGTAGCAGAAAAAAAAAAATATTAAACCCGATGTCACCCCCCTTCCCACCCCCTACTAACTACACTTTCACGACACAAAAGAACATAAAAGTGGGCAGGAACACAGCAGAAGACCGACCCTGGATTGTTTTTGGGTTTAATTAAGCTTAATTTAATCCCCCACCGGGGCCCCTTTTGTCTAAATTTCAGCTGGTCCAAATTTGGGGCAGCTTTGGGGTTAGACTGAAAGTGTTTGGGTTTGGGATTGGGGGATGACGAGGTGATGGGGATGATGATGATGATGATGTCATAGTCCCAACGGTGATAGGGGGAGCATGCTATAAAAAAGATGGATTGGGGAAAAAAACAAAAAAAAAAAAAAAGAGGGCCCTTCCACCCCAAAAACGTTTTCTTTTGGTAAAGGTGTCCCAAAACCCTTGTGGTTTAGTAGGGGGGGGGGCCCTCAGGACCTCAGCTTCTCCAGGGGCAGCATTTAGGGCGGCGCCCTTATTTCTCCCTAGCTGTTTTTCCCTTTCCCCTTTTCCCAAAAAGTAAAATTCAAAGACAAACTTTTTTTTCTAGATGGATTTAAAATAAGAAAAATTACTTGCTTTTTTCGTAAAGCCATCTAAGAAAAAAAAACAACAAATTACAAAAATTTTTTAAAAGGGGGAAAATTTTTATAAAGATAAAGTTGAGACGATGGCGATATCAATAAAAAATGACAATTACTTTGCCAGAAATACCCCAAAAAACCCCGATGATTATACGATGAAATATAATCAAAAACATTACAGAGAGGGAGGTCCCCATTTAAAAAGCGGGGTTTGGACTGGGGGAAAACTGTACAAAAAGCCAAGGCGGGGAAAACCGGTACCACCCAAATTTGGGAAACCCAGGTTTTGGATGCGGGCCCAACTTAGGGGGGGAAAGTGAGTGATCTGACCCCTGAGTATCCTCCCCCCCTGTTGAAAAAAGGGAATTGCCCAGTTTTGGGAATCGTTTGTCTTCCCAGTTTGCAGCTGTGCTTTGGGGCAGCCCACCTGGTAAAAGGGACGGAGAAGGTCGGGTGTCCAAGGCAGTTTCCGGGCCCCCGTGGAAAAGTTCTTATAAAAATTAAGACGGGCAACCACTCTTTTGATCCAACAACTTGTAAAAAAACGCACCCGGGTTACGTTTTAAAAATTAAAAAAACCCTATCCTTTCTTTTGATTTTTTTTTTTAGAAGAGGGGGACCCCCCTAAAGCCCGGAAATTCGGCTACCTTGAGGGATGGGAAAAAAATGGTCCCTTTCCCCAAAAATTAACCTTTTAAAAAAAAATTTTTTCCGGGCCTTTTTGGGAAAGAGTGGGCTTTTGTTTTCCCGTTTTGAACCCCATGACAATTTTTTAAATTTTTTTTTAAAAGCATGCTTTGATTTTTAATTTTAGACATCCCCCCAAAGTCAGAACCCTTTTCCCTTAAATGGGGGGCCCAAAAAGATCATCTATGCAGATTATCCCATTAGGGGAATTTCTTGAGAAGAGAGGACAAAAGGGACAGACGGGGGACACGACAGACAGGGGAAGACAGACGGGTGACAAGGGTTTTAAATTGTGGTAAGTTTTTAAAGGCCCTTTTCACGGGGGGAAAGGGGGGGGAGGGGACTGGACACAAAAACATAATTTTTTAGCAAAGGGAAAGAAAAAAAATTTTCAAAAACAGCCCGGGTGTTTCACCCGACTTTGGATTCCACGTCATGGTTCAACGCTGCAACAAAAAAACAGCTATTTTTCCCTTTATAAATGTTTACTTTTGATTTTTTAGCGGCCAGAACAATGAACAAATTATTGTTTTAAAAAGTTTTTCCCACCCTTTAAAAAACTTGGAAAAAAAGGGGAGAATCAAAAGTAGGGGCCCCTTAACTTGGGGACTGTTTCGGGTTGTGAAAATTTCCCATATTTATTTTTTTTTTATTCTTTTTTTTCCCGAGGATAACAGAATAAGCACCCCCGGTGTTTTTTTTTTCCATCAGTCCTGGTGTGTGGAAATTATCATCATAATAAACCATTACCCCCAGTGGGGTGTAGGGCAGCAAAAAAGCGTTTCCCACTCCTCCCCTATCCTGGGCCCCCCCTTGTCAGGGACCCCAAGAGTGCTGCATGGCCTTCATTCATTTCTACAGTCCTCCTCCACGTTGTTTTTTTGGTCTTCCTTTTTTCCCCCTTCCCTTTTGGGGGTCCGTGAAATGCTTTTTGTGTTTTGATGGGGGCCCTTTTCGGAGGATGTCCCCAAATCCCCTTCCACCGTGTCGGGTTTTTTTGATGGTTTCCCCATGTCTTCCTCCCTGCTCCCCGTGTAGGTCTTCATTGGAGTCTTCGGGGGCCCAAAAAAAGACCCAAAGGGAAATTTTCGGAGGCATACGGTTTTTAAAAGGATCGAAGTTTGGTAATCCGCTTCCGTCACCCTCCAGCACTCAAAAAACCGTACAGGGGGGCGTAGATACAACAAAAGCTTGGTTAGCTTTAGTTTGGTGTTGGTTCGGGTACTGGTTGATTCGGGTATTTTTTCATCTCCCTAAACACACTCCTGGCCTTCCCCAGTCTGTTGTGGAGGTCTTTTTTTTGTGCCCCCCCTTGGTTTGATGATGTGCCAAGGTATGTGAATTGTCGGTCTGGGCGGGTTTCGGGTTCCCCCAAAGGGGGCGGGGTTTTGAAACATTGAGGGGACATTGACCCTCTGTTTTTTGGTGCAAATTTCGAAAGCCCCCCTTGCCGTCCAAATGTTTGGGTCTGCTGGTTTTTCTGGATTTGTTGGTGTGTGGGGGGCAGCAGGCCGGGCCCACCCGCAAATTTAAAGGTCGTCTGTTTTGGGAGAACAGGTCCAGCAAACCCCTTTTGGGGTGTCTTGGTGTTTTGGGCCCATTTTTGTAAATTTTGTCTTCCGTTCCCACCCGTACAAAAGGCCTACTTTTCCCAAAAAGCTTTAACGGTTTTAACGTAGGTCAAGATGTTCTGCGTGCTTTCGCACACGGGCCCTGGGTTATAATCTTATCGGAAGGCCCTTAAAGGTGGTGAAGAGAGGAGAGAGAGAGCCCAATGCCGAGGGGCAATGACAAATTCTTTTATTTCGAGGATAATGAAAAAGCCCCCATGTGCTTTTTTACACCAGCCCCCGCCCCTAGGGATATATTGTTAATAATGGTTACCTGTGCCACAAAAAAGTAAAGTACAAGATCTGTACCCTCTGTTCCCAAAAGTTCCAAAAAAACGCCCCTTCCTCCCTCTGTGAATGTTTCCCTGTACATCCTTTTTCTTTTTCCCTTTCCGCTTTTGCTGCAGATACCTGTGCTTAAAAAATACCTAGATTCAACCAGTCCACCGTTGGCCGTCGTTTTTTCTCTGTTTTGGTCCGGGCGATCTGGAATGACCCCCCTCTCCCCCTTGGGAAAAAAGCTTTTTCAACCCCTTTTAAAAAACCCAGCCCAAGACATACCTTTTTAAAAACCAAAGACCCCCCCCTACATTTTCTTTCATAATTTTTGGGCCCTTCCCTTGGGCCCAAAAATTTTATCCCCCTGCTAAAGCATAAAAACCTTGTTTTGGTGTGTGTGTGTGGGGGGGTTTGGGGTGGGGGGTTGGGGGTGTGGGGTGTGGGGGCGTTTTTGGCGCGCTTTGTGTTTGTGTGTATTTGAATTTTTTAAAACTTTTTAAAATTTTTTTGGTTGCAGGGTGTAGGAGGGGAAATGGTTTTGCAAGCGCTTTGTTTTGTTTTTTTTTTTTAAAAGTTTATAGGCTATTTTTAATTCCATTTATTTTTATTTTTTAATAAAATAAGATAAACCCCTTAGCAATACACTACACATTTTAGGGAAAAAAATATTACAAAAAAACCCCCACAAAATCCCCGGGGGAGAGAGAGAGAGAGAGGAGAGAGAAGGAGAGAGAGAGGAGAGGGGAAAAATGGGGAGGGGAGAAAAGAGAGGAGGGGAGAAAAGAGAAAAGGGAGAGAAAAGAGAGAGAGAGGGGGGAAGAGAGAGAGGGGAGTAACAAAAAGGGTAAGAAAGAAAAAAAAAACGAAAAAACCCCCAAAAAACAAACCGAGAAAGTAGTAAAAAACAAGAGCAAAAAAAAAGCGGCAACAACAAGGGGAGGGGGGGAAAACCGAAAAAATCCCCCCCTGCCAAAAAAAAAAAAACCCAATCCCAAAACCCAAAACAAAGCAAATATAAAGGAAAAAAAAACCCTTTTTAAAATAGTATATTTTGGTGACAGAAAGAAACGTCAAAATTTTTTTGTGCTTTTTTTGGGAAGAAACCCGAAATAGTAAATACAAAAAAACAAATTTTGTATAAGAAATTTTGATCCCCTGCCCCCGGGACACGTCACACACACACACAAGCCCCCAACACACCCCCAACCCACAACCCACACACACACACACACCCCAACACCCCACACCCACCACACACACACAACGTGTACAAAACCAGGGCGCGCGCGCCCCACCCCAACCATGCATCAATCCCAAAAAATCAAATTTTATGAATATATGTATAGTATAAAAGGACATCTACACTTTGGAATTAGCTATAAAAATTTTGGTCCCTCAAAACAAGATAAAAAAATAAAAAAATTACTAAATCTAAAATTACAGTCAACTTAGAAAATAAAACTTAAATATTAAATCTAAAAAAAGCTTTTCAACAGGAAATTATTTTTAAACACGAAAAAGAAAATTATAAGCAAAAAAATAAAATGAGAGGACGAGAGAGAGAGAGAGAGAGAGAGGGAGAGGGGGAGAGAGAGAGAGAAAAGAGAGAGGAGGAGAGAGGGGAAAAGGAGCCCCGTCCCTTTTGAACCCATATGTTATTGCTACAGTTTTCATTCATCAACACTATCCCCTTTAGCACCCCACGGGTGTTTTAAACTTTGAAAATTTTTAAAGATTGTCCAAAGGTCTTGAAAAAGAAGTAGGATGGGGAAAAAAAAAATTTTTTTGGGAAGTTTTTTTTTTTCAATAAAAAATTATATATAAAATTTTAAAAAATTCACACTTTTTCAGAAAAGAGACACAGAGAGAAAAGGGGGGGGGGGGGGGGGAGAGGTTTAATTTTTGGTATAATGAAAGGGGAGGATATATTTACTTTGTTTCCAACAGATAAAGTGTGGTTTTTATTTTTGATCTTTCAAGTGGATGTTTAAAAATTAAACTTTTGAAGATTTTTAAATGATTTTGTGTTGTCAAAAAAGGAATCGGGAAAAGGGGAGTTCCCAAGCACGGGGCCCCTGAGAAAATTTAAGCTAGTTTTAAAAAAATTTATTCTTGGGATTGGGACACTCGGTTTTTTCCCGTATTTCGGGAATGTTTTCTTTGGGAAACTTTTTTTTAAAAATGGGTAAAAGCCCTTTCTTTCTTAAACACATGAGGTTTTGTTAAAATCTTAGTCTTTGGTTTTGGGGAAAGATATTTAACGGGAGTAAAACCCATTCTAGTAAGGTAGTTTTTTCAAAAGAACCATTTTTTAAGGTATGTTTATACAGACTTAATAATAGTTTATAGTGTTTGCCCCTAGCAGAACCCCAAAGGGTTTGGGAAAGCATAACTTTTTGAAGTTTTGTATATACGTTTAAAAGGGAATGGGTTTTTTGAATGAAAGTAAAGAAAATGTTTGATTTTAGTAAATTTTGGTATACTCTTTGGAAAATAAATTTGCACGATGGGATTTGTGATGGTACCAGCTGAGTTTTTTCTCAATGTTACCCCGAATTTTGGGGGAGAGGCTTGTTGGGATTTTTTCCCTTTTAAATTTTGGATTGGAAAAAAGGTTTATGAGATAGATTTTGTCCCCTTTTTTTCTGGTAGTGTTTAAGATTTTTTTTGGGTTTTTTGGGGGTGTATAGACATGTGGTTTGTTCAGCCCTTTGAAAAGATCACCCAGGGGTTTTTTTTGCAAGAAAATTTAATTTTCGGTAGGGTTTGAAATGTATGGTTGGTATCAGCAAAAGGTTCGCATTTGCATTTGTTTAGGGGAGGGGAAATGTTTTTAATTTTTTAAATGAAAAGAGAATTGGCCCTAAGATGGATCCCTGGGTACTCCAAAATGAAGGGGTTTTTTTAGTGTGGATGGGGGGAGTAGCTATTAAAAAAACCCCATTGTTGCGTTTGAAAGATAAGAAGCAAGAAGTTCAAAAGTATTTGTGGGAGGTTATTTTAGGTCTGTTTTTAATGAGAAGTCTGCTGTCAATTGTTTTTAAAAATTACTTTTTTGAAAATCTACAAACAACATTTCAAAAAATTTTATTGTATTAATTTTTGGGAAGCCAATTTTTTACAAGACTAGTCAATGGTTGGCACGATGATTTTTTTTATAAATCCGATGTTGTGTGGGGTTAGTTGTTAATTATATTGATGGACTAGGTGTTTTTTTTCATATTTTTTTCCCAAGGGGTTTTAAAAGAAAGGTTAAAATAGAGTTTGGGCCCTTTTAAGTTTGGGGATGGGAAGTGTCCCCAAACTTGTGGAAAAGATCATTTGCATTTTTGAAGGCGTTGGGGAAATGTTTTTTATGAAGACAAAGGTTACAAAAAGTGTCGAGTGTTTGTAAAAAATGGGCTGAGAGTTTCAGTATTCTGCCTTTTCTTTTCCCCATCAAGCCACGCGTACTTGAATTTTTTGGGTGAGTCAGATAATTTATAGACATCAGAAACAGATTGAATGGTATGTGGAGTTTTTATGGAAAAAGCTTTTTTGGCAGTATTGTTTTAGTTCTTTTAGATCATTGGACTTTTTGAGTTACCCTTGGGAAATTTTGTAAGAAGAAATTTTTAATGAAGTGGGTTGTTAAGTTTTTCGCAAAAATTCTTTAACTACATTAGATTTTGGGAAAACAATTTTAAATTTTTTGTTTTTTGATTTATTTCCTTCCTAATTCTTTGGGAAATTTTTTTTTTGGGTGATTGTAGAAACTTTTGGGAAAAATTTCCTTTTCTTCGCGTTTTTGTGGTTTTTTGGCATTTCTTTTAATTTTTTTTTATCCTATAAAACTTTTGTTCTTTTAAGAAATCCTTTTAAAATAACTTGCTTTTCTAGTTCCTTTGTAAAACCCAAAGGGGGTTTTTCGGACATGTTTGATCCTAATGGTTTTTAATGGGGCTTTTTTTGTTATAGATTTCAGTAAAAACTTTTATCCAGCCTCAATGGCCAAGGGTTGGGCAGTAATATTGTGTTTCCGGAGCATGGAACTGCTTTTAAATCTAGTAAGAAAAACTGTCAATTTAAAATTTTTCAAAAGAACGATTTGGTTTAGTTTTATGGGGCCCGGTTTTTTGGGAATTTTTTGTTCCTTTTTTTTACCAAATGGGACAGGCTGGGGAGTGATCGTACCCGTTATATTAAAGGGAAAATAATTTCTAAGTTTTTTTTTAGGGTTGATTTAAAAGAAAGTGATCAATAATTGGTTAGAATTTGGGTTTTTGGGGGACTTTTGTGGGGTTTAAGGGAATAAATTTGGGGAAGATTGAAAAGAGTTAAAAACTTTGGGGCCCTTTTGGGTTTTTTACTTTTTTAGGTCAAAATTTTTAAAAACACCTAGTAAGATTTAAATTTCCCCAGATTTAATAGGGGCTACGTTCATCATGGGGTAAACTTGGGCTATCCCAAATTTTTTTTTTTTTCTTTTTTTGGATTTCTGTTGCGGGAAAAACCCTTATTAAAAGGTGCTGCACCTTTTTGCTACTTCGTCAGATGGGTTCTCTTCATAAAAGTTGAAGGGTGGAAAAAAAACGTTGAACGTTTTCAAAACACCAATATAGATTAAAATTTTCCTGTTTTTTGGGGTTTTGCGGGTCTTTTTTGCACGATTTTTAAAAACCCGGGAAGGAAATGTCAGTGTTGGTTAGGGGGTTTTGAAAGCTTGACTCGGAAAAAGGCCCCAGTATATTTTTAAATGATTTGCCCTTTGGGTTTTTGATGAGTTTGTTATATCTTTTGATTTTTTTGACTGCTTGGGTTTTTATTTTTTGGGGGCAAATTTGTAAAAACCCTCCTTGGAGGGCCCTTTAATTGTGTCTTGAATAATCTATTGAAAACAGTTTTTTTGGAGGGAAAGGATTAAAGTGGGACAAGATTGAAGAAGATAAGGAAAAAAAAGGAGACAAAAGGGAAAAATAATAATAGGAGGGGGGGGGGGAGTGAATACTTGTACGGGATAGGGGTGGAAAAGGGTTTAAGAAAGGGGTAAAAATAATGAGAGAGAGAAGGGGAGAGAGGGGGAAGGGGGAGAGAGGGAGAGAGAGACGAGGGGGAGTGGGGAGAGGAGAGAGAGAGAGAGAGAGGGGAAAAGGGGGGAGAAGAGAGAGGGGGGAGAGAGAGAGGGCTCTTTACAATGCCCCGGGCTAAACGGTTTTGGCATGCATTAAGTTATGGTAGTATCATTTTCCTTTCCAAAACCCCTTTTAAATCGGCAAAATGTCTCTGTGTGAAATTGGATGCCCCTGCCCCGGGGAGCGCCCCGTCGCCACAAGAGCAGCGCCACCAGTGTCCTGTTGTGTCGTATCGTGTGGGTTTATGATAAACTTGTTTGGGTCATGTACCAGATTGTTTTTGTGTTTACAAAAGACCTCTTGGGAAATTTTAGGGGGTTAAAAATTGCCACACACACCACCAACACAGGACACACGAAAACCCTTTTACCCCCCCTCTGTGTGTGTGGTGGGTGTGTGTGTGTGTGTGTGTGTGTGTGTGTGTGTGTGTGTGTGTGTGTGTGTGTGGTGTGGGGTGTGTGTGTGTTTTGTGGGTTGTGTGTGAGTGGGGTGTTGTGTGTGTGGGGTGATAAAAAAAATTGTGTTGTTGTCTGTTTTGTCTTTTCTTTCTGTCTGTGGTGTGTGAGTAAAAAAGTGTTGTGTGTTTTGGTGGGGGGTTTTGTGTGTGGGTGTGGTGTGTGTGTGAAAGTCTTTGTGTATGTGTGTGTTGTCTTTCTTTTTGTGTGGCGGTGTGCGCGTTTTGTGTGTGTGTGTGTGTTAAAAAAGGGGTTTTTGCTGCGTGCGTGCTGCGGGCGGTTTCGTGTGTTTTGCGTTGTCTTTTCCCGTCTGTGCTTCCCTTGTGGTGTGTGTGTGTGTGTGGTGTGTGTGTGTGTGTGGGGTGTGGGGTGTGTGTGTGTGTGTGTGTGTAAGTAAAGTAAGTCTTTAATTTTTAAAAGTTTTTTCACTTTAAGGGGTTTCCCGACGGCCCTAAAATAGGAGACTGAATGAAAGGAGGGATTGATAGATAGATCTACTCCCGTGTGTTGCGTGCGAAATTTTGTGTTGTGGTGTGTGTGTGTGGTGTGTGTGTGTGTGTGTGTGTGGTTTTGTGTGTTTGTGTGTGTGTGTGTGTGTGTGTGTGGGGTTGTGGTGGGGTGTGTGGTGTGGGGTGTGTGTGTCTGTGTGTGGTGGTGTGTGTGTGTGTGTGTGTAATAAAGTTAATAAAAAGGGAAAAACACAAGGAGTATTCTTTAAAATAAAAAAAATTTAAGAACAACTTTTTTTTTAAAAAGAAAAAGAAAGGGGGAAAAAAAAAAAAGAAAATTCAAAAAGAATACAATTTCAATTTAAAAGCCCCATAGGTTTTAAAAAGAAAAATTAAAGTGTGTGTGTATGTGTGTGTATATTATATTTTTTGTGTGTGTGTGTGTGTTTGTTGTGTGTATATATATGTGTGGGGGGGGGTGGATGGGGGGGTGATGGGCAACAAAACACACCCACAACACACACACCCACCACCACCACAAAAACACACACACACACACACACACAGAGAAAAGCCAAAAAAAGAACAGGAACAAAACGAAAACAAAGGAAAAAAATAATCTTGTATGGTACTAAATTTTTCAACCCTGGATAGATTTTCACGTTACAGGAAGAAAAAATTTTAAAAGAGAGTATTCAAGGTTATTCAAGATATAATCACCAAAAATTACATTTTCAATTTAAAAAAAAAATGAAATAAACAATTTAAATTTTCATTTAATCGAATGTGGAGGGCCCAGGTTTGTTTTGGTCCGTAACATCCCTTCTCAAGTAGGTTAATGTTGTTCATCCCCTTCAGTAGCCCACACAAAAAAAAACACAAAACACCCCACACCCCAACACACACACACACAACACCACCCACACACACTCCCCACACACACGACCACTCGCACGCATAATACACACACAAAACGCGCGCCCCAAGACGCAACCCACAGGGAAAAACATGCGCTCGCACGCCAAAAAAACCCAAAAACACACAACACACAAACACACACACACACACACACACACACACCACACAAACCCCTTCGGCTAAGGGTTGGTCATGGTTTTTATGTAGACATCGAAAACAGCAACAGATAGTTTAGGGTGACAGGGGAGAGAAAACTATCAAACCCTCCCTCCATCCATCCACCCTTCTTTTCATTTCCCTCCAACCCCCAAAACCCCCTCAACCCTTTCAAATTTGAAATCAATCCCCTCCTTCCCTTCATCCCTTTCCCTTTCAGTAAGACATTATCCATCCCTCCCCCCACTATTCACCCCTTCAGCATTTAAAAAATCCATCCATCTATTTTATTTCCCCCCGGCCCCCCGCCCCTTTACCCCCTATCCTTTCCCTCCCTCCCTATCCACTCAAACCATTTATTTATCCCTCCATTTCCCCCCCCACCCCTTCATTATCTATCCATTTCCCTCATTTCCCGACAGACAGACAGATGGGTAAAAAAAAGGGGACACTGAAAGAAAGGGGTAAAGACAGGGCAAAGGGTTAACAGGAAACGGAAAAAAAGAAAAAAAAAGACAAAAGGGAAAACAAAGGCAGAAGAAAAAAAAGAAAAAAGTTGGCAAGTAGACTTTAAAGGGAAAAAAAAAAAGAGAGGGAAAAAAAAAAAAATCAAGACAGAAAAACAACCAAAAAACCCTTTTTAAAAAAGGGGAAAAAAAAAAACCCAAAGGGAAAAGGGTATACATAAAGAAAATTAGAAGCAAACATCTAAAAAGATGAAAAGAGAAAAAAAAAACAATAAAATAAAAAACAAAAAAAAAAACGAAAGGTAACAGGGCAAAGATTGGAAAAAAAAACGGGAAAAAAAAAAGAGAGAAAAAACAAATGACCAGGTCATTAATTAAAAAAAAAGGGGTCCCCCAAACCCATGCTGAGGAGGCGTCAGAGACCTCATTTTCCAGGGGAGCATACGGGGACGAGGCCCATCTCCTCTCCCCCCGTGCTTTACCTTCCCTGACCCTAAAAAGGGCAGGTTTCCCATTTTTCAGTGGTGGAAATGGGGGGGAAAAATACTGAAGCCAAGGCGCGCAAAACCGTCACCCCTCCAAAAGGTATCCCCGCTCGATAATTTCTTTCTTAGCTGGGGGGAAAACGAGTGTTCCCACCCCTTTAGTTTTCCGTCCCGGGGGGAAATGAACTAGGGGATCGTAAAAAAAAAAACCCTCCTCTAATTTATTTTAGACACCAGCGAGATTCGTGATTCCGATTTTCTTGAAAAGTTTTTAAAAAAACTACATTTTTTTAAAAGACAAAAAATGAAAACCCTTTTCCCTGGGCTGGTCTGATGTAGGGGAAAATTGCTTAGAGAAGAAACAATAACAAAAAGGGTAGATAATCAGTCAAAACAATTAAAGAAACAACGGGGGCGTTTGTTTTTTTTTAAAATAACCGGGGTTTAATCACCAAAAATTTTCGCCAAAATTTGAGAGGGGAAAAAAAATTTTCATTGGTGAATTTTTTTTTCAAAGGTATTGAATAAAAAAACCCAAATTTTTCAGACATTTAAAAAACCAAACTTTCAGAAATAAAAAAACAATCCCTTCAATTAAGAAGTTGGAAATTAATTAAACTTTTTTTCCCCCCCCCCCCCCACCTAATTTTTTTGGGTTTTTTTTTGTTTTTTTTCTTTTCTTGTTTTTAAATTAAAAAAGTCGACAGGGCGGACGCTTTTAGCGGGGTGGGGTTAAAAAACCCTTCCAACATGGGTTTTATGAAAAAGTGGGGTTTTAATCTCGGCGGTGTCTGGGGAATTAAGTGTGGAGAAAATTTTTTCGAAACTCCCCGGTCAACTTTAAAAAGAAAAACTGCCAGTGCCTTAAAATTTCCCCCGTGCATAAATATGCCGCAGTAGATCCGAAAAAGCACGTTTTTAAAATCCCGTCATTCGTGCTAAACGTTCGCTGGGTTACGGACACACGAAATTCCCACCATAAATCCCCCGAATTTGGGAAAACGGGGTACCTTCTTTGGGAGACAAAAAAAAGGTACTACAAAAACTCACCCTTGGTGAACCTGGAGCTTGCCGAGGTTTAAAAAAAAAACCCCTGACGACTAGATACAGATCATTACGATTCTCATTTTGTAAATTTTTTTCTCTCTCTCTCTTTCTCTCTCTCTTCTCTCTCCCCTCTTCACACAAAACACCACACACACACCCCAACCCCAAAACAACAACACCAACCCCTTTTTTTTTATGTTTTTTTCTTACCGTCACTTTGGTTTTAGCCCCCCCTTGTATTATCTGTTTTAAAAAAAAAAAAATAAAAATCAGTGCTTAAAATATTGCGGGTAAAAGTTTGTTGTTTTGTGTTGTTTGGTTTTTCTGTTTTTTGTTTGGCTTTTTTATTATTTAAGGGCACAAAAAGGGAAATTTAGAAGACAGATAAAAAAATTTAGAATTTGTTTTAAAGCAGAAATTCCAGGTTTTCTGTTTTTTTATTTTTTAATTTTTTTCCAAGCCACTTTAAAATTACAGGGAGATTTCTTGCGTGGGAAAATTAAAGGGGTTTGCCGCAAGGGCAGGCCACCCTTTTTTTGTTTTCTTTTCTGCAAAATCAAATGTTGTGTGAAAATGTACTGTCGTTTTTGGGTTTTTCAGATTTTTGTTGTTGTTTTTTAATATAATATGATAAGGGACAACCCCACACACCACACACCGGGGCGCGCGCGCGCGGCGCGCACCAAAAAAAGAGAGAGAAAGGTGTGAGATTGTCACACCCAAAATTTTTATATAGGGGCCCAAGTATGATAAAAAGATAAAAAAAAAACACACGCACGCACCGGGGGCGCGCGTACAACACACATCACACGGATTTTTACACTATTGGATTTTTAAAACTTTATACACACACACACACACACACCAACACACACACACCCCACACCAAAACACACAACCCACAGATGGGGGATGAAGGTGATGACGGAAAGCTGTTGAAAAGTAATGACGATTTTGGGGGGAAAATCTCAGGTAGGAAAAATTTGGGTTTTTTAGGCCCGGAAATTTTAAAAGGGATCAAATGAAGTCAAATTTGGCGAGTGAGAGAGGGAGGTTTAAATTTCCCGATGGATAGACGAGAAAAAAGAGAAAAAAAATTGGGAAACCATCACAAACATTTTTCTTTAAAAACATTGTTTAAAACATTGACAAACACATAAACACATCAGTTACGTTGAATCACATTTTCGTATTTTTCCGGGTGAAAGTTATCTCTTTTTGGAATTTTAAAAAAATTTTTCTTACCGGGCGGGGGGGAAAAATCTTGGGAAACTGAAAAAAAAAAAAAAAAAAAGGGCAGGTCAGAAGAAAGATTATGCGAAAAAGAAAGAAAAAAAGAAAGAAAGAAAGAGAGAGAGAGAGGAGAGAGAGGAGAGAGAGGGAGAGAGGGAGAGAGGGGAGAGGGGAGAGAGAGAGAGAGAGAGAGAGAGGGGAGAGAGTTGTCTTATTTCTATTTTAATTTTTTACTCGAGAATAATTTGGATAAGTAAAACCAGTCCCGAATGTATGCAGTTTTGTAAAAAAAAAATTTGTCTCCCCTTTCCCCCCACCCAAACTAAGGAGAGAGAAAAGGGGGGCGAGAGACAGAGGGCAGAGAGGGGAGAGACCAGAGGAACACAGAGAGGACCAAAGGGCAATGAAAAAATTCTTTTTTTTCGGGATAAAAAAAATAAGCACCTATGTGCTTTTACATCCAGTCCCCCCCCTTAGGGACCAAATTTTTTGATAATCAAATAAAACCCCAAAACCCATTTAAATTACCCCAGTAAAAAAAAAACAAACACACACACACACAAACAAACAAACCCCACCAAAACCCCACACACCACAAAACACACACACACACAACCCCACACACACAGAACCCCAAAAAAGTACCAAAAAGGAAAGAAAAAAAAAACAAAAAGGGGAAAAAACAACAAAAACCCCAACCCAAAAAAAAAAAACAGCAAAGAAAGCAAAGGGAAGAGAGAGAGGGGGGGGAGGGGGGGGGGGGGGGGACAGGGAATAGTTTTACGCAGTCAAGTGGTTTTTTTGGTTAAAAAGTTTCAGGAGAGAGGAGAACTTTGAACTCGAATGATTTATTCACAAAAAGGCCATTGGCCCCCTACAGAAGGGGGTTGCCCAAAATGCTTGGGATATGGTAGGGGGTTTAAAAACAAAAAGTTAAACAAAAAAACAAAACAAAAAAAACCCACAAAAATGTTACTGTATAACAAAAAGTCAGCTTTCAAAAAAAAATGATTTTGGATAACCTTTTCTCTCTTATTCTGAAAACTTTTTCCCCCCTATAAAAAATGAGGCTGGCACAACCCCAGGTGACTTTTATGCCAGGAGGGAAAAAAGAGTCAAATAAATTAGGCTTTTCTTTCTATATTTAACAGGGAAAGTTTTGTTTGCCTAACATTCCCCAAAAAAAAAGGGCCCGCACAAACCCAAAAAGTATTCATCCTCCTCTGCTTGTTACCCTAATGGGCATTGCAAACCCGTGGTGTCAATTACTTTCTCTGTATTGAATTTATGAAAAATTTATATTGATACACCAAGTCTAAACCTAGACATTTAAATTTTTTTCCAAATTTTCATCCTATCAAGTTTTAGATAAGGTTTGACATCATGCGAACTTATAAAAATTTTTGTACAATTGAAATTTTCACTGTTTTGTATATGATCAGCCTTTTCTGCCCCGGCAGTAATCAATCTTTGCCTGAAAGTGTTAATAAAAATTCTACAATATTTCCAATCCCTTTCTTGAGCCAAAAAAAATCCCAAAACCGGGGTTCACACAAACAGGTACGTTTTTGTGTTTCCGTTGTTTTTTCCCTTTTTAAATCTATAAACATAAAACATTTGTAGGATTTAAAAAGGGAGCCCGCTCTCGGGTTTTATTGCAGAATCTTAATCCCAAAATCTAAAAGATTTACAGCAGCTTTTAAAAGAGAGAGGGCTTTTTAGTTTCACTATAAACAAAATCCTTAGGTTTTAAGTTATCTAAACCTAAAACTGCTTTAAAGCAAAAAGGGGGGCATGATTCACCCAAAGTGTTTCAGGGTGCATCCAAAACCCCCAAATTTCTGCACCATAAAAAACAGTGGGGTTTTATTTTTGAACAAAAAAGAAAAGTTTAAAAGGGGTTTTTTAAGTATTGTAGTTTTTTTAAAAACAAATAAAAAGCTTTTTTTACCTCGGGGCTTGCCGATCCTTTTTTTTTCCCCTTTTTCAGTTTTTAAACTAAGCTTTGTAAAAAAACGGGTTCCTTAATTTTTTATATTACATTTAAAACCCCGGCATGAATTTCCATTGTACAACCCGTTTTCATTGAGCAGCTAAAAAAACCCCAAAGGGGAGAGGGGAGAGAGAGAGAGAAGAGAGAAGGGAGGGGAGAGAGAGGGAGAGAGAGGAGAGGGGAATTTTGTGTGTTGTTTGTGGTTTTTTTTGTGTGTGTGTGTGTGTGTGTGTTGTGTGGTGTGTGGGGTGGTGGTGTGTGTGTGTGTGGTTTTGTGTGTGTTTTGCCCTAAAAAGGGGTGTTAGTCTGTGTTTCTGTGTGCCCTAAATTTTGATATCCTGCCCGTACGGGAAATGAACCTGGACATTGGGTGCTGAAACAGCAAAAACGAAACCCGTTTTTTCGAAAAAAAAATGCCCCTGAAAAATTTTGGGGATATCCCGGAGAGAGAAAGAAAGACCAAAAGAATTTGTCAAAAAGTAAATAACACGGCTGGCAGGTTTTACAGGAACCCCTTTTTACCTTCGTCAAGAAGAAAAAGCTTTACATGGTTCGGCCCGTCACCCGCAAAAACCCTTGCCCAAAAAAAGTACTGCAGGGGGAAAACTCGAAGGTGGCAGAAGGAGGGGAAAAACAGAACAAGTCATGGATGGAAAAACCCTCAGAGAATGGCCAGGGGTGAAAAGACTCGGGACTACTGCGCGAGCCGAGGACCGAGATGGATGGGGGAGGCTTTCCACAGCATCGTCTTTATGTTCCCCCCCGACCGCCAAAAGGGCACGGGTTTTGATGATGATTTTCTGTGTGTGTTCTTTTGTGTGAGTGTACGTGCGTGCGTGCGGGGTGTGTTTTTTATGTGTGTATATGGTGCCTATGGCATGTTTCGTTGTGCTAAACGAGCGGGGCGGGTTTTTGTGTGTGTATGGTGGGGGCGTGCGTGCGTGTGGGAGTGTGAAATGAATGTGTGTTGTTGTTGTTGTCTTCAATTTAACGTCTGTTCACTCTAAGTGATATTAGACGAGGGAAATAGAAAGTATAGTGGAAGTTAAAGAAGGGAGAAGAAGGAGTGGAAGGAGAAAAGGTAAAGATATGTGTTGGGGTTTGTTTGTTTTTTGGAAAACACACACACACAAACTAAACACCCCCCCCCCCCCCATCCCCCAACCAACCTAGAAAAGTAATGATAATACTTTTAAACAGGAGCAAAATGTAAACTCAACAATGTGGAAACATGAAATAACAATACTGTAACTACAATAAATAATCAAGTGGACTATGCAATAAACATCTGGCAATGGCAAAGGCTAGCTTTGAATTTTCAAAGACCTTTTCCAGAGACTGTTCAGAAAATGTAGGTAAAAAAGGTTTTACAATAGGGCAATCAAATATGAGATGAGTATTGGAAATATGATCCCCACATAGACATCTAACATGTTTACAAAATTTTGTAAGGAATGCATTTAACTTCATTCTAAAATATAGTGAATTAACCCTTCTCACGGTTATAAAACGCGAATCTATTTGAGAAGGAGCCATATAACAAAAAATATGGGCAGTGGTCAGGCAACTTTTTAAATATCGTTCCTTGAATTGATCAGATTCTTTAAACTTACCCCATGAAGTTTGTTCTAATATACGGTATCCTTCGTGTAGAGATAAGGGAACATCCAGTTCTATCGATTCCATATCATGTCTTGCCCCCTTTTTTTGCAGCTCTGTCAGCCCACTCATTTGAAAAAATTCCAACGTGAGAAGGCACCCAACAAAAAAACACAGGAATACCTTTTAAACTTAGGAGGTGTATTACATATTTGATTTGAAAAATAATTCTGGAGACCTTCTTGAAATTCGGGGATTTTATAGCATACAATACTGACTTGGAGTCAACACAAAGCAAGATATGAAAGAGATAAAATGGAAAATCAAGAATATAGTTCAGAGCCATAAGAACTGCAATAAGTTCAGCTGTAAATATTGAACGATGTTTACCAAGATAGTATGATTTCTCAATTTTAAGTGCTGGTATGACAAATACAGAGCCTGTGTCATGATTTTCTAAAACAGATCCATCGGTATAAACTTTTAAGCAGTCAGCATACTTATTTTCAATATGCGACCGAACATCTGCAACTATGATGTTTTGATTTTCATTCTTTTTTTCATTAATATATTCTATATCAAAACAGGCTTTATTCATCTCCCATGAAGGACATGGTAAAGCTTCTTTTTGTGTTTCTAAATCATATTTATTAAGTTTAGATTTTTTGAAGAGGTGTGATACATAAGTGCCAATAGGCATTAAACACGAAATTTGTTTAGCCCTTTTTGGAAAATTCGTTTCTGCTTGAACTTTTAATTCATTACAGACAAAATTTTTGTTATTCGTGCTCCGTAACACATATTTGGCGCATGGAAGTTGTCGG